>JAWNOY010000252.1:5322500-5702500 GCA_035045545.1 Drosophila gaucha
TCGTCTGCTACCTTTTATTTTTTTTTCTAATTTTATTTAACTATTAAAAATTTATTTTCAATAATAAATTTTAATAAAAATTTTAAGAATAATATTAATAATATTTTTATATTATTTTAAGATATTAAGGAGCATACAAAAGTCGACTACTTCCTGCAATTGCTTCCTTTGCCTTAATTAAATATTTTAATACTTACACGACTCTCTCTCTCTGAAGGCAGCGCCCTGGCATAATTCCTGTGGTTTTGCCTAACTTTTATTGGATAATTAAGCGCTGCCTTGCCAAGTGTATGTGTGGGCGTGTCTTTTACTCTTAACATGAGTTATTATATTTTTTGCCTCTCAGCTCTTGCGTGAGCGTGTGTAAATCTTCAAGTCAAAAGTTTTTTGTATATTTTAGAATTAAAAGACATCTAGTATGAGGTTGCATAGAAAAATGCGAAAAAAATGAAAGAGGAAGGTTTTTTCCTGCTTAACTGTGGCTCCAGTAGAAGTGTTGCAAAAGGCCAAAAGCAGCAGTCATAATTATATGCATATCTCTGTGAAGGCAACGGCAAAGGGAATAATATTTACCCTCGAACAAGTTTCTCAGCTGCCAAAGCCAAATTGAGTGCATGAAAAGGAATTTTACTTCAGTTGAAAGTTTTGGGAATTTCAATTTGCAGAGTCTGAATCAACAAAGTAAATGCTAGGTTTTTCATAAAAAGTGTGTGAAGAATGAATTATTTAAGTTAACTTCAAGGAAGAATACTATAAAATAGTATTTTTAATAATACTCCAAATACAATATAAATATAATAGTTTTTTATAAATAGTATTATTAAAAATACTATTTTAATAAATAAAAATAATATTTAAATAGTATTATTCAAAATACTATTTTATATATATAAATAGTATTACTAAAAATACTATTTTATATAATAAATAGTGTTATTAAAAGTACTATTTTATAGTAATTTTTTATGGTAATAAATAGTATTATTAAAAATAATATTTTATAAATAAATAAATTATTTATAAATAAATAGTTATTATATAATAGTTATTATTATTTATAATAAATATATAAAAAAAAAATTTTATATAATAAATAGTAATTTTAAAAAATACTACTTTTATAGTAATTTTTTATGGTAATAAATAGTATTATTAAAAAATAAATTATTACTATTTTCTAGTACTATAATATATAGCTTCTATATTATTTTCTTCACCAATTTACATTTCTCCAATTGTTTCGCTATAATTTGGCACACTCAAAATTTGGCACTTGCCAACACTGGCAAGCAGTGTCAATAGCATAAACGCTTGCATACAATACCTTCAAAAATTACACTACATTTTCTATGAGTCCTTCGTCCTTAGGCCTTCGTCCTTAGCAGTTGGTCCTTGGTCCTTGGCTGCTCAGAGCACTCGAGTGCTCCGGGCGCCTTCTACAAAGCAATAACTGACTAATTGCTCGAGTCCAAAGTGCGCACACACGAGAGCGCCGACTGCATTTGCATACATATACTATATATGTATATAAACTATATGGTATGTGGCACGGACCTAGCCCAATTAGGGGAGTGTCTGGGCGGTGGGGGGTGGTGTCAGTGACGCCATCTTGGAAAAAGTAAAGCAGAGTCGAAAACTCGTAGTCATATGTATTTATGGCATATATCATGCTATGGGCAGGCGGCTCAACCATTTTGCAGCAATTTCAGATGCGGTCGTAGTTCAAATATCAACAACAGCAATAACAACAACAGCAACAAGAACAATGTAGAAAGTAACAGCAGCACTTTGCACTTCCGTTTCCGGCAATTATTGTGCTGCAGCTCTTGAAGCTTGAGCTCAGCAGCATTTTCGTCTCTTGTGCCTGCTGCAATTTTCTTGAATTTTATGTTTCGCAAACACACACACACACACACACACGCACACTTGCACAAAACCGTTTTGAAAGAGTCGTCCTTAAAAGACGACGTAGTAAGGTCGCTTCGACCAGCTTTTGGTGGACAACAGAGGGCCACACTCACTCTCCCAGTGACAAAAGCCAGGGAGCTAATCGAAATGGGAAAGATTAGGATAGGATGGGTCGTATGCCGCGTACGCGCTATCGACCAACCGAAACGCTGCTTCAAATGCCAGGATTTTGGGCACATTGCGGCAAACTGCACAAGCAGCGAGGACCTGAAAGGTGCTTGCTTTAGGTGTGGCAAGACGGGTCATGTTGCAAGAACCTGCACCAAGCCACCCAGGTGCGGCCTATGCGCTCGGAAAGGCGAAAAAAACCAAGAGCACGCGACAGGCAGCTTTAAGTGTCCATCGTACCTCGAGGCTGTCCGGAAAATGAAATGTTAAGATTTCTACAGCTAAATCTTAACCACTGCATAGCTGCTCAAGATCTTCTAGAGCAGACTGTTGGGGAAATGAGCATCGATGTTGCCATACTCAGCGAGCCCCACCACTGCAAGACCAGTTGCCAAAGGACATGGTCTGCCGACAGGAACGGCAAGGCTGCGCTGTGGATTTGCGGAGCCCCAACGACCTTACTATCAAACGTAAAGTCGTTTAACGGGTTCGTACGCGCCAGATACGGCAGCCTGTGGATCTACAGCTGCTACCTGGCCCCTAGCTTGCAACTAAGCGAGTTTGAATCCATCATTGATGACCTCGTAGATGATGCAAGGGGCCGGAAAGTTATCATTGCGGGTGACTTCAACGCCTGGGCAATGGAATGGGGCAGCCAAACGACCAATGCCAGAGGACGGGCGCTACTAGAGAGCTTTGCTTCCTTGGAAGTGGCGCTGCTGAACTCTGGTAACGAATATACTTTTAGCCGTGCGGGCTATGGGTCAGTTATTGACCTAACTTTTGTCAGCTCATCCTTATTCAGCGAAGCAAAGTGGAAACTTTGCGACGCTTACACGGGTAGCGACCACTCGGCTATACTGTGCACAATAGGAGAGCCAGCAGCGAGTACAACAACTCGCTACCGTGAAGCTTACCGCGTAGATTCATTTAATCCAGCTGTTTTTTCGGAGGCTATCCAGTCTCTTGCCACCTCCGGCACCGTAGAAAATAGAGCCTGCCAAATGGTCTCTCAAATAAAGAATGCGTGCAGTTTGAGCATGGCAACGCGTAAGCAATTCCGGCGTCACCAAGTACCCACGTATTGGTGGAATGAGCAGATTGCTGACATTCGACGTACCTGCATCCAAACCAGAAGACGATATCAGCGTGCCCGTGGTAGTCCTTCTTTCGCTGAAAAGCAGTTGGAATACCAACTTGCAAGACGTCAGCTAAAGAAGGCCATACGGGCTAGCAAGCGTGATTACTTCTTGGAACTGTGTGACTCAGCAGAAGTTGACCCCTGGGGCAAAGCTTATAAAACGGTGGTCAAAAGACTTTACGCCGGCAAACAAGCGCAGCCTACTGATTGTTTGGAGTTAAGGTATATCGTGGAAACTCTTTTTCCACGCAGACTAAACTCCATCCAAGTGACAGAGTCGTTGTCACTCATCCGGAGACCATCCAGTCCGATAGATACAGTAACTGTAGACGAAATCCTGACTGTTGCTAGAAGCCTTAGGCCCAGCAAAGCGCCAGGCCCAGATGGCATCCCAAACTGCGCACTAAAGCTTGCTCTCGCTTTGCACCCAGGTGCATTCGCGGAGCTTTTCAACGAGTGCCTGACTCAGGAAACTTTCCCTGCAATCTGGAAAGTCCAGAACTTGGTACTTCTTCCCAAGGCAGGTAAACCACCTGAAGAACCATCGTCCTATAGGCCAATCTGCCTTCTGGACAACATGGGAAAGGTTCTGGAGAAGTTGATCTGCTCCAGAATCGAGGCCGCGATTGCTAGCGCAGGTGACTTGTCACCGAATCAATTTGGCTTCCGCAAGGCCAAGTCAACTACGGATGCGTTGACTAAAGTAGTTGGCCTCGCAACTTCAGCCATCCAAGGCACGAGATGGAAGCATGGGACGAAGAAGTACTGCATCATAGCGACGCTGGATGTGAAAAACGCGTTCAACTCAGCCAGGTGGGACAGGATATTGGATGCTCTATATCAATTCCGCATCCCTGAGTATCTCCGTGAGCTGGTAAGGAGTTATTTTAGAGGGAGAACATTAGTTTTCAATTCTAGTGATGGCCCTCAAACTCATGACGTAACAGCCGGAGTACCCCAAGGATCAGTGCTGGGTCCTCTCCTATGGAATGTGATGTATGACGGAGTCCTGCGACTAGAATTACCCGCAGGAACTCACATCATTGGCTTTGCGGATGACGTAGCCGTCGTTACCATAGGAAAGGAACTTAGGGATGCAGAGGAGATATGCAGCGGCAGTATCAAATGCATACAAGACTGGCTGATGAGAGCAGGACTCGAATTAGCGGCGCACAAAACCGAGGCAGTGCTGGTCAGTAGCCGGAAGAAAGTGGAAACGGCCCATGTTAAGATTGGCAACACCACTATTACTACAAAAAGAGCAATAAAATACCTTGGAGTCATGCTAGACACAAGAATGACGTTCCGTGAACATCTGGAGTATATCCATGAGAAAGCAGCTGGATCCTGTAGAGCACTCACAAGAATCATGCTGAACACACGGGGACCTAAACAACAACGACGCCATCTTCTGATGAGTGTTACGAGGTCCATCATTCTTTACGCTGTATCAGTATGGTCAAAAGCGATGGCTACTCCAAGCTACAGCCGAGGTATACGAGCCACCTACCGCCTATGTGCTATTCGAGTCAGTTGCGCGTTCAGAACAGTCTCTGATGATGCAGCACTCGTTATAGCTGGAATGCTCCCAATTGAGGAATTGGTCATCGAATCGGATGAATTAAATAGAGGCAACAACAGCGAGACCACACGCATCAGCAATGCTAGGAGCACGGAGAGAACTCTCAGCATTGCTCGATGGCAAAGGAAGTGGGATGAGTCGTCAAAAGGACGCTGGACACACACGCTTATCCCGGAACTGGCGCCGTGGATAAATCGTAAGTATGGAGAAGTAAACTTTTATCTTTCGCAGATCCTAACTGGACACGGATGTTTCCGGAGTTACCTGCTCCGTTTTGGCCACGACAACACAGATGAGTGTTCCTGGTGCGGCGAAGGAATCGTGGAAGACGCAAACCACATTGTCTTCGAGTGTGGACGATTCTCCGCAGAGAGGCGACAGCTAGAGGAAGCAGTGGGTCAATCCATCAGGAAAAACAACCTGGTGTCGATTATGCTGGATTCTCAGGAAGCGTGGCGCTCAACCAGTGTCTTCGCGGCACTGGTTATGACGGAGCTCCGCAGGATCGAGAGGACCAGACGACGAGCCGAGTAGGACTCAGGTGGCGCAAAGCGCCTGCGAAGCATTGCTTTGCGGCCGTCCCGCAGGCATCATGCGCTACCCGTTCCTGTAAACTCCATTTTTAAATTTTAAGAAATAAACGAATACAAAAAAAACACTTGCACACACATGTTGACTGCTAAAAAGGAAGGCGGGTGATAGGCGTGGCTGTGAGCGACATGTCAAGCATGCAAAACTTTTTCAATTCGTTGCACTCAAAAATTTGCATAAACATTCCACCAAACTTTAGTTCAAAAAGGAAAAACCAAGTAAGTGTGGTCTGAAGGGAAGTGCACGGCTAGGGAATCAAAAGAGAATGGGCTGGAGGAGGGGGCGAGGAAATATACAAAAAGAAAAATATTTTTAATATGCGTGCACCTTATGAGAAACTATATGAAGAATTTAAGGTCTGTAGCTCTTTTAGTCTTAAGAAACCAGGTCATGAAATGTGAGAAGATATTGATAAGAAAATTAGTCTTTGATCAACGAAATATATATAAATATAGTTAAATATGAATGTAAATTACAATTTTCAACATGTTTTTTATAGATCAAATGAAGGAAGATCTTTGTGGTTAGCCTAACAAAAATGTTAAAATCTAACAAAAAATTTAAATAAATTAAAACCTTAATATAAAAGTCCGAAACTTTACAGACTAGGCTCATAAACATTTTGAAATTCTACAATAATTTTCCATCTGCCTGCATTTGCAAACAATCCTTATACCCTTTAAAGTTCATGTTTAAATTCTGAAAAACTTAATTTCCATATTTTTCACTTTTACCAAATACATCTAGAAAATAGAAAATTGTGTTTGCGTGCGTATCATAGCATGAAAAGGGTTTCACAGCAATTTTAGTTTCGTTTTCTATTTTTGATCAGCTGTCAGTTTTCTGGTTTGTTGCGTCCAATCAAAATTCAATGCTCGACAGCCTTCGTTTTGCATCTTTTGAATTTTCTGTGGGCAACAACAAATTTTTTTGGGCATATTCTCGTAGTCGATTTGCCTTGGTTGCTGTTGGTGCTGTTGCTGGTGCTGACTGGCAGCTATTTACTTAGCTTGATTAATAACCGAGGCTGTAATTTTAATTAAACGAATCCAACTTAATTTATGCAATTCATATAACATTTCATCATTTTGCACTTGTCATGCAGCCCGAGCCGAGACTCCCAAACTCCGAGTTTAGCATTTTGCAAGGCAGCGAAACAGAAGCCGTTCAAGTTTGTCTCCTAATGGTTGGCAGGCAGTGGCTTAGCTCAAAGGGGGCTTTGTTAAGGAGGAGAGGAAGATCATTAGTCGACTTTTATGTTTTTTCAATATAATTAATTAAATATATATTTTTATTTATTCAAAAAGTGTTATAAAAAATAATAATATAATTAAGGCACCAAAGACTGATGGCTTAAGTAATTGCTTGTTTACAATACAACTTAATATTATTTATATTTTTACCAACTTTTATTAGTACATAAAGTTTATCTTCAAAAATAAAAATGTTTTAAGAAAAATGCATTAAAAATGTATTAAAATTTAAAAAAAATTATATACTGTATTAAAATATTTAAATAATGAAAATATTAAAAATAAATGGTAGGTAAAATTTTTAATTTATAATTAATATTTTTATTTTTAACAACTTTCGCTAGTACATAAAGTTTATTTTAAAATAAAACTGATCAAAAAAAAATTTATTACAAATGTTTTAAAATTTTTTTAAAAATATATATTAATAACAAAACATTTTAACATAAAAAAGTTTTAATAATAAATAAAAAACTAAAAATAAATTGTTGACAAACTTTTTAGAATATAATAATTATTCTTATTTTTATTTTTAAAAACTTTTATCTTAAAACAAAAAGTCTTAAGAAAATACTTTAAAACAATTTATATTTTTAAATTTATTAAAAATCTAAAAATATTATATGGTAAACAAAAAAGTTTTAAAAGTGAAAAAATTTAAATTAGAAACATTTTGTTGACAAAGTTTTGATTTAATTTCTTTTTTTTAACAACTTATGCCAATATATAAAGTTAATCTTAAAATAAAAATCAACTCATCCATTTCTATAAAATAATATTCTATCTATTTAAATATAAATATAGCTAGGTTACGATAATTTAAACACCTTTTTAGATATATACATTTTTTTCTTGAAAATATACATATATCTTTAAACAAGCACCTTCCCCTTTTAACCCGGTTCTGCCTAAGCCTATGTCTTCTCAGCAAATGGCAACTGACAGCTGACAACTCATTTAGAATTACAAGAGCTATAGAAACAAGAATAACAATGACGACAAGTTTGATGAACAGTCAGTCAGCTTAAGGAACAGACAGATAGAAACACTCACACACACACGCACACACTCACACATACACACACTTAAAGCCACTTTAGAATAACAATCTGCATATGCAAATTAACCGGGTTAGCCTTTCAATAAAGAGGACTATCTGCAGATATATATATATATATATATATATATGTGTGTTTAATGTAGAACACTGACTCTATTAAAATCCAATTAGCCAATGGCAGCTGGACAAGTACTAACCGCTTTGCCGTTTCATTTGCAGGTCAAGACCCACAAAGAGAAACGATCCAGCACCGAGATATTGACCTTTGTCAACCACACCGAATGCCATTGCATCGATCGCAGCAACTACTATGCCGAGGGCATCATTTCGAGCACCGGCGAAGTGGTGCAGCGTGCCACCATGCTGAGCTGCAATTGTCCAGGACATTTCGAGCGGATCCTACAGAACGACGGGCAATGCAGATGCGATTGCTCCTCGAGCAACTACGATTGCGATTATCGCAAGCGAGGCAGCGAACACTTCTCCCTCGAAGATCGCAAGTGAGTAGAGATTGAAGAAGAGAAAGTTGGGCAGTTCAATTATTCCCCCTCACTTCTTCCCCTCCACAGGTGCATCAAGGAGGGTCGCTGCAAGCCGCCCACCTGCCAGTACGGCGCCTATATGGAGAAGTTTGGACGTTGTCCCAATCATCATGAGCAGCCCTCGCATCAGATGAACAACTACAATGCGGTGGACATGTCGTAAATGCGTAGCACGGAACTGGCACCGGAACCGGAACCGGAACACAAGTATTAGTATGAAAGCTGTTATACAACGGGAGTTAAACGACGAAGCGAACGAATTGACTTTGTGAAACCAGTTCAATGCGAGTTTCGAGTTCGAAAGCGAATGTCGAAATCAAAATGAAAGTGAATTTAGTTGCATATCCTATACAGAACACGAACATATATCCGCTGATCGAAATTAGCTCTTTTACAGCACCTTTTTTTCGTCCCTAAAGCAGATCATCTTAAATAGCTGTAAAGATATAAACGAATAGAAAACCAAATCGACTTTTAAATTAAAACTACAATTTATTCGAAAATTAAAAAAAAAAAGTGAATAAGACCTTGGCATGCCGAAGTTTTAATACCCTTGCAAGTAGACTTTCTTTTCCGAACGAATCGGATGAAAGAAATATATGAACTCGAATGTCCTCATCCAAGCAAGGGTATATCAATTGATATGTGTACTCGATGTTTAGATGATGCATATTATTATAATCTATTATTATTAGAGAACAACTCAATAATTCTATTAATTGTGTGTGAACAAAAAATATTCCAAAATATAAATTGACTGGATCTTAGTTTAAATTTACTAATGTTATGTTATTTAATTATAAAAAAACACTAAAAACGAAAAACAATAAACGTAATATTATTAGCAATTTTAATCATACAACATACGAATATATAGTATATACATATATATTTAGAGAGAACTATCAACTCAAGTTAAATACAGAAGAAGAAGAAGATGAAACTCGATACTGCTCACAATAAACACAGAGAGAGAAAAATGTTAAGCATTTGGTATTAATTAAATACTAACTCATATAAAAAATATATAAATATATTAATTTCTAGTCAAAGTTTTGTTTTTTGTATATGATTTGTCTCAATCGAGAGCATTTATGAAACATATTATATACATATGCATATATACATAAATACCCTATAGAGAGTATCTATCATATTATCAAACGTTATACAAATATCCGACTGTAGCTATCATTCACTCTCCATCCCACTCTATTTCGCTCTCTCTCTCTCTCTCTCTCTACACATTATCTATAAACAAAAAACTAATACAGAATTTATAATTAATTCAAAAAGCCATTTAATAAACCCACCAACAACAAATACAACATCAACATCAACAACAACAAAGACAACTACATTTTGTATTTTATTTTAGTTTTTATATTTTTAATTCTTAATTTCAATTTAAATTTATATTTTATTATAAATACGAGTTTAATTCAGTTGTGAAATTTGTAACGATTGGCAATAAATGAAAAAGAAAGTAAAAATCAGCGCATAATTAAATTAATATTAATATTAGTATTTAATTGTAAATGTTTTATGTTTGCTTAAGCCAACAAATCCCATACTTAAGTCCATTTATTTTGCAATCGAAACGAATCCCAAATGCATTTAATAAAAACACATTTTATGCACAATTTCACGAGTTCATTCAAAAAACAATTAATTTCAATGTATTCAGAAACAATGAGCCATAATTTATGAGCAATTCATGCATATTTATTGAAATCCACACACACATACACAAACAAACACAAATTAAAATTTAAACATTTACGAATTGTTTTTGAATGTTATAATAGAAATATATATATATATATAAATGTGTGCAAAAAACATAAACCAAACATTTCAACACATTTTATTTCTAACTTTAGCATAAATTTTAATGTAAAAAAAAATCAAGCAAACCATACTTATAAATAATTGATGAAATTATTATTACTATGCGAAAATCCAAATAAATAAGATAAAAAAAATATAATAAAAAAACCAAAAAAAAAAATATATGTATGTATATGAAAATTGTTGTGATTTTATTATTTAACCTGATTTATATATATTTTATATATATATTATATATATATATATATTTCATTTGTTCAAATGGAAGATCTAACTGTAGTCTTTCAAAATTTCATATTGAAATGTTTCAGACTGCTGTATGCTCTCGTTTCCGCACTCATTTTACTATCTAACAGCTGCTTATCAGTCGACTGTTAGCGAACATAGGCTGCCGCTGTTACTTAGTCAACATAAGCAGGAGCTGTTACTTAGCAGTTCACTGTTAAATCAAGAGCCCCCGCGGGTATGCTATGACATTTTTATGCCGATTTTTTGTTACCTTCTGCTCGCCTCTGTTCGCCTTGTATTTTAGCAGAATTTTTATACAAAAATCTCGAAAGACATTTTGGATGACGTCATTTTTTAATTTCCATATTTTTATTGACGTTCTATTAGCTTAAAGTTGCTCTTGGAAGTAAGTAAAATAGCTTCTTTTTTTTCACCCTGACCCCATTAAAAATGTTAAATCAGGGTATAATGGATTTTGTTAAAAGTATCTAACTGGCAGAAAGAGGCGTGGCAGACCCAATAAAGTAAGTATATATTCTTGATCAGCAGCCGAGTAGACTAAAAAATAATAATAAGCTCTAACTCGGCCATATATTTTCATAGCACGAAAGGGCACTGTGCGTTTGATTGGGAGGACTAGCCCCATTGATCCCTATAAAAATATTATGGAGCTATCTAAGAATCCAGCACTTGCAATATTTTAGATTCAGAACGGCTGAAATGGCCACATAAATGCCTTAAATATACATAAAACTAAATATTTCTGAAACCAGACGGACGCTTTAGATGTCCTTTAATCAATTGATAGTGCATAAAGCCCCGATAAGTTTGACACATAGCTTGCCAGGATACGCCAGGATACAGCCAAGTCAAAGGCTATTTTCTCTGTAAAAAAAAACCTATATTACCTCGGCTGTTTAAAGGACTTTTGTCAATATTGATGTACATTCTTAATCAAGACTATAAGGACATGATTTGGTCCAAATACGTCCTAGTAGTCCTTCAAATGGCCGACTTATTGCCGATTTTTGTGATTTTTCGACAACTTCATTTCCCTTGCAAAAAATTTTGTTTAGTTTTTGGTGGAATCGTGAAAATTCTTGAATGCTAATCGGTAGTCCTACTCCTTACGAGTTCAAAAATGTATGTCCTTCCAAGATCCTTAAGGATCTTAGATAAAGAAAGAATGTCCTTTTAAGAAAATTAGCTCTAACTCGCCCATATCCTTTCACAGAACGAAAGGAAAGAGTGTGTTTGGTTCGTGAGAGCCAGCCCTATTGATCTCTATCAAAATATAATGATATCAGCTAATGACCAAGAACTTGTGATATGAAAATCGACATATTTACATTACTGTTCTTTCATTAAGTGTGCTCGACTCAAATTATTTATAATAAAAATATACCAATATGATAGAAGGTAATATTGATTACTCATTTTAGCTAAACTCTACAAATATAAACTCAAAGGCTTTTATGGGTAATAAAACTTCCATTCTGACAAGTTTTCTTCAGTTTCTTCATTTTCTTATAAATCTTAAACTTAATAAAGCCAACTAAATACGCTACCTGTCATTAAATTGGGGCATAACAATTACCTTTATATACCCGATAATCTCTCACGCTCTTGTTAGCACTTTCAGCCATGCTAATGATAATGGCTGAGCAGCTGGCAAACTTCTAATGAAAATGTATAACAAATGGCTTAGTTGCTAGCCCACACACACACACAGACAGAAGCCGCAATGAGGAAAACAAAACACGCAACACACGTCGTTTTCACACACTCACACACACGCACACACATGCCAAGGCTGGTTTTAGCATTATGATCTAAAATTTATAGAATTTATAAACAGGCAGCACCCAAAAGGGTTAACGATGCGGGCGCCCCGTGGCGGCCAAGACAGCAAGCAAGGCAAATGAGAAATTAAATAGACAAAAACAGAGAGAGAGAGAAAGCTTGAGAAAGCGAGACAACAAGAAAATCAATTAAAGTGGCAATGGAGGACTTGACCAATGCAAAACTAAATAGTGCTTAATTAAGACATTTTACTGGAAATAGAAGAGAGAGAGAGAGATACATAGAAAAGAGAAAGAGAAAGAGATAGAGAGAGAGAGAGAGAAAGATTAAGAACATTTGCTTGATGAACAAATCAATTAAAGTGTCAAAGGAGAAGTTCTGTAAAGCTTAATTAATAACATTATAAGATAGAGAGATAGAGAGAGAGAGAGAGAGAGAGAGAAAGTATGTGTGCATGAAAGAGACAGAGCAACAAATCGGCATTAAGGAAAGAACCTTAGTAGCAATGGAGGAGTTCTGTAAAGCTTAATTAATAATATTATAAGATGAGAGAGAGAGAAAGAGAGAGAAAGAGAGAGAGAGAGAGAAAGTATGTGTGCATGAAAGAGACAAAGCCATAAATGACATTAAGGAAACAACTTAAGTGGAGGACGAGAGTTCTGTAAGAAAATGCAAAAAATATATTATAGATATTTAGATATATAGATAAACAGATATATAGATATAGAGATATATAGATATATAAATATATAGATATATAGATATATAGATATATAGATATATAGATATATAGATATATAGATATATAGATATATAGATATATAGATATATAGATATATAGATATATAGATATATAGATATATAGATATATAGATATATAGATATATAGATATATAGATATATAGATATATAGAAGTCAAAGTGACAATAAAGAACTTAAGACCTTTCGATAATGCAAAATGAGAGAGACGAAGACAGAAGACATAGGAAAAGAAAAGAATCAATTTAAATGACACTGGAGGAGAGCCTGTCAAGCCTTCTCGATAAGGAAATGTAAGCAGGCTGAAAGCAGTTGAAGAGAGACAGTGAAAGAAAATGTAGACGAGAAGGAAATCAATTAAAGTGGCTATGGAGGACGCAAGGGTGGTGAATCGTTTGGGCAAGTGAAATCACACGGAAATGCAAATAGAAGGAAAACTCTGGGTACGCAGCAGCAGCACGTTGTGGGCATTAATACGGAAGTGGGGGCGTGGCATGTGGAGAAGGATCAGTGCAACGCATTGCAGGCAGGCGAGCTGGCGAACGCGCGAGCTCGCAAATTAAAACCGCACACGCAGGGGGCGTGGCAGGGGCATGGCAGAGGCTGATGCTTGCCATGATACGCCTGCATAATTAATTCCCACACACACACGCCCACAAAAGGTGAGTGTTGGAGGGAGGAATAGAGAGAGAGAGGAAGATAGAATGAGTGTGCCGAGCAGGCCTTAAATACAGGTAGCTGTTGCCGCCGTGCTGTTGATATGCCGACAAACGGCAAATGCCGCAGCGCTTAAATTGCAACTCACAGAAACACACTTACACTCACACACACACACACACAAAGCTCACAGCCAGCCAGACAGACACACAGAAATTTGCATAAAGCTGCAGCGCCTGGCAGGCAACCCTCAGCGCCCTCGTCGGCGATTTCAGTCCATGCTAAATGCGCTTAATTTCCCGTTCGCAACTTTTTAAATACCCTAAAGAGTAGCAGGATAATAAGGAAAACTCAACTCTTTGGCAGCAATAGAACGCCAAGGTTTTTTGAATATGCAAAGTATGGACTTTCCATATATTACTGGAAAGTTCTTAACTGGTTTGTGCAAGCTTCAAGTACAAGTACGGGTGGGCCTGACTGCGAGATTCCTTGAACCAAGTCCGAGGAGATGTTTTAAACAACCAATTGACAACATGTTTTCCTTAATAACTTCTGTGTTACTGAATGGATTTTGATCAAATTTCAGCATTGAATGCTTTTGTTTTATTAAAAATTTGGTTTTGTTTAAAAAATTAAAAAAAATTTATTACACCTTTAATAATTTGGTTTTTGAATAAATTGATTTTGTAAAATATGGAAGCGATATCAAAAATATAAAAAAATCTTAATTACAAATAACTAAATGCAAAATTTGGTGACCGTAGCTAAAATTATGTAAAAGATATTCCCAAAAATCTGAATATCGATAACTTTTTTAATCATGGAAACAGAAAAGGTTATCGATAGCCTAGTTTCCCATTTTCAATGGGTTCAGGTTGTAAAAAGTGTTAGCTTTGAGAAGTTCCTTTGCAGAAACAATAACAAGTTTACTTACGTCTAATATAACAAATTTTACTTATTTATAAATGAAGAAAATATGTTAAATAAATGTTTAAAAATAATTTATTTAATAATTTATTTCAATACGCATATATTTGTTAAAAATTTATTTTTCAATGCATTATATATAAATATTACTTCAATTACAAAAACATGCATTAGTAAAGAGTATTTAATATTTGCGAATTAATTTTAAGGAATTTTGACACAATTGTTGCCTTTAAAATGTTGCATTTTTATTAGTCTCATGTGAGTGTGTGTATACATGTGTGTGTGTGGATGTGCGTGCTAATTTTTGTTTCTGCTTGCATTTCGTAAACGAATATTGCAAACATTTATAAAGAATTCAGGATTAACACAATTTCCCGCGAACAATTTTGCATTTATGCGATGCCGCAGCGCACAATTTTTAATTGCGCGGAAAATCTATGCAAAACGAATTACAATAAAGAGCATTTGCAACAATTGCATCCATTTTCCCATTGCAACGATTAAGCATTGCGGCATTTATAGGATTTTATAGATTTCCCGAAATACTGATAGAAATAACAGATATAAATATCTAATCATTAACGACGAATTCTCAAAAACGTGACTTATTACAAATACTTTTGAAAAATTTGCTGTTGTTTAAATATTAATTTAAAAACCTCAAAGCGATAATTAGCTTAATTTTGTAATAGCTTTTTAATAGCCTTCCATTGAATCTGAAACATATTGCAAGAAAATAAAGAAAGCTTATGTAAAGAAATTCATATTTTCGAAAGGTGTGCCTGTTTTGAATTTGAATTTTATAATGCAAATGGATACTACTGATCCGTACGAGTAAAAAACGTACTTGAATTCAAAATCTGACCTAATTTAGCTTAAGTCATGGAAAGGTCAAAACTGTTCATTCCAGGATCTACCTAGTTTTTTTTTAATAAATCTTGTTGAAACATTTTTATATTATATATTCTTGAATGCAGATTGAAAGTAGGGATCTGAACTTATTCAAAAAGGTTTGCATTTTACAAATCGGTCAGCATTAAAACAAGTTACCGCCATTTGAAGTTCAACAAGTGGCTGATTTCTGACTCGCTCCAATTTTTGCCAAAAAACATGATGTAACCCCTTGCTTTTTTCCAAATTTGGTCAAATTTTATAATTTGAATTTTATCATGCAAATCGATAGTACTGATGAGTAAAAAAACGTACTTCAATTGAAAATCTGACCTAATTTAGCCGAACTACAGTCATGGAAAGCACAAAACTGTTAATTTCAGCATCGACCTGTTTTGTTTGAAAAATCTTGATAATCTGTTTTTATCTTACCAATTCTTGAATGCAGATTGAAAGAAGATATCAGTACTTTTTCAAAAAGGCCAGCTTTTTCAGAATCTGTCACCATTTCCTCAAGTAGCAGACTTGTGGAATTTCAAATGCAAAATGCAAAAAGGACTATATCACTTGATTAACTCTAAAATACTGTAGCTCTACCAAATGAAGTCCAATCTTTGAAAACTATACCTATTTGAGCTTATGGGTATCCACAGTCTAAACGCTTTGGTAGTTTTTATGACTACCATAAATGTAAAAAAATTCTGATTTTGAAATTACTTTATTCCGCTCTTGACAATAGCTGAACAAATGTCTAGGTCGAATTTTAAATGCAAGCTATATACGATTATTCCATTATGTTACATAAAATATTATAAAGTAAAAAAATCGTGTTTAAATTGCACTAAAAAAACGAAATTACTTAATGGACGACCCAATAATATACTATTATGCCATATGCAATGGTTTGTGTCTCTACTACATTTTGTATCTTTTGCATACTTTTCTAGGCTTAACAGTTTATTATATAAGACTATTATATTAACTCCTTGCACGCACGTTAACCAAACAAAATCTCACGTTTGTTTTCCTAATGGCTGCTCGTTCAGCCGCTATCAACAACAACAGGACCTCTCAGCCAAGGGGTATGGGTGGGGCCGACCTTGAGTCATGTGGAATGTTAAGTGGCTATGCAGTTCGGATCGTGCCGGCTCAACATTGACCCTTGGACCCACAAGTCACAGCGACCCCAGTGCCCAGGCACGCAAAACAGATTCCAGCAGGCGTGGCAGCTGCTCTGCTTCCCCTTCTTTTTGTTGTTGTTGTTGTTGTAACTGCTGAATGTGGAAAAATTCGCAGCATTCATAAAAGTGCGCGATTATCCTCGCCGACGCATCGGAATGGGCTTTGGGCCAAAGAACCCAGAGCGCGGCCGTTTCAGTGTGTATGTGCCATTGATATATGATATGGTTGCGCCAGCTCTTGCCCCGCCCACTTCCCCCTTTTCCGTCCAGAAGCCAAACGAGGCGGCGCGTGAAGAAAAAGCTAATAAAAAATATTTATACATGCGCGCTTTTTGTTCGCCTGCGTGTGAGATACAAATGTATCTTGATGTGAATGAGAGGAACTCAAGGGAGGCGCATGAGAGGAACTCAGAGGCAGAGCCAACAACAAGGTGCTCGGTCTGAGTGAATCGAGTCACTCCGATGTTGCAAGTTGTATCAAAAGAACATTGTGAAGAGAATTGGATTAAATGTGAAATGTTTACAGCTTCGAGTAAATGCTGTTTGTAAATGAAAGATTAAAGATAAGAAACTGGAATACACATATATAGATATTATCTGTATATTAGTATAATAAAACTAAGGTTTTTATTTATGTGAAACAAAACAACTAGAGAGCAGTAAATGCCATAAATGTTATTTCCCTCAAAGTAAATATAAACACATAAATTTATGTGATGGAACGTGAGGATAAAAGTATGAACAAATGTCGAATTTATGTGACTCAGAATCAACCGAAGAGGAGTGAGTACTGTAGATGAAAATTTAAGAATATGTTTTAGAAAATTTATAGAAATATTTTCAATGGATTGAAATGAAATAATTTGAAAAAATGTCGAATATTTGCAAGTTAAAATCGAGTGCAGATGAAAGAGAAATATCAACTGAATATGGATTAAGTTATGTAATAAATGAATAAATAAATCTTATAATTACAAGTAAAAACGCTATAGTCGGGACTGCCCGACTACGAGATCCCCTGAACCTTTGTTCGAGCTTGCATTTATACATATGTATATACAAACAGATAATAAATTGAATGCAACAAAAAAAATTCGAATTCAAAATTGATCTGATTCACAAAATGGTTTCTTTAATAAGTTCTATGTTACGTAACGGATTTTCATAACATTTTCTGCATTGAATGCTTTTATTTTAATAAAAATAAGGTTTTATTTAAAAATTTAAAAAAAGTTAAAAAGCGGCAAAAATAATTTTTTTTTTTAATAAATTGATTTTGTAAAATGTGGAGTTGATATCCAAAATATAAAATTTTACAAAAAATATGTTATTTACAAAAAGCTAAATGCAAATGACTAAAGCTAAAAAGATGTAAGAGATATTCAACGTTTTTAATCGATATCAGTGAAACAGGTAAAGTTATCGAATATCTAAAACAAACTCGAAATGCGCGCTATATACGAGGACCTTCGTGCAAAATTTCAAGTCTCTAGCTTTTATAGGTTCTGAGATCGAAGGACAGACAGACGGACAAGGCTAAATCGACTAAGCTCGTCACCCTGATCAAGAATATATATACTTTATGGGGTCTACCACGCCTGCCACTTCTGCCTGTTACGTACTTTGTGCAAAACCAATATACCCTGATTTTCCATTTTAATGGATTCTGGGTATAAAAATATAGACATAAAAGTCAGGAGTGTTGCAAAAAGACGACAGAAAACATTTTCAGTCAACGAGCTTTTTCGTTGGCTTTGTAAATTATAAGTCATTTTGTTGTAGTTAATGCTTTTATTGAATTATGTAATGCTTTGATATATATTATGTTAACACTGTATGCAAGCGACCAAATATCATACTGTCCGCCACAGATCAATTGATAGACTATAATATATGACGGCTTAGCAATGCGGCTGCACTGAGAGTGCGAATTAGGACGAAAGAGGGGAGAATGAAAGGCAATGATTAGCTTAAGAGAGAGAAGCAGCCACATGAACAGCTGCTCTTACAATTCTTTTGCTCTCTTTAGGATGACCACTGAGCCCAAAAAAAGATCTTACTAACCAATCTAAAATGAAGGTAATAAAAATTAATTTAAATTTATTTTAATTAAATATTGAATTTACTCGGAAATTGCTTCCTAGTTTTTAATTTGCTAATTAACAATAAAGGCCATAAAAGTCAGGCAGAACATGCTGGATAACTTGTCATGTAACGTGTCTTGCAGATAGTTGAAAATATGACGAAAGTCCTACGATTTTTATATCTTCCGTGCATTTTTCAAATATTGTTTAAAATTGCCTATAATCAAAAGAAAGAAACAGCTTAGCCCGTTCTTAAGTACAATAAAGGTAAGTAAAACCAACTAAAGCTAAATATAGGTAAGTATACCCCATACTACAATAATAAACCCATTTATTAGTCTATTCTCATTCACAGCTCAGCTCCACAGCAGCTTCCCATAATTCCCATAGTTTTCACAGCTTTTCGCAACTTGAATGGCAAACCAATAATAACTTTAACGATCTCATCAGCATAAAATGATCGGACTGGCCGGCCAGTAAAGACTGTGAGCC
Organism: Drosophila gaucha; assembly: GCA_035045545.1. NCBI lineage: Eukaryota > Metazoa > Arthropoda > Insecta > Diptera > Drosophilidae > Drosophila > Drosophila gaucha. Next base: position 5,341,623 of record JAWNOY010000252.1, read on the forward strand.
ATATTCACATAAATTGAACGCTTAACTGAGACCAGTCTTGGTCTATGTGGGGCCCCATTTAACCCACATTTCGGGGTTAACCGTAACGGGCAGACATTAAAAATCCTTTTGGCACACAATATGTAGCCAACGTTTTAGCCATTGGGATGTGCCGAAAGGAATCAACGAGCAAACGAGCCAAAACAAACACCCAATGTTAACCCAAAACAGCAGCCGACCAACAACAACAACAACTACAATCGACAACAGCAACATCGAACACAGCCAACAACAGTTGCTGCTGTGAAGCGTGTGCTAATCTTATTTTTATGGTCTCGACGGACTTGGACTTGTTTTTCGTGGCTCATATCGAATGGCAGCAAGTGCGTAAATGCTCTCTATGTTTGTGTGTGTGCGTGTGTGTGTGTGGCTGCATCTAAGCCAAGTTAAGTTATTGGCCAAGTTGTTGTTGCCGCTCGCTTGTTTGCATATTAGTCGCAAAGCACGCAAAAAAAAAGAAGCAGCAACAACAAGAACGTAAGCAACAAGAATGTTGTAAGCAAGATAACGTGACTAACAGATACCCTGTACTAAGTATAAATTTACAATATATATTATATTATATGTAAATAATATAGGAACACTTGATTAGGAGAGGATTAAAGGAGGGTAAATAAAAAGCATTTGAAAAATATCTTTTTCGTCTGGATCGGGATTTTCGGGACTCGAAATTGTCCCGATTTTCGGTATCTCGCGGGTTGGGAAAGATTTTAAAAAGTATGGGACGGTCGGTAAAGGGCTTGTTCATGAGATCATGGTAAGAAATTCTAGAGATATGCTCTGAGACGGCGGCATTTCCATAGATATCCGTTCGAGAACCTCGGGTCCCGCAAATCTCGCGACGCCCACCTCTGCTCATAAGCATATCTCTAGAATCACTTACCATCCCACCTTGATGTAAGGATCAAGCACTTATCCGACCGTCCTGGAATTTTTTAGAAGCTTTCCTAACAAGCCCGAAAATTGTTCCGGGACAATATCAAGTCCCATCTCTAATACACACATATGTGTAGATTATTACGAGAACAACCAATTTATTTTGCGTAGTTTTTAAGAGTATTTTCGAAGAATTTAAATACTCATAATATTTTATAAGCTGAAGTTTATAAAACAGTATAGAGTATACAACTATATACATTTTTTCGAAGATATTAATATATATATATATATATGCATATTCAAAGTCTTTTTCAATCATTTTTCTTTACCACTAAGACTCCCTCCTCTATAACTCAATGCGTACAGGGTATGATGATGATGATGACGCCTCGTGTGAGCGGTGGTGTGGGAGGGGGGCCATACAGCGAGGTACATAGAACAAGACTAAATTGAGTATTAAACGAAAGAAATGATGTCGAGGCTGCACATCTGAGGCTATTAGAATTAATCAAAAGGATTTGTTAGCGCTTTGCGACCGCAGGCGGTTCGAAATAGCTGGCAGAAGAGGGGAGCTGCAGAAGGGGTTACATGGAAGTGTGGGCAGAGTTGTAGGTAGTTTCTGCTGGAACAGCTGAACAGCTGAAGATGGGCGTCTGGCGTCTCTCTGGAGTAGCTGGCCAGAACCAGATACCGTGTCTAGCTTTTCGCATTTTGCGGTTAGTTTCGGCTATAAATTCGTGCTGGCTTATTGATATTTATTATTAGCCCCGGAAATTGTGCTCATGTTAGCCCATATATCGTTACGATAATGTTTTCCAGCAAAGGGGAGACATTTGGCTATCACAGCTGAAGCCCCGTCAAAAGTCTTTGCCACTGACAAAGCTCAGACGAAGTCCTGCTGGCTTGATTCTAATTGATTGTATTTGTCGAGAGTTAACTTTGGGTGTTCCAGCTAAATGGGTCAATTGAATGACAACGGCTTTGCAACTCGATTGCCAAAACCTAATTGTTATAAATTATGGCTATGCAGTGAAAAAGGAACATGTTCATAATAATAAAAGCAATCGAAGGCATATTCTATGTGGTTACTACAAGGGAAGCACTTTTAATTCCCAAATGGTTAAAGCTAGAGATGAGATAGGGAAGGAAATTCGTTCCCGACCCATCCCGTCCCTACCCGACATACAGTTTTTTACTAAAAAATAATATTTTCTCTAAGATGTGTTCTCCTCTCTTCCAAAATTCTACTAGAAGTAGAATACAACTCTCACTCATTGCTGAAGACGTTGGAACATCAAGTACTTGCCTAGCAAGTATTTGTAACAAAGACAATTCATTGCATTGTTGTCAAAATAATAAAATATTTGAACTTCTCTTAAATTTAACAGGATTTATATTAGAATTAATTTCCTCGTGAATATCATTCTTCTGTTCTTTGATAAATAAAAGAAATTGTATCTATAAAAAATGTTCTTATCGGGACCCGCAGGAGTTTCGGAATCAAGCACTTATCCCGACAGTCCCGGACTTATCCCGAAAATTTTTTAAAATCGGACACACGGGAAATTCCCGATCCCGACGCCCATCTCTAGTTAAAGCACACTTGAAATTTCTTTCACTGAATTAGTTACCTAGCATATAAAGGATTCTGACTGGAGTTGAACAGTTTAAGAGAGTAATAATTAATCGATTTATATTTATAACTGCGTGGCAACTTTAATTGAAGGAACATAACAGTTCATAATAGTAAATGTATGCCTAGAGAGTAAAAAGCTTAGAAGTTTTAGTATGGCTAAAATTGATTAATGTCCCATAAAATTGATTTTTTCTGTTAATTTCAATATAAATTTTGTTTTACCTATATACAAACGTATTTTAGGCCACTGCTCAGGCATATAATATCAAAAAGTTATGGCCAGGCAAAGGTCTTGACCGACGTCTGGCTTTTAAAACATAAGTCTGACGGCCCCTCTTACCCCACTATGCCCCTACATGTCATTCAATTGCCAAAAGCTAACTATAAAATACAACAAAAATAACAAATTAAATCTGCAAAAAAGCCGAATTTCAATTTCGCATTCGATTTTTCAACGTGTTTCTTTACAGCCTTTCAATTTCAAATGCGATAAACGACAACAACAACAACAACTAGCTGTCACTATAAACGCAAAAGATTGCATCAGGCCCCCAGAGCGAGAGACTGTTAGGGGTTAGGGGTATTCCGTATTCATATTCGCAGTCATATTCAAGACCAAATCGATTTCGACTGCGATCCAAGCGGCGACGATCGACGACTCGATCCTGGCTTCTTTGGCCTTTGGGGTCTTTGGGGCTGTACCCTGATTTCTCGTTGCTGCTGTTGTTGTTGTTGTTGTTGTTATAGTGGCAATTAAATTGCGAAATAATCATTTTTATTGCCCGCTTGCCAACGAGATGAACCCCAAAAACACCCGCAAAATGAAATGAAAATCAATTGGCGTGGGTTTTTCAATACTCTAGGAAAGAGTATTTAAATTTCAGCAACTCACTTGGTATGCATATTATATAGAAGATAAGTATTATAGATCTGTTATACAGAATTAAATAATAGTTGAAATTAACTTTTAATTTGGGCTATTCCATCTCTTTTTCGCTCAAATTTATTTTTAATTCTGTTTTATTATTTTGATAATTTTTTAAAAAATGTATTAAAGCTTTGGAAAGCTTATATAAAGCTAAAACTGCTTACAAAACTGCAAATTTCAGGGACAAATGTGTAAAAGATTAGATGCTATCTATCGGATCCGATTTTTTCTGAAATTTGACAGGTTTCTAAACAGTCTTCTAACTATCTTCTACCTTTTTTAAAACTTAAATATATTTTTTAAAAATCTGCAAAAGTTTTTAAATTTGTATGATTTGCTCTTAAATTTCACAGATTTCTAAACGGTTTGTTAAATAGCTATTTTATTATATTTTTTAAAGGTTAAATATATTTTTTAAATCGTCAAAAAAAATATTTAAATTTACATTATTTTTTCTTAAATTTCACAGATTTCTAAACAATCAATTAGATACATATATTAGCTTTTTTTGTCAATTTAAATATATTTTTTAAAAGTCTACAAAAAATATTAGTATTAAGAGTATTCAATTGTCGCTTCACATCAAATAGCATTCGGTCTTATGTTTATTTATTTATAAGATTTTCGTTTTTATAGAGGACAGCTTGTTAATTTGGCGTTTATCCAACTTGCCCGCCGACTGTCTGGGCGTGGACAGGTCGGCAATAATTGGCAATTGGCAATCGGCTTTCCCATAATGCGAGACGTTCATTGACCCACCAACCCAGCAACCGAGTGGGTGTTGGGCCCCCCTGTTAACCCACCCGAGAAACTTTCGCAGAATGCACTTCACATGGGCCCATGAAAAGTAAAATGGGGCGAAAGGTTGTTAAATGATTAAGAGGCGTTGCATTAGTTGCCAAACCTAGGCTCCCGCTCTTCTCCTTCTCTCTCTCTCTCTGTCTCTCTCTGCGTCTCTCTCTGTTGCAGGCTGGCTGCATTAGAAAGTTCGTGGGAAGTCTTTCAAGTTGTTGCCGCCAGACGAGGAGTAAAAGGTGCAAAAAGCAGTCAAAAGTTTTTCCACTGCAAATGCTGTTCATAAAGGAACCGAGTCGCACACATTTGCAAAAACTTGAGAGGTGGTAATGAAAAGCGCTGCTAATATCACCAAGAAAGCGTCTGCATCCACATGTGAGTGAGTTTTATGTTAATTGAGGCAGTAGTGCGTCAATGGCATTCGCTGCTCTAGTGCTCCAACTGCAACTCAAACTTTGGGTTATGTCAACTGTGTAAAAGCGAACCCTGAAAAGGTGTCGAGTCTCCTCTCTGCATGGGAATGTGTGGGCCGACCTTTATGGACCACATGCTGCGACTTGTGTAGAGGCTGGGCCACAAAAACTATTAAAGTTTCGCAAGTGGAAATCAAGAAAAGTTTCATCAGGAAGCGTGGAAGGCCATAAAACTGGATGGCTCCATCAACTTGAACTATTTCATTTGGTCACAGTGGCTTCGTACAATTTGAATGCTTTCAAATAATTGAAATTACGACTAAAAGAACGTTAAAGTGTTTGATTGTATTTTAAATAATTTGAATTTCTCACTTAAAATATAAACTTTGTAATATAAAATATCACAATTTATTGTGAGTTGATCTAATTAATATATAAATATTAATATATAAAAACACAAATTTTAATTAATTTAATTCAAATAATTTTATTATTTTTATTATAGAAATATAAATATTAAATTTTTTTAATTGAAAAAATTTTACTATTTTTATAATATAAATAAAAAATAGTGAGTTGATCTGCTTGATATATAAATATTCCCATTTTTGTTTATATATAAATATTCCCATTTTTTGTTTAAAAATATTTAATTATTTTTATAAAATAAATAAAAATATGAAAATATGAAAAAAGTATATTATAATTTCAAATAATATTTAAATTAAAACCAAATGTAAATATAAATATAAATAATAAATAAATAAAAAAAAAATAAAAAATTATTTAAAAATTAATTCTTACTTCTTTTATTATTCTAAGTTCAATCATTAACTTAACTAAGCATAAAAATCTAGCAAAAATCAGTTCAATTTAAAATTTAGTAAATAGAAAAATTGACAATTTTTGAAAATTTCTAAATTATAAATTTTTAATTTTAAAATTAAATAAAATTTTATGATTTTTTACCAATTGTTTTTCAGCTTAATTTAAATTTCTAAAATAATAAATTCTTTATTTCATCTGTAATATTTTGATACGCAAACCAATTTCGTTCGCTAGCCAAAATTTAAATGATACCAAATATAGAAAAAAAGCGTGCCAAATGCTCTTAAAAATGGGGCATGACATAAATAATTGCCCAACACTGTTTTCAACGCATGAATAGATTACCAACACACACAGTCAGCCTACAGCAAATACCCACTATAAAGCATATATATATAAACATGCAATTACAGTCAGCTACAAATTGGGGCCCGTCGTATGCATAAAACATAAAACAAAACTGTGCTAATAATATTTCATAAATATTTTTGAGCACATTTTCTTTTTATTTTGTTATTTTTCTAATTCTTTTTTTTTGTGGTGGGCGCCAATTTGGCGACAGAGTTTGGTACGCGAGGCAGCTGCAACAAGTGCGACAATTTGGATGATTAATGGGCGCTATTTTCGGCCGAGCCCAACTAGAGAGCAGAGAGGAGCTCGCCAAACGGTAGTCCACAATTTGACAAAACTGGGTCAGGCTATCCGCTGGGATCTTGAATCTTTAGTTTCTGCTGCTGTTGCTGCCGACAGTTCAAAGTTCTGCCACGACCCGGATACATAGCCAGACAAATAGAAAAATGTCAGGCCAGAGCAATCCAATCCCAAATCCAAAGCCCAAACCCAGAGTCAAACTCGACTGCGATGCCATCAAAGGCGCGCCCTTGTCCGCACTGAAGACCTCGTCTGGAGACCTCGTCTGCTGGCTTCGTTTGCCTTTGAGCAGCTCTTTGTGATCTCTTACATAGTTGTATCTTAGAGATGGGAGCGTGATAATAAGCGTAATCAAGGCAAACAAGCTCGATAGTTTAACTGCAGCAAAAATACATTGATGTAAATTAACTTATAACAGGAAACGTAAAAAAAAATATTTTTTTCTAAACAAAAAAATGTTACACTTATAATATACCTAGAAAAAAATGATAACCAGCAATATACACTGTCATGCATAAATAGGGATAAGCATTTGAATATGTTTCGATGTATCCTTCTCTTAATCTACTGTTACTATTTTCATACAGTTGGCTGTTTTATGGTGGATAGATAGACGGATAGAGACTTCAATAAATTTATCGTTGTTCATTTATTTTCAAGTTTTCATTGAGTATTCTTAAAATTGTGTACTTTTTAGCATGCACTTAAAAAGGGCCAAATGTGACCTCATCACCTTGAGTAAAATTCCAAGTATATACTCTTTCTGAATCTTTCAGTCATAATTTGTACACTTCTTATTTGTTACACTCTTCTTCAATAATTATCACTATTTTTGTGTAATTTATACAATTTAAGAACATAATCATTATTGATAAAAAAAATTAAAAGGAATGATTATTAATTATTTTTTTTTTTGTTGGCTCAAACTCAAACTCAACAGCAATCATCGGCTGAGAACCTTTCCTTATCTGTTACTGTTTTTACTGATACTCAACAGTATTGCCGATAGAAAGCTGTTCTTAGTAAAGACTTAGTTTCAATTAATAATAACATACATTTACATAAATAAAACAAATATTGTTGAGTTTTATTTTGAGCAAGAAAAGTAAAAATCATTTATGAATAATCATTATTTTTAGGTTTCATTTCTTTTCTAAGTTATATAAATTTATTCAAAGATAAAGACAATATCATTAAAGAAACCGAAAAAATGCAATCATTTACACGTAATTTTAACAATTTAAATTATAATGATTGCGATCATCAATTTACAGTCGTCTCTTCTTTTCTTTTCATTTCATTTCCTTTGTTTTGTTTTATTTCTTTTTGTCTCGTCTAGTCTGTCTTCTCTTCTCTTCTCTTCATATTTCTTTGTATTTCAATTGCAGTTTTTGCTTCACAATTCCCTTTCATATTTTCCTTCAACACATCGCACAACTATCGTTGATCGCTCCTTCTTTCTCCCATCTCTAGATCGTATCTTTCATTAGGCATCTCAGTTGCATTTGGCTTGGACTCTGTGTGCACAATGTTTTTAGTTGTTGTTCTGTCGTGTTTCTCGTGTTGTGATTGTTTGGCAAACAAGTCGGCTCGGCTACAAGGGCTCCGACAACGTGTAGCTGGGCTAATAATAATTATCTTTTATCAGCGCAACGCCTCAAGTTAGGCAGCGCTTTTTGTCGGCCCCCGCTAATCGCTGAGGCGCAATCCCAGCCACTCAAAAGGCAGTTCAAGTTCAACATGGGACTGTGTGGGGTCCAGCTGTGCTCCGTACAGTGATAACTCGATAGTGGAAACTTACTGAAAGTGTTGTTGTGTAGAGAAGAGGGAGGCATTTGAATAAAGTGTTAATGCTGCTCGGCGTTGTAAGGCTGTAATATACTGTAGTTCGAAAAAATAAAAAGTTTAAGCTATATATAATAAATTTATTTGAATTTAGTTAATTTATTCTATTTTCATGTCAACTTTAGTATAATGTTTTGATCAACTTGCTTTAAAAAATTTCCGAAAACACATTATCAGATAATTTTTTGGCTCAACTTGCATTTAAAATTTCCGAAAACACATTCTCTTCCCAAAAAGTTAGCTTTCATAAAAAATTCCAAACTCTTAGAGTTTGGATTGCGCCTTGTTCCTCGATTAATCAATCAATCTAGTTGAGCTCTTCTATATATAGAAATTTATAGAGATATTAAAATCATAAATATCTTTCAACTCTTAAGCCATATCGTTCTTCTTAGCCAGAGCATACTGTAAATGCATTAGGTTCAAGCTCTGCTATCTAGCTCTCAATTATTTTCAAGCTCTTGGGTCTGTCGTATAGATGTTGTTACCTAGTTATTCATGTGTGTGTGTGTGTCGATAGACACGTGTCCGAGTGCTACTGGTAACCAGCTAGACTGGTTCACTGTGGAACTAGTTCCAGTTCAGGTAGCAACAAAAAGCAAAGACGAGGACGCAGTTTGATTGATTAAACACAAACACAAATCACTTGACAGCCGACTAACCTTCCTCTTCCTCTTCCTCCTCCCCTATATGACTCTCAACTCTATGCCAAAAGACCACCTCCCCTCCTCGCTTACCGAATTTTCTGTGTCAAGCAGTCGAAAAAAAAATATATTTGTCTCGATTTGTTGTCATTGGTTATTTGAGTTTCCTAATTGCCTGAGGATCCATGGGTATTATTACCGGTTGACCTTAGCGCCTTATATTTTGTTGCCTCATCTGCATATGTGTCTAACTGCACGGGGCGTGACTGGAGGCTGGGGGCTTCGATTATGAAATTCGCCTTTTGCATTTTTTGCACATAAATTTCTGCGACTTTGACTATGCCAAATGTTTCAATGGCTATTTTTTATTTATTTTTTTTTAGATTTGTTGCTGTTGTTGTTGTTGTTGCCCAAAGCGTCGCGTGTCTGCCAAAACGAGAGGAAAAATGAGACGGTGTCTGGAGGCCCGGCTAAAATATGACTTTTATGCAAATTGCTTTGTAAATTTGCCGAGTTGCAGTCCGGCTTACGGCTTTTCCTGATACCCTCCATCCTCTCTGTCTCTCTCTCTGTCTGCCTGTCTCTCTCTAACAGTTATTGTAAACCAATTTGTGTACGTGATTTGTCTTTTGTCTTTTTGGCAGTTACTTCTTGAGCTATTAGCCAAATGGGCGTTACTCTTATGCACGTTGAGCTGTTGTCGGAAGTGTGAAGCATTCCCTGACACTTAACGAGCAATATACAAACACACAAACACTCACACACACAAATACACATAGTCTTAGGCTTGGTGCTTGTATCAACAACAAATGCAAACTGCTGTCCATATTTTTGTTGATTTAGAAAATTCTTTTTTTTTAATCTACGGCACAAGCGAATGTTTGCCCAGCTACAGGTAGAATTCAAATACGTTCTTTATACCCTGTATGTATACAGAATGATATAGGATAGGAAGACAGGAAAAAAAATATATATATTTATTTCTATTCTTCATCCGTTGAGGCGATCTGCTTAACTGTTTGCCTTACTGACTTCAGCAATATTCAATTGACTAATATAGTATGTATACATAATAATCTCTCTCTTCCTCGCTCTATCTCTCTCACCATATCTTTATATATCTCTCTCTCTATGTCTATACATCTCTCTATATCTCTCTCTTCTTCTCTCTATCTCTCCTGTCTATCGCTCTAAATTTCTCTCTCACTCATACTCACTCTCTCTCTCTATCTCTCTCTGTTTGCCTCTCTCTGTATCTCTCTCTGTCTCTCTCTCTCTTTTTCTCTCTCTTTCTGTTTCACTCTCTCTCTCTCTTTCTCTGATTCTCTCTCTCTTTCTCTATGTCTCTCTCTCAATCTCTTTCCTCTCTTTCTCTCTCTCTCAATCTCTCTCCCTCTCCTTCTCTATCTCTCTCTCTCTGTCTTTCTCTCTCTCTCTCTCTTTTTCTCTCTCTTTATCTATTATTATTAGATAATATCTAGTATCTACATCTTCTCCCCATCTCAGTCCACTTTCTAGATCTATCAATATTGATCTCCGTCTCCCTACTTCTCCCTATCTTAAGCTAAGTTTACAATGCCACACTTATTTTTTAATTTATCTACTTTAGTTAATTTCAGAATTTTTAAATTCTTGAAAATTTGTGGAAATTTATGGAAATAAAAAATGTATATCTCATTCTTTATCTTTGATCAATAATATAATTTTCTTCTTTATATGATTTAATGAAAATTTAAATTCAAATGTAGAAATAAAATATTTTACGAATAAGCAGATATTAAAATACCTAATTTATCCTTAAATATTTCATAATTTCATAGGCACAAAAGTTATCAAAGCTAATTACAACGTGTTTTCAACTATAAATTATAAATAGAAATTGTAACTCTTGGAAACAGAGAAAAACTTTATATGATAAGAAGCTCAAATGCTGACTAACATCAAGCATCGCTTACGATGAAATACAAATTGCTTATAATTCAATTCTAGAAATTATGAACTAAAAATAAAATTTATGAAACTGAGAAATTTTCACAAACTTAACTTAGACTAGACTAGACTTAACTTTGTACTTTTATGTAAACATATTTATGTAATATATAATATTATATATATTATGATGTCATATCTATAAATCAAAACCAGAATTAAACACAAATCTCAGCATCAAGAGAAAGTCAAAGTAATTGGGCCACCCAGAGACGAGCTGGCTCTATTAAATTATATATTTCCAACTAGTTGATAGAGGAACATTTAGTCATTTATCATAATGAGTGAGTGCAGCGCACAGTGGCTTGCACAGTGGTCCATTTTTTACACATTTGATCATAAAACAAATTAACACTTGCACTCGCTGCCAAAATAAATTATATATGCGCACATATATAGAGCATAAGTAAATAAAAGTCAATTTATTTCATTTGATTTCATTTCGTTTCATTTTGTGGCCCACGCAAACCGCAAAAAGTGGCCAAAAACTGGCGCAGACATTAAATAGACGACATTAGGTCTCCAAATACAAGGCCCCCTTCTCCCTCTTTACACAATCATATATGCCACGCCTCCGTTGCCTCCCCCCTTGCAATGTTGGCAACTTGTTACGCAGACCCAATTTGAATGAACGGCCGAGGTTCGAACCCCAGTCCGGCCCCGTCATGCATCATCATTAACAATCGTTGTCGTTGTTGTTGTTGTTGTTGTTGTTGTCGCCAATGTTGTCTCCGATGTTGTCTTTAATGTTGCGGTCGCCGGCATGTCTATGTCTCCGTTTTTTGCATCTAGTTTGCCAAAAACTATTTATTTACTTGCGTTTCTCAATTCTTTTTCTTGGGGTATAACGATTTTTTGATTAACTTCAATGCATGAAGAAGTTTAGTGTTTATTCGCTCTCTCGCTCTCTCATGCTATGTTTCTCTTTCTCTTCAATATATATAAATATACTTGTACTCTCCGTCTATTACCTCTTTATATTTTAAATCTATAGTCAATCATAAAATTATTTTAATGTATGTATTTTTTCTGTCTCAATCTTCTTGATCTACAGATACTTGACTCCCACACAATTTTATTCTCGCTGTCTATCTCTTTCTTTCTCTTTCCCTTCTTTCCTTTCATTCTCTCTTTCTTTCTTTTTCTCTTTATATCTTCCTCGCTTCGACTCTCTATCTCTATATCAATCTAGAGAGAGAGAGAGAAAGCGAGAAGAAAGAGAGAGAGGGAGAGCTGTTTTCAGTTAAGCAATTTATGCACTTTATTTTTATATATGTAATTAAAACATCTCTTCTTCTAAGTTTACTCTATGTCTATTTTTATATATCTTTAAGCTGCGATAAAAATCGCATAGATTCTTTGTACTATAAATATAATAAATTATATACTATATTCCAGAACTTGACAAAAAGCTTACAAACAAAGCTAATAGCTTGCATGCACACAATCCATTGTACAACAAAATGTTGTTTAAAACATATAAATAAATAAATATTTTACTTATTATATTATAAATGTTTATACACTTATGAGTATACATATACATATGTATATGTATATACATAAAAAAAATAAATAAAATCTTTTTGTCAAGTTCTCAAAGATAATATATAATTTATTATATTAATAGTACAAAGAATACATTTTGGGTAAGTAATAGTAAAGATTAATAATTAACTTAATTAAACTTACTATTGATCAATTTTGTTAACTTTATCTTCACTTTAGGCGCAATCAAACCCAAGACTGCTATTTTTGTGAACAGCAAAATTCGTGTACATAAGCACAAAAGTATAAAAATCGTGCCAAAACGAAACAAAGCTAACAGGACTTTTTCGTTTTTCTTATGTCTATATTCCATTTCTCAAAACCAAAGTCCAAGAGTTGAATCTATAAGAAGGTGTATGCAAAAAATATTGCCATCTCTGTTAGCATCTTGTACACTGCTATTTTTGTGAAAACAGCTGTATATATTAAATATTATATGTATATAAATTTTTAAATATAAAATATTATTTTATATAAATTATATATTTATATATATAATAAAATAATTACAAATATACGCATATAATTAATGTAAAATATGTGTAATTATAAATAAATATCCATGTCTAAATGTATCTTATTTAACATATTTACAATTGAATTAATATTTTCATTTGCATAAATTATGTTTCGATTTACAAATAAATTTATATTTTGTTAAAGAATTTGCTGATTAGTTTGACCATATATGTACTTAATTAAAATATTTATTATATTTTAATTAAAATAAATTAAATAATTTTTATTTTTAATGACTATCTTCTATTATTTTTACATTAACATTGGGAATATTTACGACTTAGGTTTAATATATATAAAATAAAATAAAGATACATATCATTAAAAATTAACACATATTTTAAATTATTTGTACGAATTGTGATAAGTCTTTTCATAAAGACAATATTTATTTCGATTTACATTTTATTTAAAAATTTTGAAATGAGTTTAATGTGGAAATTTTTTATGCTTCAGGTTGCAGACAGTTGGTTAATGGGCATCTAAATAAAATTCATTTAGATTTTTTTTGTAAAAGAATTTTCTGCTCCATTCAAATATAATTCATATAAATAATATCCTAGAGTATTGAAGTTTCGCTTTGTTTGACTTTTGGTATTTGCATTTTGTTTACTTTTGCTGGCAGCTTTTTTTTTGCATTGGCAGTTCGTCTATTTTGAGCAAAAGATTTCTTGGCAACGTTTGTTGGGCTGGTTTCTTTTCTTTACTTTGGACCAGCTGTTAGCTGGCTGTTGGCTGTATATATTTGTTTTTCGTACTCTCTGAATCTGAATTGAGTTTTACCTTTGGTTGCACAGCAATTTGTCTTGAGCCTTGGCTGAAAACCCTGCTCGCTTTTCTCTAGCCAATAAATATAGCTCTGCTCTAAATTAAACGAGACCCGATAAATTTGTTTATAGAGAATTTTAAGGCCTGATTGCGTTACTTTTTGCATTCGACTTCGAGTCGAGTCGAGTTGAGTTGAGGAAAAGTGAAAAGCGCGTCTCTCTGGCAAAGTGCAAATCATGGTACTCACAATTTTCACACGTCTCAAAAGAAATGGATCCAATGCATCCATGACAGACTTTTAGTTTGTGTAAACAAATACATGACCCGCAGCTAATGCGGGGGCGCAGTCAGAGAGGGCAAGAAAGGGGACAGAGACAGCGACACTTCCACTTTCACTAATTGACAATTCTGTAGCTCAATCGGAAAAACAAAAAAACCACAGACAAACAACTCGGAACATGCTTTCAATGGAACAACACGCACTACAGATGCAAACATAGAGATAGATATATAGATAATAGAGAAAAAGAGAGAGTGAGAGAGAAAGAGCTGCACTTGACGCCCCCACAAAAAAATAAGCGAACTCAAAACTGGGTTAAGCGTCGGCCTTATCGATATGTATATGTCGTTTAAAAGATTACAAACAAATCGAGACTAGAGTGATCAATAATGCTGAGAGCAATGTGATCCTAAGTCTAAAGAGGAATAGACAAATTTTTTTATGAAATTTATAGGCAAGATGAGTAACAAATATTTCTTTAGAAAAAACATGTATGAGTCTTGGCTATTACATAAGACGAGCAATAAATAACATATAACATATATAAGAGAACTTATTAAAATGATCATAATAAAAATAAAAAAGCATTCCTAACAAAGAGAAAAATATAAATAAATATGGAAAATAACTGAACTAAAACTGGATTATTTAAAATGATCTAAAAATATCATAAAAAACTATGTTCAGAACCCTTAAGAAGATAGCAAAAATAAACCTTGTTAGGGAACCTCTATATGAAGCTATTTGCTAAACTTTAATTCCATTTCATTCAAAGCTAAAATGCTTTTTCTATTGATCTGAACATCTGATCTACCATCTATTCTCTAACAAATATTTAAATATAATTTTTGTGTTCTATAATATGTTTTATAATTATAAATAAATTTCTTTTTCTCAAACAGATAAAAGTTCTTTATAAATATTATTATGTTATATATTAGTAGATATCATATTTTAGAAACAGCATTTATTTTATAAATTATTCAATATTATAAATCAAATGAAGTATCTGTAAGCTTCTATTGATAAATTTCTTAGAACTCTTAAATCTGAATTCTTAATACTCCACATTCCTGTTTTCCCACGCAACTTAGCTGAAATTGGAGCCCAGCCTTTGATTGAGCATATGACAAGTTTACTTACATAAATATTACTCTGAAATACACACACAAACATACACAAATAAACACAAAAGTAATTTTCGAAGCAATCTGACGAATGATCGTGCCGGGATCAATGCCAAAGCTGGCGCTGAACCTGACTGAATGTTGCTGCTGCTGCAGATGCAAGCGTGACTAATGCTTAAGAGCATGTCGAACAATTTGAGGAAACCCATTAATCAAAATGTAAGTCGGAGAACGCACAAAACGCCCAATAAACACACGCAATACGAGCTGTCAAACAAAAATGGACGCAAATTTAAAGTGCGTATAAACAAAACGAGATTTCAGAAAAAAATTATTTAAAAATAAAGATGAGTGCAGCAAATCTAAATAAACGTCGGAGACTATTTCAGAAAAACACAAGAAATACTGGAGCTCTACAGAAACTAGAATACAAAAGATTAAGTTGTTGCAAGTAGTAGACGAGTGAGGGAAGAGGGGCTAGAGGCAAGCAAAGTTATTGGCGACGCATGCAAATTTCCGGTTTGGGCGTTGCTACCTGCGGGGGAGGGAAGGGAGAGTTATGTCATATTGTTCGCTGCAATTGTTGTCTATCCAAAAAGATTCCAGAAAATACTGCGAGCCGAACTCTGTATACCTTTACATACCAATAGCTCGATACTATTACTCTAACACTACTCTACTACTATCCTGAAACTACTCTACTACTAATCTACTACTACTTTTCTACTGCTCTACTACTAATCTACTACTAATCTACTACTAATAAAAAACTAATCTACTACTAATATATTACTAATCTACTACTAATCTAAAACTAATATACTACTACTCTTCTACTACTCTACTACTAATCTACTACTAATCTACTACTACTCTTCTACTACTCTACTACTAATCTACTACTACTGTTCTACTACTCTGCTACTAATCTACAACTACTCTTCTACTACTCTACTACTAATCTACTGATACTCTTCTACTACTAATCTGAAACAACTACTACTAGTCTACTACTACTCTTCTACTACTCTAGTACTACTTTTCTACGACTATACTGCAAACCTGCTACTACTCTGAATGAACTCTAAAATCAACTACTACTTTTCTATTACTCTACTACTTTGCTACTAATACTACTACCACTACTACTGGTACTACTTTGAAACAACTACTACTAGTCTACTACCAATCTTCTACTACTATCTTTCAACTACTAATCTACTACTACTCTGAAACAACTCTACTACTAATCTCCTACTACTCTGAAGCAAATCAATCTACTACTACTCTACTACTAATATACTACTAGTACTACTCTAGTACTAGTCCTACTCTAGTCCTACTCTCTTACTATTTTACAGCATCTCTACTATTACTACTACTACTCTATAAACTATGCGTTACAAGTTCCGTAATAAAATGAATATACCCCACGCACACGCATACAAAAGCGGCGCAGACTGAACGCATTTTTTGTTGATTGCCTTTGGCTTTGCGCAAATGTCACGCCCACAACAAATAGGGAGGCAGACGGAATGACGCAAAGGGAAGCGGGTCAGTCAATGTGGCGCAACAAAGTGTCAGAATTTTGTGGCTTGGATAATTTTCAAGAAAAGGGTTTCCAGACAGATTGACTGGTAGCGTTGAGAGCTGTTGTCCATCAGCTTCTACAGAGTAAAACTGCAGAGCTGACAGGCACACACAGACTCACACTCACACACATGCACCCATACTCGCAGATCGGGTGCCTCACAGCCACTTGACAAGATCATTAATAAGATTTATGCGCTATTAGCCAAAGCAGCCAAAGGCCATAAATAAAATACGAGCAGAACTCGAGAAGAAGTCGAGCCGTGGACTTCTTGGCGAAGAGAGCCGCTGCCCGCTGAGTGAGGCGACAACAAACCCGTTGACAGATCCACGCCCCACTAACTGGCACCCATCTGGTGGCAACCAACTCCAAAAGCAACAACAACCACACACTGAGCCAAATCAATGACACCCAATATACATAATTCCAGGGGCACGATCAATATGAATAATTCTCATTCACATTCTCATTCTTATTTTTATTCTCATTTTCATTCTCATTCTCATTCTCATTCTTATTCTCTTTTATATTATTATTATCATTAACATTATCATTGTCATTATCATTATCATTATCATTATCAGTATCATTATCATTATCATTATCATTCTCTTTCTCTTTCTCATTTTCATTCTCATTTTCATTCTCTTTTACATTCTCATTATCATTATTATAATAATTATCATAATTATCATCAAATGATATTTACTACTTTACTGCTTTAAACATTTTTTCTCAGTGCATAACTATAATACTAATATAAATATATCATAAACAGCATGCATGTGTGCTTGTAGATATATGCACATATGTCACATACATATGCATATGTATATTTCTGTAGCCATTAACTGGGTCTGCGACTGTTTAAGCGAAACGCCAGCTTATCTTTGATATTTGTAATTAGCCTTTAAATGTGAATTTAATAGGCACAGAATCTCAGTCAGAAATAGCTGGATATTTCTTAAGAAACATATATATATGCATAAATATAATTGACATTTGCTATTTATAAAACTGATAAGCAAAAATATTGCAACTGATGCAACTGCATTTGAAAAAAAAATGACTGAAGCATTTTCGTCAAGTTCAGCAATTGGCAACGATGAAAAAGATGATCAGTAATACATATAAGAGTACTATAATATATTTATTTTGCTTTATTTCCCTTAAACATTTATTACATTTATTTAAAGCTTATGTATAAAGTCATTATTTACAGAGGTTAGCTAATTGTTTTTCAACTGAGATATTGTTTTTATTTACTTTTGAGTATACTATGCTATGTTTAACAATATTTGATGAGCAAGGAAAATATGGGATCAAAACCTTGATTAGTATAATATATTTAGTATAGTCTTATGATAGTCTTATAATTATTAAGCAAAAACAATCAATAAATGTGTTGCTCAATTAAATAGTTTAATATTTAAATAATTAATGGATTCCCCGACTTTCGCAAAAGTAACAGAGTGCGAGAGGGAAAGAGAGAGAGATAGCACATGTTCAGCAGGGAAGGCTACTCGCAAAACTTGCAGCGCAGATTTATGATTTTCTAGTCCGGCAGCAAAGCTTATTGAATTGTTGTATTTGTTGCTCTCGTTGTTGTTGCTGTTGTTTTTGCTGTTGTTTTTGCTGTTGCCTACCCCACATGCTAATCAGATAAGACAAATATGAGCAGCAGCAGTGCGTGTGGCTGTTTGACTGTGTGAGTCTGTCTGTGTGTGTGTGTGTGTTTGCGTGTCTGCGTATTTGCATTGCAAAATGCTTGGAAGTCGTCTAAATAAATCACTTTAATTGTCGCCTTTAGATAAAGACTGCGTGCACTTTTATTAGGTGAAGTCACATGCAGCAAGCGGGAGAGGGGCAGAGGGGCAGAGATGAGATCTGCATATCAATAATAACTATAAATACTTTTTGAGTCATACGAAACTTTTGAGCCTGAATTCTGCATTTGCATACACAGCAAGTGAAAGAAGCAACAAAAACAAAAGCAGAGCAAAGTGAAGCTGTCAATTAAACTGACCAAATGAGTCACGCAAACACACACACACACACACAGACAGACAGACTGGAAGACAATTGCAAGAATATTATAAGTTACAACGGGAATTTACATACAATTAATAAAATGAAGAAGCAGTAAACCGAAACAGAGCCAAAGCCAAAGCCGCAGTAGCCAAAAACTGAGTCACACACACACACAGACACAGACAGCTGGCAAGACAGCGCAAGTTCCATTGAAAAGCTGCATATTTGAGCATTTGCATACATTCAACAAGAAGAAACAAAAACAGAGCAGAGCAAAACCACAATTCTCATGATTCGCGCACGCAGAGGGAGAGAGAAAGAGAGAGAGAGTGAGCTCATATCCTCCGCTGCACTCGACACCCACTCTCTGCGCGCACGCATGTGTACAAAGCACAAGCATGCTTGCGCTTACACACAGGCCCCCCCACGCAACGCAATGATCGCGAGAGCTCCACACAGAAACAGAGAGAGCAAAAGACAGAGAGAGAGAGAGAGAGCTTTGCGCGGCTGTTAACGCGACTGCTGCTACTGCGGCGGCTGCTGCGCTGCCCTCAGATAGAAAAGAATAGCCGGCGCGTTCACTTCGCAGCGACGCGCGTGTCCCCAAGCAAGCAGCAGAAAAATATTACAAAATTAATAAAGTTCAATAAAACAAGTTGAATATTTTCAAAGTGAAAAAAAAGTGAAAAGTGCTCTGAATATAAAAAAACCACGCTCTTAACAAAAAATATTTTTAGCAAAATTTAACAAATACTCAAAGGCAGACAGCAATAAATCTTTAGTATAGCAACAAAAAAAAAGTTCCAACAAATATATTTTGAGGCGTGTGCCAAAAACAAAATAAAAGCAAAAAATATTTAGCAAGGTTTTCGATTTTAAACATAAAATCTAAAAATAAATACAAAAAAAGCAACAAACATAAATATGTATAATTGAGACATTTTGAAAAATGTTTTAGCACAGCAACAGACATAAAACATAAATACAGAAGAAAAAAAACGAAACTCAATTCAAAAATTCCATAAAAAAAAGTGAAATATGTCAAGAATGTGGCAAATTTTGCTGCTCGTTTTGTTCGCGAGCAGCGTACGCGGCGCGTTGGACGAGGACAGCGATAACAGCAAGGAGAACGATGACGATTACTACAGCGATAGCGATAACGATAATGATAACGATCGAGACGCGCTGAGCATTGATATCGATATCGATTATATAAAGCACAGATTAATGCCCGGTTTATCATATCGATCTGTCGACATTGCGTCCACCACGCCCTCTTACGCCCACTTGCGACGCGTGCCACGCCATCCATGGGTGTCGCATCGTTTGGGCAGCGATAATCGCCTGGATGCCAGCACCGCCTTTGATGAGGTGAGTAGAGCGAACGAACAGCTACGTAGAATCCATAAAAAACATCATCATGCTTATCTTTGTGTGTGCGGCTTTCTTTGTGTATGTGTGTGTGTGTGTGTGTGTGGGTGTTTACCTTTGTGTGTGGCTAAATATTTGCCAGAGCGAGAGGCGTGCCAGACGCTGCGTGAGTCGCTATTAAAATCTTTTGATTGCACCTCAAGTGCATATTTCCCACTTAATAAATTATCTATAAAAATTATATTTACATATCTGTATATATTTCACTTTCGATAACAAATTCAATAACTATGCAATTACAATTGTGTAAAATTCGTATAAAAGATATATATATGTACATATAGTTCCATATATATATATAAATTTTCAGTTTAAAAGACTTTGAATTGTGCTTAAACTGCATTTTTTGGATTTTCGATAACAAATTCGATAAGTCTGTAAATGTTACTATATGCATACAATTACTTACATTAAGAAATGTTTAACAGCTGATTCAGTAATACTTCAAAAAGCAGTTCACTTTCTATGCATATCAAAGCTATTCGTGCAAAAGATACATTTGTATCTGAAAGATACTTTTATAAGAAATTCCATTTAACTGGATAATTGAATAGGAATTTAGACATATATTTGATATATATGTATTCATATAGTGTTATATGCATGAATTTATTGAGCAACCCACTGGAGGCATCTTTCTCTCAGCGATCTGTGCGTTAGAAGTGAATGCCTCACCTTGAACCTTAGCAACGGGCGCGAATGAGCGTCTGAAATATACGACTGTGGCTAACCCTGAGCCGCCTAAAGAGCCGCCTAAAGAGAGAAAGAGAGAGAGAGACAGAATTCGTTGCTGATCTTAAGCAGAGATTCCGATGGCCCACCCAGCAGCTGAGGCAGTTACTCAATGCTGCAATTATGAAACGTGTTGCAGCACTTGCAGCAGCAGCAACAAAAAGCAGAAGCAGCCAATTTGGTTAACAAGCCAATTTGGCTCGAATGCAGCTCATAAATTGCACGATCGCCTCCTGAAACTCCAGTCCTCGATCGGTTTCACTTTCTGGCCTGTAATTGGGCCAAGCGGCCCGACAAAGCAACAGAGAGAACACGAACCTGAACCTCAAGCTGTAGCTGACTTTGAACCTGTCTCCCGATTGATGACCATTTATTGCGACGATCTTCACTTTCCGTTATGTTGGGCCCTTAATTGACTTGATTGTCTTCCACTTGATTGACATGCTGTAACAGTTGTCGCCTTTCCCATATGCAAAGCGAACAGCCATGCCTAACAATCTCTTGAGCTTTGCTCTAGAGTTTCTCACATATAAAACATATTTGAACTTTGAGTTCTTTTATGACGAACGAGTTCCATCGAGGCTTACAATTGATTATTAACTGAAACTTAGTTGAGGAATCAGAAGCAAATTAAATACTATATTATAGTTTTATTTATTTTTTATTTCCAGAACACCATCAATGAATCATTCCCATGTATTTATATATATGTCATTATTCGAAACGCGTTAAGAGTTCCAATTAATTGAGAGCATATCAACATATAGCTTATGAATGTAGAAGTTCATTTCATTTATATATATATATATATATTTATATATAATTGTGATGATACTTATGACGAAATTTAAGATGTGACTCACACTTTTGGAATTGGTATCAAATAAATTATGTGACTAATTTATATAGTCATTAAAGCATATATAGGAAGTTTGGAGTGAAGAAATTAGTCCTAAAAATTTATTATCCACAGCAAATTTTTAGTAACATCTCTTTAGTACAGTAAATAATTTTAAAAACTATATCACAAATTTTGGTAATCTTAACAATGGATAATAAATATAATGACTATTATATATAATAAGTTAGAATGAAGAACCTGGTCCTGGGAGTTATTAGGTATATTAAACTATTACGTCGCTCACTAAGTAATTTCATTTCATGACAGCTGATCTTATTGAATTTTTTTATGAGCGTGAATCAATCTCTTGCCCGAAAAATGGCAAAAGATATTAGATCAAAATGGAGAATACATAATTTCGTAAAATTTTGTATAAAATAAAAAAATTGAATTGCACTAAAAAAAATAATATTACTTAGTGGACGACCCAATATATGTACAATATATAGGAAAACTAGACCACATATATTTGTAATATCTAAACAATGCATAATAAAATTCTATTTTCGGATCTTTTTTGCAATATTGTATGAATCATAAATTGAATATATATATATTACATATATTATATAATGTATAAAGTATATAATATTTATACCCTGAACCCATTGAAAATGGGAATTCAGGGTATAATGGTTTTGTGACAATGTATGTAACAGGCAGAAGGAGGCGTGGCAGACCCCATAAAGTATATATATTCTTGATCAGGACGACGAGCTGAGTCGATCTAGCCATGTCCGTCTGTCCGTCTGTCCGTCCGTCCGTCTGTCCGTCTGTCCGTCTGTCCGTCTGTCCGTCTGTCCGTCCGTATGAACGCAGTGATCTCGTAAACCACAAAAGCTAGAGACTTGAGATTTTAGATATATATTCTTGTATACCATACGCAGTACAAGTTTATTTTTTTTTTTCGATAACTCATCCCATTTCCTTATTATCGATAACAATCGATATTTTGACTTTGTTTTTAAGCTATAACTTATAGACCATGATAGCTAGAGATACCAAATTGACTACGTAAGTTGCTGTGATGTAAATATAGATAATAATTTTTTTAAATTTTGGATACCTCCCCCCATTAGCCCCATAAGTGGAAAAAACGTATTTCAAATACTAGAGAGTTGGGATTTTGTATATATACACCTCTAGATGTCAATATTATGTCCTGAAAATTTCATTAAGAAAGTAGGTCTAGAACCGAAGTTATCTAACAATGAATTTCTCATAATGCTGCCCAGAATGCAGCTCAAGCGCAGCCGCTAAATTATGTACGCAGTAAGCGGCGCGCTTGCTTGTGTATGTATATGTGTGCGTGTGTGTGTGCGCGCAGTGGGTAATTTGTACCGGTAAAAGATGTAAGCTAGATTGTTTAAAACACCGTCTCGGACTTGGTTCAGGGGATCTCGTAGTCGGGCAGACCCGACTAGAGCATTCTTACTTGTTTTAATATCTCTTATTAATTAGCTTATTTTCAAATCACGTTGTTCTCTCTCAAAAATATTTTGAGCCTGGAGAGATAATTAGATTAAAAAGTGTTATATAAAACTGTTTTTACAATGTAAGTTTAGCAAAAGAAGAAGTGCTTACTTGGCATCCCAATCCCAACTATGGTTTGCTTATCAGTAACCGAGGGGATTTTTTCCAGCGAATTAGATTATGAATGCCATCGGCGCCTAAATGGGGGGACGCGTAGCTATACTTGTATTTCGAGCAGCTTATCACTTAACTCCTTCTATCCCGTCTCCCTGGCTACCCCTACCCTACGTTAAGTTTATCTCAAGGCCAGGCGGCTTTAATAAGCCGCAGCATAGAGTCAAATGCAGTGGAGCGGCATTAAAAGCTTATGAATGCACCTGTCAGAGCTTCCACTCGTACTGATCCCCCCCCCTGCCTGGCCTCCATAGCTCAGCTTTGCTTGAGCTCCTTTGACTGCTGACCTTTAGCAGGAATTTAATATCGAGTCGTTGTTGTTGGGTGTTGCAATGTCCTCGCTGGCATTCAATCAGAGCACTTGTTTCGTTCTGCCTGCTTTATTATTGCTGTTTACTTTGCACGCATTCCGTTTGCATAGCCGACTGCAATAAGCAACAATTCGAAATGATTTGCTAAAGAGTGCATGACTAAAAGTTACCCAACATAACGTCACTTTTACTAAAAATAAATTTCACAAGAAGAATTTACTTATAAAAATATAAAATCATGGAAAAAAATAAAGAAAAGTTAGCTTTAATATATGTTTATAATTCATTATCATTAAATAGCTCCATTTGTACGCTTACATACATCCAATAAAAACAAAATTCTGATTCTTCTAAGTATACCAAACTCCAATACCAAATTTCGTAACTCTAGATCTTGAAGTTCCTTAGATACAGATAGATAAATTTTATATCTATGCTGCATCACATACCAAACCCCTCTAAGCCACCCCTTTTGCTACTTTTTACAGGGTATTCAATTGTAATAAAATGAGAAATATGCAAAATGAAATATTTTTAATATATATTCGTAGCATAAGCGAAATTCATTTCACAGTTCTTTGGCAAGTACCTTTATTATAATTTGGATAGCAGAGCGAACTATTAGTCAGTGCCTTTAGTATATTGATAGAGGTTCGCCTATAGGTCACATAGAGTTATCTGTGAACAGCTTTCGCTACTTAATTCATAAGCTTTTCAATGCCAAAGCAAAGCAGCAGCTAATCAGCAAGTCGGCTGTACAGCTCTCTGCATCACATAATCTAATTCTAATGCCAATTCAAATTTCCCCAGTGGGTCAATAAATACAAACAAACAGATTCCAGCGCCTGTATAATTAATTGTAATTGTTTAATCAATATGGATGCTGTTGCTTCATAGACCGGTTCATCAAATTGTAAATACCATTTAGTTTACATTTATCGTGCAAACAGACAACAGTTCTCGAAGAGTGCTCAATGGGCGATTAATGTAGTATTTATATAGTATTTATATCATGACAAGCATATCGAAAAGAAACTGGTATACATATAGAAAGAATAGAGAATTCTAGAATTTAATAGACTTAGTATTTGATATATCTGCGAAGTTAGCATATAATGCTACTAAACTATTTATGAGTTGTGCTAAATATAATAATAATACTAACAATAATACTAAAAATATGCTTGAAAATATACTAAAAAATATAAACTAAAAAAATACACTAAAAATATGAAATAAGAATTTGTGCTACAACTGAAAGTAAAGAATATAAAGATATATAAAGATAACAATACTAAAAATATACGAAAAAATACTAAAAATATAAGAAATTGTGCTTCAACTGAGAGTAAATATTATATGGATATATAAAAACTATAGTACTAAAAATATACTAAAAAATATGCCAAAAATATATATACTGGAAGTAAATATTATTTGGATCTATATAGATAAAGAAACTAAAAATATACTTCACCAAAAAATAAAAAATACTAAAAATATAAGAAATAAGAAATTATGCTTCAACTGAAAGTATATGTTATTTGGATAGATAAAGACAATAGTATGAAAAATATACTTAACATATACTAAAAAATAAATACTAAAAATTTAAAAATAAATCAAATTACCTATAATCTTTAAAGGCACCTTCTCCTATAACAACTTTTCCATATCAATATCGGATCTTATTTTGCAACTGAAGAATATGATTTACGATAAATGTGATATATCGAAAACTTCTTAAGATCTATATTAAAATATAGTTTCAGATAGATAGTTATTTCCTTTATTTATCTCAGCAGAAGTTTAATCCTATAACAGCTATGCCCTATAAATAATCAATATCAAGGCTTCGATTCCATTCCATTTGGCAAATGGCATCGATTGCGGCATCGATTTGTGATCTGGGTGCCCAATTCTAAGCGGAAGACCCCTATCTATCTGTATAGGCACTAATTGTAAGCTCTTAAGCCGGGCCCCAAAGTTGCGCCACTTGCTGATGCTGCTCCTCCTCCTCCTCCTCCTCTTTGGGCAATCTTTAAAGTATTACCTTGATTTATTGGCATTATTTATTTACTATTGCGATAGGCGAACGCTGTCCATAAGGCGCACTAATGACAGCCCAATCGGCTTATGACATAATAGATAGATATATAAATATATATGTATACATACATATGCATATATATGTATATATTTTTTGATTTATAGGCCAGGGCGAAAATGCGGAAGCCTCAAAAAAAGTTTATGGCAAATCTATAAAATTGTATTTTTTAATAAATTCACGTCTTTCTCTCCCTCTCTCTCTCTCTCTGTCTCTCTCTGTGTTAATGAACGAGGAAAATCCAACAACTAAATAGTAAATATTAAATCACTGAAACTCTAAAAAAGAAAACTGAAATAGGAGAAGGGGAAAGAGAAGGGAGCGAAAAAAAAACTGTCGCACTATAAATTAAATTGGTTTGGCTTTGATAGTTGCTCGGCAATTGGGAAATATCTTTTATTTTTCGACAGCTCCTTAATTTAGTGGCCCGGAGTGTGGCGTTTTATTTGTTTCAGCCGCCTTTTGATTGATAGCCAACATGTTGGCCATTCAAAGTGGCCAAAAGTCGCGCAATTAAAAACACCCAGAAGTAAAGCAGAATTTGAATGAACATAACGGTGCTTGAATACGCTTTCATGGTACTAAAAGTGAGGGTATATCAAATTAGCATAAATATAAAGAGAGGTTTTTCTGCTTGCTAAAGAACCCGCTTTCGTCTCTTCAAACAGAACGAAATTCAAGCAAATTGCAAAAGTCAATTTGAGCTAAAGACCGTTGCCCAACACACACACACACTCATACTGTTACACACAGACACAATCTCTTATGCAATCTCGATCCCGATCTGCGTGTTGTGTGGGCGTTGCAATTAGAAGAGAGCTACGTCATGTTCTGCCACAGCGGCTTCAACGTTCGACGTCTCGACGGGGCAATCACTCAATTCGATCGCAATGTAACTGCATTAGAGTTTATAGATATGTGTGTGTTTGTGAGAGTGTGCGTGTGTGTGTATCAGTTCATCAGCGCACAGCTGAGGCCACATTTCCGGCATGCCCATAATGTTGCCAGTTGCTAGCTCATCTGTGTTGGCAACATGCTGCGGCAACAAAACATTCTACTTAATTGGCTGCGAGAGTCAAACGGTTCTCAGGCAACATGCAGCTGGTATCTAAACACTGGGAACAGTTATCGTTAGCATCATCATGCGTCACATTGCAAGCATACTTACTATGCTACGAGTACAGCCCATGCTGCCGCATTATACACATTTAGCTTAATTGGCTGTCAGCATTAAACGGTTCTAAAGCAGCTGACAAAGGGAAAAGGCAACTGGGATCAGGGTTTGAGCATCTAGCGGTTCTTTAAAAGCGAGAAAAACTGGGAACAATTCAATGGAAACAGCTGCTAACTATGAACAGTCCAGTGAGAACAGTTATCAGCTATCAGTAAGTACATGTATAATGTTGCTAGTGCAGCTCATCCTCACTGGCAACATGTTTGCAGCAACATATATGGGTTAATTAGCTCCAGGCAACATACAGCTGCCAACTGGGAACACTCTTCAAGATAATCATCCTGTGCTACAGCCACTTTTGCAGCATGCTGATAATGTTGCTAAAGTAGTTCACAAACACTAGCAACATGTTGCGACAACATTCCCATTTGGCTTAATTGGTTGCACCCCGAACAATTCTCAGGCAACATGCAATTGACAGCTGGCATGTGGGAACAGGCAACTGGGAACAGTCATCACGATCGTCATCCTCGTCAACTGGCTGTCATTGACATTCGCCGATGTTGCCATTTATGGCCTATAGACGGCGCTTTTGTGCCAGCGCTGGCTTTCTTCAGCTCCTCCCGTTTCCCCCACACATTTTCCGCTTTCGTTTTCGCCTTGGCCAAGGCAAACAAATAAAATTGTCATAATAAACAGAGCGAGCGAATTGCATAGTGCCACAGACAGACAGAGAGAGAGAAAGATATGGACATCCATTTCCATTCGCTCGTTAAAATCAAAAACCATTTTACGCACACACAATTTTCCACAAGCTTTTCTTTGCCAAATGTGCAAAATTTTAATTTTCTTTTAATGCGAGTAGTTTCAATTAAGTTATAAAAAAAATGTATAAAAATGCAAAAATTGTTAAATTTTTATTTTTGCTTAATTACTTAAGTTTTATGGCAGCAACATTTGCTGCAGCAACACTTGCAGCAGCAGCTACAGCAGCAGCTACAGCAGCAGCAACCCGTTCGCAGTCTAATTGGCACTTTTATGTCAAAAATGAAACAAGCTAAAAAAAACACACAAAGCAACAAAAAACAATTTATAAGCATTTCACATTACGCATACGCCATGTGGCACGAACGGTCTCTGCCTCGCCTCTTCTGTCTTTCTATGTCTGGGCCATGTTTACAGTTTCTACAATTTCTAAATGAATATATTGAGGCGCAATGTTTTTTTTTTTAATACGCTGCGCTTTTCTATGCCCAGCTTTTAGACAAATTGCAACATTTTCAGTTGCCACAAAGTAATCAAAACAAAAGTGAAGAAAAGCAAAAAAGCAAAGCGAAATTTCTTTTCCATTAATATCTAAGAGCAAGTGCAACGCACTTTGAATGCCCTATGAAAAAACTGTATACAAATTTTATATTTAATTGCAAAGTTGACTTCGTAGAGCAGATTCAGAGTTCAAAGTCAAAGAATTCATAAAAAAAATAGTTTTTAAGTTATTTTTTTTAATTAAATCAAAAATGTTCTTATTTCTAAATAAAAATTTTTTTTAAAAATAAATATATAAGCTTTTTATTAATTTTTATATATAAATTTATTATATAATTAAAAAACTGTAATATGAATTATATAAAAACAAAAATTTTTATTGTTTATATTTATTTAAAAAAAAACTTTAAAAAAAATGTTAGGGAAAAAGTTAAATATTCTTAACGAAAAATATTTGAAAATTTATTTAGTGGTCTTAACTAGTGGATGCGCTCTTATAAGATATGTGCTAGTCAGGCTCTGCTTTTTCTTCATATAGGCACGCTTTATATGGTTTTCTATATAACTTTTTTTTATCGATGTCTTGTTTTCTAAATTTATTTTTCAAGTAGGTCATTTAATTTAAGAGAGTATATTTTAATTTTCTAATAAAATTAAAAATTTTTTTAACAAGAAAACAATTTTTTTATATATACATATAAAGAACTGTTTTTCATCTGTCTATATTATAAAATCTGCAAAATCATGTATTCATATAGTTATTTCTTGTAATCTAAGAGATATACTTGGGAAACACTGATTAGAAATCGATATATATTGGGTTTCTTAGATAAAAATGCAAAGACTGGCAAAATTGCTTGTACAAAAAGAAAGAATATTAAATGAAAAATTTATTTATTTTAATAAATGTATGCATATATATTAGTTAGGAAATCTTTGAGTACATTTTCGCATACAAAGAGAACATCTCGAAATGCAATAAGTTTTCTTTCCTAAAAAACGCATTTCATTTTACTTTCGCGCATAATTAGAAAAGGCTCCCAAAATGCTTTACATATAAAAAAAAGACATAAATATGCATGCAGCTACATACAGAAGCACACACACTCACAAACACCTCCACACACACACACACACACACACACACTGTTTATTGTGCTCCCTTTCATGTAAACAAATATTGGGCTGACTTTTGCGTTTATTTGCACAGTTGGCGGCGAATTTGCCGCGTTATTTGTTGAGGGGGAGCTGGGGTTGGGGGAACGAACTGTGTGTGCTACTGTTTTTAGCCAGTGCCACGCCCTCTGCTGCGTTGACCACAGGCGTAAAGCTCCTGGCTGGGCTGAAAGAAGAGGAGCATAAAAATGAAAACAGTTCGAGGCGCGAGCTATTTGCATTTGGCTCATAACTCTTTTGATTGCAAATAAAAACCAGGGACGGGTTTAATACAAATGTTTTTGTTGTTGTTGTTACCTTCTGGTGCCGTGCCGTGCCGTACTCGTAAAAAGGCCAGACGCGAGTCACACCCACGCCCAGGAATCCAAGCTCAGGCATCCTTCAAAGCAAGACACCCAAAGAGCAATAGAGTGAGAGGACGGACCAGAGGGACAGAGGGTGCCCGGGCATATGCAAATGAAGTTTGTTTTTATTGTTTGGTCCCCAACAACATCGACAACAACAACTGTGTTTTTTTTTTCGAATACTGTCAACCAGGCAGACACTTAATGGGTTTTTTCATCTGCAATGGGAACGTCACTGGGTTTCCGAATGGGTCTCTCTGTCATGGCTGAGCATGCGTAATGAAGCTTAAGTAGAACTGGTTATAAAAACTGCCGAAGCGCATAAAAGAACATGAAAAGGTGTTGTACGACGAGCTCTGCTGCTGCCGCTCTGTTCTACTGCTCTGCTCTGCTCAGCTCAGCTCAGCTTTGCTCCGGCTCTGGTTCTGGCAGTAGCCTAACGAACCGAAAGGAGCTGCCACCATCAACTGAAGGCATTCAATGGGTTGGAGATGAGCTGAGTGCCCCAGTGTGGGCTAATGCTACAGGAACATATTCAGAGCAGAGACAATGTTAGAAGTGTGCTGAAAGGTCAATACAATAGAGATGCAGCAACAAGACGGATTAGAGCTATAAAAAAGAGTAGTCATATAAGTATACATATATATTGCAAAAGACGTTCATACTACGAGAATTGCAGAGAAAGGCTCTAAGTACTAGCCAAAACATTTAAAATTTGAGGAGAGCTAACTATAGCATATCAACACATACTTAGGAAACATCAAGAAGATTACTATGACTATTGCAAATGAAGACATGAGAGAAGTGTTTACCATGTATGAGAATCAATGGATTTAAAATAAAATGAATATTATATATGAGTTACAAAAAATACAAAAGAAGATAATAAGATAAAATAATAAATAAATGAATTTATTTATGTATTACATTTATTAAAGCATATGTATTTATTTACATTTATGCATTTTTTTGTTGGGTTGCAAATTTTTTAAGCACCCCTAGTATTTATTTATTTATGGTATGAGGTAGGGAAGGTTGGAAGCTCAAATATGAAATATCACACCATTTGCTATCTTTATTTAGTCAAGTTTTTGTTATGAAAGGGAGTGGAAGATCAACTAAGAGAGAGAGAGAGAGAGAGAAATGGGTACAGAGAAAGAGAGAGATAGAGAGAGAAAAAGAGAGAGAGAGAAGGAGAGAGAAAGAAAGAGAGAGAGACAAATAAAAAGGAGAGAGAGAAATTGGAAGAAAAAGAGAAAGAGAGAAAGGAAGAAAAGGAAAGAGAGAGAGAAAAAAAGAGAGAGAAATAAAAAGAGATAGAAAAAGAAAGAGAGATAAAAAGAAAGAGAGAAGGAGAGAGAAAGGGAGTTAAAACGGGAGAAAGAGAGAATAAAAGAGAAAGAGAAAGAATAAGAGAGAACGAGAGAGCTAGAGAGAGAGAGAGAGAGTGAGAAAAAGAGAGAGAGAGAAAGAGAGAGAGAGAAAGAGAGAGAAAGGGACAGATAGATGAGAATAGAAATAGATATGAAAAATAGATATTGTTATTTTATACCAAAAACTGACCTATAAATCGTTACTCTGCTTTCCTGGCAATTGTAAATAACCAATGAATTCTTGTTTGTTTAAGGCTTTAAGTCCCCAGTGATACATTTTCCTTTTATAAAATGCACTCCCAGGATAATTCAGCAGTTGAAAAAAGAAGCTTAAGAACAAACCGCTAACTGCTTTTTCGTAGAAAGGAAGTGCCCTTCTTACCTTCCGCCAAGCCCCGCATCCATGCATCGCATTACCATTGCCCGGGACGTTGGGCATTTCACTTAACGCTTTGCCCGACTGGTTTATGCGATACATGTCCTTTGCAAGGAGCAAGCAGGCAGCGCATGCCATTTTTCTTGCATGCACACTTCATTTATTACCCCATAACTTTGTCTCTCTCACACTCTCACTCGCTCGATCTCTATCTCTCTCTCTCTTTCTGTCAGAATGTGGCATTATGTGTCAGTTATATGCATGTCGTTAGTTTTCATGACACTCGGAGTCCAAGGAGCGAGTCCTTTTGTCGAAAATCAATATCTGAGCACTGTTCAAGTTTTTACATTTTTCATTTTCCATTTTATATACATACATATATATGCTGCTCTTTGAGCTGTAAGTGATAGTGTTTCCACCTGCTCGCAGGTGTTGCATATTTATGTTCACCAGTGTTGCAATTGTTGTTAAGCTCTGCGATATACCCTGTAAATTTAAATGGGAAATGGATCGGATGAGGTACGCAGAGAATATTAAATATATAACTATAGTATTATTTATTGTAGTTATATATATATATATATAATATTATTTTACTATTTTAGTTATATAGTTTAACAAATGTTGCATAAATATTTAAATCTATTTTATATGCATCATCTATATCATATATAGATATCATCTATAAATCCTTTATGTAGACTAAAAAATTTGTAAAAGTATATCCAAGAATTTTTAATGCTAGTAATATTCACATGAAGTTTATTTTTAATTTTTTATAGCAAGACAGTAATTTTGTAGATTATAGATTCTGATTTTTGGGAAACATAAACTATATAAATATTATCATCTATATACCCTATATGCTCTTTGTAGTCTATTAAGTTTTTCAAGTTTCTTGCATTTAAAATTTAAATTTTCGGTTGAAGCTCAAAGAACGTTAAGAACAGCGGAAGTCTTATTAGCTTTCATACACACACGCGCAATATGTTTGCAGGGTAGCACCTAGTCGTGCACACTCAAAAAACCAATATTGGTTTTGTTTTTTTTTGCGGCCTATCATGCAATTTCCTACACCTTTCTGCTGCGTGTTAAAAATCTGTTAAATCACAAATTGTTGCGTAAAACAAACCGCATACATACACACACAAACACAAGCACTCATCCACACGACCATGCAAACACAATACACAGCATAAATCATATGAATAAATTCAATTACATTTTTTGCTTTACACCTTATATATATATATATATGTTTATACAAATGTATACATATATACATATATTTATATATGTATATGTGTCGTATATATGCAAATGTTGTTGCCTACTGCATGGGGCGTGTCAATCGTAGAATAAAGAGTTTAATTGGGGGCAGTGGGATATATATATGTTTACGTCTATATAAATATATATGTAGATATCTTTAAATAGTTTAAAGTGCCAAAAATTGAATCAATGAATCTGAATTTAAATGAGCGCAAACACAACTTAAATGCAATTAAGCTGAGATATTAAGCAAAAACAATGGAAAATAGCCTCGAAGCATTTCAAATTGCGTAAAAAATTAAGCATTACGATATGTAAGAAAGGGGAAATGGGAAAGATGTTGCTTATGTGGAGTTTATAGATAATATAATATACAATATATAATAGAGAATACATATAATTCAGTATCTTATGCTATAGTGATACGATTGAGCTAATAGGAACTATATGATATTTTAGCCTATTGTCTTAAATAGAGCTGCAAAAAGATCGATAATGTTGCCACTCGATAGTTTTCTTTGCGATAATTTAAAACCTATTATGAAAAGTCAGAAATTATAAATAATTTTCTTTTAGAAAAATAAATAAAACGATTTCAAATCATAATAATAAATTTAAAGCCTCAAATCAGGACTTCAAAAACCACTTGAACCAGTTTTTTGCCAGCAAGGATCAAAAATTTTATGAGCCTGGAATCAATCTCTTGCCCGAAAGATGGCAAAAGGTGTTAGATCAAAATGGAGTATACATAATTTCATTAAATGTTCTATAAAATAAAAAAAAATGTGTATGAATTGCACTAAAAAACGATATTACTTAGTGAACTACACAATATTTTAAATTGGTTTTAAAAAAAATATATTATATGTTTTAAAGTAGGCCAGATTAGTTCCTCCAACAGCCACATAGCTAGACAGCTAGCGTATGACGTATTTTAAATAGGTACATACTTCCGAAACTACACGCTTGCGCTTTTGTGCAGGGGAGTTAGATGGTTAATCAATGTGAGTGTTATCTAAGGTGGAATATGATAATTAGAATCATTTGTGACTAAAAACTTATATTTTTTGGAGGACTTTTTCATTTCTTAGTGAGAAGGCGATAAGCCATCGATAGTGGAGAGGAAACCTCGATATTTTGCGTAGCTTTAAACTATCGATACTATCGAAAACACCATCGATGTCTTTTGCAGCACTAGTCTTAAAGGAACTTTTCTTATTCAGTTATTAAGTTGCTCATAATCAATAGCTGATATGTTCAATATGACATTTAGTTCAAGAACAGCTGAGCAACTCAATAGAACGGATCGTATTTAAACATTTTAACAAAACGAATCGTTTATAATCGATTGAAAGACTGAGCACAGATTATCATTCATCAGCAACTGAACTGAATCGTTCACTTAGCACTGAATAAGTTAACTAGTTCATTTTACTGAACTGCTCAATCAATCTTATTCTGATCAATAACTATATTAAGCGATCAATGAATGAAAAAAAAGAAAAACTATTGATAAATGTCTAGACGATGCCTCCGACATAGCCCAGCTAACCCAATCCATTCCAATATTTTATAATGCTTGGAACACATTTTCAATTATTATTATTCTAAATCCATTTGGTAATTGCAAAACCATTCGGTCTCTTGAGTGCCAAAGAATCGACTGATATATTAAATAACAATATGCTTCCATGTTTATGGCGGGCCTTTATGTTGGTTTGTTTCGGTTGGTTTTTCGCATGCCTTACACAATTTACATTTTTCGTATTTCGTGTTTTTTTTTGCATTTTTAATAAATATCCGGAAATTGTAAATGTTTCATGCTACCCAACATATTGAAATAGTGCAATGATAATAATGAAAGCCGCGATCCGCAATCCAATAAAACGTAAAGAAAAAATCTATAAGCAAAAAATCAGTAGAATTAGTCGACTGGCAGATGCTCTGTAGGAAAAAAATATGATATAATAGTAAAATAATTATTTAAATTATAACAAAAAAAATTAATATTTATGAAATGTTACTGATTGATTGATTGACTGATTGCTAATCAGTGTTCAGGCCAACTATGGACTCTAGATATCAACAATTTCTATATTTTCAAACATTCAGCAACTGTTATACAAAAAATTTTTATCTTCCATTTGACTGATCATAAAATTCAATCATAAAAATCTTTTTATATTGCACATTTCTAGTTGTTATCTAAATGAAGTGAACTTAAAATGAAAACAATAAAAAAAGTAAATTAAAAAATAAAAGCAAACTATTATACAAAATTATTTATCTCTATTTGACTAACTTCAATCATAAAAACATTTCTTATAATTAAATTTCTATGGTGTAAAGTTAGGATTCAAAAATGAGTAGGAAAACAAAGGTGTGAAACAAAAAAAAACTGTTATACTATACAAATTGCACATTTGAACTTTTCTAAATAAAGTAAATTTAAAATTAAAAAAAATTAAGTAAAAGAAAGCAAAAAAGAAAAACAAAACTGTTATACAAAACCTTTTATCTTTATTTGACTAACTTCAATCACAAAAAACCTTTTTTATAATAAAATTTCTATGATACATCATAATAATACATAATATACATAATACATCATAACTTAAAATTCAAAAATGGATACGAAAGGAAAGGTGAGAAACGAATAAAAATTGTTATACATAACAAATTGCAATTCAACTTTTCTAAATAAAGTAAACCTATAATTAAAAAAAATTGTAGCAAAGAAAGCAAAAAACAAAAAGAAAACTGTTATAAAAACCTTTTTATTATCTATCTATTTGACTGACTTTAATCAAAAAAAACTTTATAAATTTGCAATTTCTATGCTGTAAACTTAAAATTTAAAAATGGGTAGGAAAAGAAAGGTGAAAAACGAATCGAAACTGTTATACAAAACATTTTTGAACTGTAATAAATCATCTTCAATCTTAAAACAAGGTTTTAAAAACATATTTTCATCATTATTTTTCCATTTATATTTTGTTATATAACGTAAAAGAATATTAAAATTTAATATTTTTTTTTAAAATTCTTCTTTTTTATTTTAAAATACTTCGACGCATTTATTTATGAGAATCTCATACT
The DNA here is from genome assembly GCA_035045545.1 of Drosophila gaucha. Lineage (NCBI taxonomy): Eukaryota > Metazoa > Arthropoda > Insecta > Diptera > Drosophilidae > Drosophila > Drosophila gaucha. The sequence goes on from JAWNOY010000252.1 coordinate 5,377,343, forward strand.
TTTCATATTTTTGATAATTTTATTGTTCAAAGCTGACGCCCAAACCAATATACAGCTTGCGTAACTGTGTGTAGGGTATTACTTTGCTATTCAAATATGAATATACAGTCTATATGACTTTGCGTGGTCAGGCCATGAAAATTGCGCGAGAGAAAAAACAAAGTGTAATGCGGCTGAGAGGTGGGAGGGGGTGAGAGTAGGGGAGACTGCAGTGGATGGGGAGGTAGACATTGTTAGTGGCATACATTGAGTGGCATATGCAACAACTCGATTCGATTTTTGCCGTAGTGGAATTACAATTTCAATTTTCATATGCTCCTTCACACACACACATAAACATATACATATACATATACACATGCACACACTCATGAGTCACTCACACTCTTGCAGGAGGGCTATCAATCGGATCAGGCGCCCGGCTCACTGACCGCCCAGAAGCAACAGGAGGTGGGCAGCCCAGACGCGGTGCAACTGAGTCGTCGTCGCTACCAGGAACAGTTGAAGATCAAAACAAATGAATTGAGTGAGTATGAATCTATATTTGCAACATGTACATGGGGAGATTTGCTGCTGCATTTAGAACAGAGGCGCCTCGCGATCCAGACGTTCGGACCATAAAAACTGTGCTAAACAAATGCTAAATACAAACTTTGTTGGCATTCCGTTTCTGGCTAAGCACAATGTCTTCTTCCTGATATTTATGGCCTGGCACGTGACAGGAAACCGTTGCAGGGCTAAAGACTGACGCCCAAGTCCAGTTAAATCCGAAACAAAATGAAAAAAATTTTTAAAAAATCTGCAGACACTTTCTAAATGGGCCCATCAAACGGAACGCACCAAAGAAGTTGCTGAGAAACTGGCTTCCTCTTTCTTTCTTTTTTCATGCCTCACCCCGAAAGAGAGAAATACTCAACCAAATGCCAGACATTTTCTCTCGCTCTCCCCATCTCTCTCTGCGCACTTTCGTTGCAATTAAAACGAGTCAACTTGTCAACGTTGTTTTTATTTTTATTTTTCACTGCTCACTCGACGCTCTAACTCTTTCATTGAAGAGTAACTGTTACACTAATTAGCTTGTCTTGTCCCAAAATATTTGTTTTAAGTTTAATTTAAGAGTTAATAAAGATTTTCTTAACTGTTGAATATGCTGAAGCTTTTTAAGCAAACGTTTAATAGAATTTTGATATCCTCGTTTTCTTAAACTTTTTAAATTTTAACTTTAATTTATAATAATTTATACATATATAAACATATATATTCATCAATTTATTTGAATATCAGCAAGTGTATTCTCTATTCGTATATCACATTTTCTTTCAACTTAACTTAACGCTGTTGTTTCTGTGGTATTTTAGACTTGTGCTGATCTTACCAATTACTTCATTAAAAGCCTGCGACTATCACAAACATACCAGCAGCAACAGCAACAACAAGAACAACAACAGCAGCAAGAACAACAACAACATTTGCTCAGGCTTTGGTCATTGACAATGAAATGTGAGCTCATCGCGTGTATCTTTTACGTTCCCACTTCCACTCGGCTGGAAAATTGCCATTTAAAGCGCGTGAAAATTGTTTTTTTTCTTTCGTCGTCAGTAAAACCCAAAGCTCATTAAAGTACAATAGCTTAAAAAGGGGTATATTAGGTATGAGTAGTAGAAAAAAAAAAAGAAATAAATACATAAGCTGTTTCACTTAATTTAATTTCTTGAAGCGAAAGTTTTAAATTATAGTATATATATTGATATATCATCAATATATGTTGAGTTTTCATATTTCAAATATTCTATTGTCAATATATTTTAAACATAAAAATTTAACTAAACAACTAAACGTTGTACTCACAAAGGGAAATCACCCATCCTTAAAAAGTTAAGGTTTAATTAGACATGTATTATGGAGGTATAAAAGGTGCAATAAAAAAATAAATACTTATATGTATATATTAAATACAAATATATACATTAAACTTTTATATTTGTTATCAAACTGATCAATCGACTGTTCCTGAAAAAGTTACTTTGCCATTAGAATTTTGCTTGAGTTTTAGAACAACGTAGGAAAAGAAGAGTGAAATATTATCAATGCATAAAACAAATTAATGGAAATTAATAATAAATATATCTATTAGCAGAACATAATATAGTTAAATAAAATATGTTGGAAATTAAACTAATGAAGTGCTAGATAATAAACAAATCCCCAAATACAATCAGACTGATAACCTTTAAACCACATTTTCACGGCTAAGACTAAGCCAATTATAAAGCTAATGCTAAGAGTATGTTCACTATATGATATATGTATATAATTCATGTATAACTTACAGATTATTCGAATTTCAATTGAAATTTTGCTTAACATAGAAAAAGATAATATAATTATTATAATATATACTCCGACAATATATTCTTTCTATATATACCATATCTTTTTACAGAGTATTTACATTTTAAACAGAATTTATAAAGCAGCATAGAAAACTGCATGTTTAAAGTATTACAATATATGCTCTGTATATGCTTTTTACAATTTACAGGGCATCTGCTAGTCGATCATTGATTTGCATGGCAAACCGTTAAGTGCGTGTGGACAGCAGCGACGTCACCGCAAATGAAAGTGTGTCACTAAGCCTGGGAAATTGTTAGCTGATATGCACAGCTGTTGTTGTTGTTGTTGTTGTTGTTGTTGTTGCTGTTGTTGCTATTGTCGCGTGTTGTTGTAGCTGGGCAACGTTGGTCGCTTTAAATGCGTAATGATGCAACAATTTTCTTATCACATTCTTGTTGTCAATGTTGAAAGTCGCCTCTGAAGTTGGCTTCGAAGTTGCCTTCGTTCGATTCTCACTTAACTATAAATTGACTCCTGTTTAAGTGACTTGTGTTTGTTTATTAACCGTTATCTAAAGTGTTTGTTGTTGTTCTTTCAATTATATTGTCTCTGTGTGTGTGTGAGCATGCAATTTTCATATGCTATTCCCTGACATTGGCATGCAATGCGAGCTGCTAGTCGAGTTTTATCTGCAAATGCATTTGTTATGTTAATGTTAATCAATCATGAAAACTGAATATTGAGATTTGTCAATTAAAAAAACATATATATACATACAGTAACATGGCTATAAACGTGGTAATAATTGAACTATGTAACTGAATTTTTTAAATGCATTTTTCCGTCAATTTCGAATTATGCAATAGTCATGCCAAGAAAAATTAATGGAAGAATGGGTTAACTTCGGCCATACCGAAGTTTTGTAATACCCTTGCAATTTTAAAGGTTTTAAATAAAGATTTCTCTGATTTGCCAAGAAAACATCAAGATTGATGTATCTGCTAATTTCTAGATTCTAGGTTTCTAGGTGTAAAATTGTAGAATAAAAAGTTCTTACCGATTTGCCACTCCTCCAAAAGGCGTAGCCATGTACAGTATATCTTATTTAAAGTCTTAAACTTCAAGTTGCTGCTGAAGTTTTTACTAACGAAAAATTTCGTAAAACTGTTCTAGACAGACAGTCGAACAAGACTATATCAACAACTCGTCTTGCTGATCAAGAATATATATATTTTATATACTCAGAGATGCTTCCTTCTATGCGTTGCAAACTTCTGGCCAATATAAATAGAATCAATTTTATGTGAATTAAATTAAGCTATATTTATATATTTATTTATATTTTCTATAAATATATATATGTTTCTATATTTTTATTACACCAATTTATTGATTTATTTATAGTTTTTAATAGAGTTACCGCACGCGTTTCTCGCGCGTTTTTAAACGCAGTTCAATCAACTTCAATAAAGCTCGCCGTTGCACCTTTCAATGTCATTTGGTCTCTGTGGGCGTATGTGTGTGCTTGCGAGAATAAATATGTGTGTGCGTGCATGTGTGCATTCCAATTGTTTTATCAGTGCTCATATGCAATGCTAGCGTTTTGCTAGCGTTTAATATCGCGCGCGTTTGTAATACACAAAAGAGCTTAACAATTATGTCACAAAATATATGACTCAGTAGAAGGAGAAGACAATTTCAATAAATTTTTAATTATTTGTATAGCATTTATGAAAAGTAAAAAAATAAGAAATACATTTTAAATGAATAAATTAATAATAAACAATTATTAAAATATTATTTTTATTTCTATTTACTTACACTACTAAGTTTAATACGTACTAATTTTGTTTAAGTTTCCTAATAACAAAAAATCTTTAGTCTTATAGATCCCAGTAATATCACTGACTACTTTTAGCTGTGATCTGGGGCATAGCTAGCCGGTCGGGCAAATAAAGTTCCCCCAACGTGTCGGTGATATTATTAGGGTATTTGATGTAATCTTATATAGGCTATCTTATTATTAAATAATATTCTTATGTAAATTCATATATTGTTATTTTTTTTGTTACCTTCTGTTGCACACGTATAGTCAACATAAATAAATAAATAAATAAAATAAAAAAAATAAATAAATATAAATAAATGATACATTAAAAAAATTTTTCTTTGGGTGGAGTTGAATACTCTGCCTGCAGATGTTGAGCTTAGAATATGGATAACTTCCCAGTGATGTAGGTAGATTAACAAAGTCTTTATATCAACAAACATTATACCACAGGAAGATCTTAAACTAAATCTAGATCGAGTTACTATATCACTTAGCTATTAAAAAAAAAATGATCAGCTAAAAATTAACTTTTGAGTTCTGATACAAAATTTTAATTATATCTTGATTTTTCATGTCAATAGAATACATAGGAATAGATAGGAAATATTATATATATGTTACTCAATAACAACTTTTTATAATACCATAGATTTATCTAAAACATAATCAGATCTAAACATAGACTTCAGACTAGGACGCTTCTCCTCTGCTTAGGGTATTTTTTATTCGTTGCACATAGCGCATCTCTTTTTGTTTGTATTAATTTCTTTATTGATCGGCAGCCGTTTTGCACCATTATTGCTTTAACGTTGTTTACATTAAATGTTGTTGTTGTTTTTGTTGTTGCTGCTGTCGCCAAAAAGCCAATAAAAAGGAAACGCAAAAATTTTTAGCGTACGCAATTTTTTTATGCCCCAGTCGTTATCAAAGTTGTCCTCATTGTTGGCGATGTTCAATACAGATGCCAACAAAATTGCAACCAATAAAGTCATAAAATTGCAACGGCGCAAAAAAAAAGGCAACGGATGTAGATACCAGGTGGGGGGCAGTCAGCACCCACTCGACGATATCCGCAACAGAGTCGATATCAAAATCAGATCAGGCAACTTAAACAGATATACATATACATATACATATACACATACATATATATACATGTTTATATAGAGATGTCACGATTGAATTATCAAGTTGGCAGACAGTTACGGCAATTGCCTCAGCCTCAGCTTCAGTTTCAGCCTCAGCCCTGCTCCATGAATTATTCAAGTGCACAAAATTTGTTATTGCCCCAACGGGGCAGCAGCTGCTGGTGCTGCTGCCTTTGAACTTGCCCCATGCCACCGCTCGCCCTTTGTGGCAAATTGCGGCAGTTAGCCGTGACCATGGCGTGGCGTGGCAGGCAACGCCCACCCACAAGCCCATATAAAGTCATTATTCAGCTATAAAATGCAACTGCAACTGGTTTCCGAACTGCCTTAACTGACAACTGCCCCCAATCTAAGTACTAAACTAGCCCAATTAGGAATGCGACAGAGATAGAGATAGAGAGCGATAATCAATATGCGAAGGTAGACTGAAAATTTTCCGACCTTTAATGTGAATATATAAAATTATGTAACAGACAGAAGGAGGTGTGGCCGATCCTATGAAGTATATATATTATTGATCATAGCCCTGTCTATCCGCCTATCAAATATAAGTTAGAGATTAGAAATTGTATCCGAAGGTCCTTCGATATTGCGTGCAGATCAAGTTAGTTTCAGCTAATCGATAACTTTTCCCGTTTCCATGAAATCGATTAAAAACGATATCGATATTCAGTTTTTTGAGCATATTTTGTACATCTTTTAAGCAAACGTTGGCAAATTTGGATTTAGCTTCTTGTATATAAAATACATTTTCGGTTTTATTTATATTTTGGACACGAGCTCCAAATTTTACCAAATATTTTTAGTTGCAGTTAAGTTCCAAATAACGAAACTATTTTAAAATTTTCAACTTTTTTTAGGTAATTTTCCATGCTCAAGAAAATGAAAGGATTCTATGCTGACAATTTCATCAACATCCGTTAAGCAACACAGAAATTATTCATGAAAACATTATTATTATTAAAACACGCCAAACTCAAGCATTTTCTCTATACGTGTGCACACATACATTCAAATGTGATCATTCTTTAAAGTTAGATCACCACTCTATCGTGGTAGAGACGGTGGCTTGAAAGCGTGTAGACTTGAGGTTCGAGTCCGCTTAACATTTTTTTTTTCAACCAGCAATTCTATTGGGTCGTTCACTAAGTGATTTTTTTTAGCGCAATTCAAACACGATTTTTTTATTTTATAAAACATTTTATGAAATTATGTATTGATATATATTTAATTATGATTGATTCCACGCTCATAAAATTTTTGATCCTTGCTGGCAAAAAACTGGTTCTTGAGCTTAACATTGCGGTAAAGCGGTTAACCACAAAGTTGGCTGCGAAAAAAATTCAATAAGATCAGCAGTTGTCATGAAACGAAATTACTTAGTGAACGACCCAATATTTAGTTGGGAGATCAACGCATTTGGGCATTTTAAGAAAGTTTTTTTATTTTTACACCTTAATCTTTTATGTGATTAAATATATACATATATGCATCTCGAACAAACGTTGAGGGGATGTCGCAGTCGGGCAGTCCCGTTTAAAGCGACCACCCTCGTATACATCAATACCCTTAATAACGTATAGCTGACTCAACCAATTTATAATATACTCTTCTATTTACAGACAACTTGGCCCGTTTGCATGTGGAGAGCATGGAGAACGAGCCGCTCTGCAAGAGGCCCCAAGCGCGAGTGATTCGCATGATGAGCGAAACATCGAAGGTTTATTCGCCCCGTGCCACAGTGTTGCACAGGTGTGACGAGAACAGCAGCTGCTGCCCCAGCAATATGGTGTGGGCCGTGAAGAATCAGACGACCGTCGAGAAAGTCTTCTGGATGCGCCCGATTAAGAGCGGGCCCAGCAAGGCGACAATTGTGCCGATGACCAATCACACGGAATGCCATTGCATCTATCGACTAGCACAGAGGCGGAAGCGAAGCTCCCAATGCGAGTGCCCCAAGCACTTTATTAGCTTTGCCATGACACAAGGAGGCGCCACGACGGCAACGAGTCACTGTCGCTGCGACTGCCACCTGAGCAACACGACGTGCCAGCGCATGAAGAATGGCGACGAGGACTTCGCCGTCTCAGAGCTCAAGTGAGTCGAATAAAACCCGCTATATCGCATCTAGAACTAATAACCTACCTCTCTCTCTCTCTCAGATGCATACGGAGCAACAAGTGTAGTGCACCGATCTGCAGTTATGGCATCTTTAACTTAAATATCGGCCGATGTCCGCGTTTCACGCAATCGCAGCCTGGTCAACTGGGCTTCGGCTAAGCCAAGCTAAGCTCAGCTGCGATACATTCAGCAATCCAGAACTGTGTATACATTTAATTATTAACACGTACATACATACATACATACATTTACTACCTACATCAAAACAGAACATCAAGCAAACATCATCCACTGTGCGTTACAGTGGGCACAGTTCATGCGCCTAGAAGCAGTCGAATTTTATAAAACACAAAATTATATGATTACAATTTCCGCGAATTTTTATAAAAACTGCCAGGAAAAATGAGCGAATTTAGAATTAAAGACAACTTAGTTAAAAAAATTATATTATATACACGTCTGTAAATATTGTCAGAATTTCTAAAATTTATCGAACAGGTTTCAGTATTCGACATGGAAAAAGAATTTGCAACAGAATATTCATAGATTCGGATTTAGATAGCACGTTTTTTTTAAATTGAAGACTACTTTCATAGCAAGTAGAAAATAATCTCTATAGCTGACCATTTTTAATCACAAAAACCTATTGGTTCACGATTTAAATCCACTTCAATAGTCTCATGAAAAAATAGTTTTGAAAATAATATTTGATTTTTGCGGAGGTTCAATTCTTTTCTGGAATCAATGCATTTTTCTCAGTAAAAACACTAATTTTAAATGTCTAAAAATATTTAATCTACTATTATGGGTTCACGATTCGAACTCGAAAAATACAGTCGAATCCCAAAAGGTGTCCGCTAAATCGAAAACCTCAAAGAATCGCAAAAAATGCTGTCCGCTAAAAAAAATTCGTTCCTGTTTGCTAAATCGAATTCCTGTGTAATTCGTAAAAAATTTGATCGCCTTGCCATTTCGAATTATCGAAAAAATATTTTATATCGATTATTCTTTAAGAAATTGTCTGAAAAAATATTTATAGCTCTAGCAATTCAATTTTTAATAGATTTTACCTAAATCGCTTAGTACTAAAAATCTGTCAGCTACATGATATATCCGTCTATTATTGAGTATTGAATACATACTTAATAGATCTGTTTGACAGCTCTATCAAATGGTGCCATGAATCATCTAATTAAACACAATTTAGAATAGATTTCGCAATTTAATTAATATTTCTATACATTTTTTAAATGTCAAATAGAATTGGTGCCTTCTTGAACGACATTTAATACTTATTCAAGCTCATTCATTCACTAAAGTCTTAAAGAAAATGTGCTCTTTATGGAACGTTTCTTTCAAATGCAGACGAATTTTTTGAATTTAAGTCAACATTTTAAAAACATTATTTTAAAATCATAAATTTAAATTATAAATTTAATTTAAAGCCCTGCTTCTAGGTGTATGAACTTAACCATTGTGAATGCATTGAAAAACATTTGAAAAACCACACGCAGTGAAAAATTTCGGAAACGAACAAAAAGTATTGAAACCAACTAACATTCAATTGTACTTAAGTTTCGTGTTTAAGCTACAACTACAACTACTTACTATATATATATATGAACATATACATATATATCTATTATAAATTACGATTAAACGATAAAGCTAGTCAGCGATTGCAGTTGAGTTTTCTATTTAGCCAAAGGGCCAACCAGCTAAGCAGAGCCAAGCTGCCATAGATTGTAAGTCTAACATCTAGTAGCTGGCGTTGCCATAAATTTAAATGCCTGGCGTTGCCAGACAGGTGTGGAGCACCTTTATGCCTAATAACATATTCCAGCCAGTAGGCAGCCAGATCGCTGGCATTCAAAGGACGATCACGATAAAGCAATGAAGATTTTTGAATGCTCTCTCTGAAGTGAGTTTCATTAAGCAGCCTCTGAATAGACCCCAACAGCTCAGCTTGGGTTACATTGTGAATATTTAGATTTAAACCCCAGCCCTTGGCTTGCATTTTGCGCAAATTTGGGCGCTGATCGCCTAGCAGCGGCATGCCTAGCAAGGGAACTCCATAATAGAGCGCCTCACTAAGACTTCCTTTGCCTCCATGTGTGATGAAGAGTCGAGCCAAGGGCTGTGCCAGCAGCTGAGCCTGTGGTAACCATTTGTCCAAATATATATTTCTGTTAGCCAAGTGAATATCACTTGCATTATTCCCATCGTAGGTCCAGTATATATCATATTCCTTCAACTGAGCAAAAGCCTGCACAAAAACTTCCTCCACTTGGACAGGCATTGTGCGCCAGCTAAACCGCGTTCCCAGACTAAACAGGATGAAGGGACGTTGAGGTATGTTTATATCCCTCATAACAGTCTGCTCCATTACAATGCCTCCAATGTCCAGCATGCTGGGCAGCAGCGGAGCAATGGGTCCCTCGCTGATCATGTGATGATTGTTGAGGGCCAGCACCACACTTTGTCGCATAGTCTCAAAGCTGGGGTAGTGGGGCGAGGGAAAGTGGGTGCTGAAAGAGAAGAAGAGATCAAAATTGAGTTAAGTAGTATAGAAAAGGCTGTTAGAGCATAAGTAAAAACAAGTACGACAGTTTCAGTCTGGCGTAACCGACTACATATACTCTTGCATGGTGAAAAGAGAGCTAAATTTAAAAAAATATATTTTTATTAAACTGAAATATTGACGAAAAAAAATTTTTTTATTTTTAATAGATATAGTATTTTCCGATTTGCCACGACCCCACTGGGCGTATCGGAATAGCACTTATGCAGGATCTGACTCGGGTACACACGAGTATATGTTCCAAATTTCTTTAGCTTCAAAGGTGTCAAAATGTCGGGCGTTCATACATCAGACGGACGGACAGCAAGATGGATATTGCACAAAACCAATAAACTCTTTTCACTTCGAGCGAGTGTAATAATCTAACCTAATAGGCTAAAAAATAACAATTTTGTACCTCGAACCCATTGAAAATGGGATTTTAGGGTGTAATGGTTTTGTGACAATGTAACAGGCAGAAGGAGACGTGTCTGACCCCATAAAGAATATATATTCTTGATTAGGACGACGCTGACTCAGCTGAGTCGATATAGCTGTGTCCGTCCGTCCGTCTGTCCGTCTGTCCGTCCGTATGAACGCAGTGATCTCGTAAACCACAAAAGGTAGAGATTTGAAATTATAGATATATATTCATGTATACCATAAGCAGTACAAGTTTATATTTTTTCGATAACTCATCCCATTTCCTTATTATCGATAACAATCAGCCCCAAAAGTGGAAAAAACGTATTTCAAACGCTAGGAAGTTAAGATCGCATATATACACCTTTGGATGTCAATATTATGTCTTAAGAATTTCATTAAGAAAGTAGATCTAGAACCGAAGTTATTTAACAATCAATTTCTCATAACGCTGCCCAGAATGCAGCCCAAAGATCCGACTAGAGCGTACTTACTTTTTTTGTTCTAAGATCTAAACAACTAAAAACAACCACAATACAACCATGCCCCATTGCCTAGGATTCGAACCCGGGACCTCTTCAAACGAACTGCCTTACGTCCTGGTAACTTAGGTAAGTCCTCTACCGCGGACGGCTCTACCGCTAGTTACATAAGCTCCTAGAGATAGCAGTGCCTTAAGCCTTGCTTATCTATTTCTTTAAAATCTTGGGGATACTAGATTAATAGTAAACCTATTCTCAATAGTAAACCTATCTTGATATAACTAGAATTTTTAATATTTTCATCTGTAGCTCTTCTAACTTCCGACATGTGTTCTATGTTTATCGATCTAAAAGGAAAATGAACCGATAAATGTATATAACTCACCTGTAAATTCGTTGCATAACGCGCCTGGCAAGCAGCTCCGACAACTTCTCCCACCAGCCAAAGAGGCAGCCTTCAAGTCCTGTTCGCTGGCGACTGTCGTAGGGCTGCGGCACATAGGAACGTTCCTCTGGATTGCCCAGCAAGCTGTGCACAAAGCCAGTTGGCTGCTGTGTGGTAATAATTACAACAGGACAATCAAAATGTGCCGCGACGCCTAGAAGATGATCATTGAAATGGTAGCCAAGTAGCAGGAGCTCATAAGGATTGCTAGGAGTATGTTTCATGAAATCATGCCAGTCGGGCTGATCCAGCAGCTCTCCAGACTTCTCCAATCTGCCAAGCGTCCATTGCAGGCGAGTAAGAAAATCGGCTTGAGGTTCCAGCAGCTGCTGCTTGGGCAATTGCCAGGGCAGCAGAACGTGTGTTATATTCGCCTTCAGCCAATCCTGCTCTAAGGGCTGACTGGTGACTAGGGTCAGCTGATGGCCACGCTGGAGCAGAACTCGCGCCACCGCCAAGTGAACGAGCAGCTGCGATCGATGCACGTCCACAAACAAACACAATATGTGACTCCCATAGACCCCAACTGTAAGCCAACAGGCGAGCAGTAAAAGTGGAGAGCCCAACGAACAATTCATAACTGAGACCCTCAGCAACAATTTCACATTAACTGCCCATTAGCCTAGAGCGGGGCCAATCCATCAAGCTGATAAGGAATATACCCGCAATTTGCTTACACAACAAAATCAAAGCAAAGCAAAAATCCAATTAGAGTCATTCAAAATGTTTTATCAATACAAAAAATAAAATCGAAAATCAGCTACATTTCCCGTCTCCAGCTGAGAGCGAGCTGAAGCTGCGTAATCCCAACTAGACTACGAGAGCTTAGTCACCCCATCACAAACAATAATATTGCAGTTAAGGGAATGCGTAATACTTTTACAGAGTTCCTTAACAATAAATTTATTACAAAATTTATTTATTATAAATTAAATTTGTTGTCTTACCTTATTTCTTATTAAACAAATATTTCTTACTTTAGCAATTATTAAATTCATTAAACAAATATTCATTTTAATTTAATTTAAAATTATTAAACAAATATATCTTACTTTAACAATCATAAAATTTGATACAAAATTGATTTTACTGGAAATAATATTTAATGACTTCACTGAATAAGAATTGAACCCTTACCCACTGCGAGGTTGAACTATATAAGCCTAGATAAGAAACTTAGATAAAAAGCTAGGGGTTGGTCTGTGAGCAAAATGTGATTCAGTTGACTATATCAATAATAATATATATGCCAATATGCGAGGTTGTTATATGAAAAAATTTGCAGACTTACAAAATATATAAACATATTTATATAAAAAAATATATTTTCTATCTACTTAATTATTGAATTAATTAATATAAAAGAATTTAGGAAAATACTATATGGCGAAAAAACCAAACAGAAATCCGACTATATTTTATGATTTTTCTTGCTCACAAAAATCATTTTCTAATAAAACAGAATTATGAATGTAGAAAAAGCTAATCTATCAACTCTTTGACTTAACATTTATCTCCTTAAAAATTAGTTTAGTGAAATTTCTCTTCTTTTTGATTAGACTACATTATTTTTTGGGCAATTTAGAAAAGAAATCTTCATGAAATTCCTTCAATATGAGCTTAAACTTATCCGCCTGTTGAGCTAGCATGATTTTATACTCATCACCCTCGTTATCGAGCATTTCATCAGCCTCGACCAGAATTTGCAGATAGCGCAGCCAATTGGCTTCCAGTTCGACAATCTGTTTACGTGTTTCGTCCGACAATGCTACTCGATATTTGTGTAAAAGCATAAATAACTCCAACATGGGAGTGAATCGGGATTGTTTCAAGGGTACTGCTTTGACCAGACGCTCAAAAAGCTGATTGGCAACAATAGATTCACTGTGAGTGCGTGGCACGCGCAACACCTTGCGCTCGTTGCGTTCCATATAGCGATAGACAGCTGTAAAAGGGAAATTTTTGATATTTTTTCACTTACATGACAAGAGTAAAAAAAATTAGATCTGTAGCTTGCAATGTACAAGAGATCTTCACAACCTTAAATCTCTAACTTAAACAGGTAGCGCTGTGCACTGTTCTTCAATCATTTAGTCAGTCAATCAGTCATTTTATATATCACTTACATATCACTGTATATCAAAAGGGAACTTCTGTCAAAATTTCAGATCTGTAGATTGCATACTTTAGTCTATTCACACATCTTCAATCAGTCAGTTTATCAATCATTCAATTAATTGGATATGTATATAAACAAGTAAGAGAGAAACTTTGATTGTATCTCAAGAGATAACTACTGTCAAAATTGTAGCTCTCGAGCTTAAGTAGTTTGGGCTGTGCACAGCTCTTCAATCACTCAGTCAGTCAATCCGTCATTTATATCAGTACTGTATATCAAAAGGGAACTACTGTCAAAATTTGAGCTCTGTAGCTTGCATACTTTAGTCTATGCAAACATCTTCAATCAGTAAGTTAATCAATCATTCAATCAAATACATATGTATATAAATAAGTTAGAGAGAAACTTTGATTGTATCTCAAGAGAAAACTACTGTCAAAATTGTAGCTCTCTAGCTTAAGCAGTTTGGGCTGTGCACAGCTCTTCAATCACTCAATCATTCAATCAGTCATTTATATCAGTACTGTATATCTAAGGGAAACCACTGTCAAAATTTGAGATATATAGCTTGTATAGTAAAGTCTATGCAAAGATCTTCAATCAGTCAGTCAATCAATCACTGACATTTTAATATTCATGAAGGTATATACTAACCCTCTATTAGTCCCGTTGCATGATCCAGCATTATTTTAATATTTAACGCCTGCCACTTCTCAATCCAGTCGAGCAGGCTACTCTTGAGGGGATTCTGATTGATGAGCACAAAGTGGACATGGGCAATGGCATCCATGAAGGAAATATCATCTGCTAGGGCGCTATAATGTTTGATGCCCCCCTCGAATACGCCCGCTGTCTTGGAGCTAGCCAGCAATCGCTGAGTAAAAGCCTCCTCTGTGAGCTCCCAGAGCGCATGATGCTCGTGCCAATGTGTAATATAGTCCTCAATCTTCGCCTGCTGATGTGCAATCTCTGCCTCGATGCTGCGCACCAGCTCCGAGCATTCGAGATCGTCGCGAAAGGCTCTGGCGAAATTCAGACGTCTCTGCTCCTTGGGGATCTTCAACTTAGAGCCGAGTCGTGGAAACTGATCCACAAGGCTCTGCACGCGATCGATGATGCCTCGCAGCACGCCGCCAACTGTTTGCATGTTGGGTGTCAGCTGTATTTGAGAGTCCTTGACATCGGCCTCCATGACCAGAATGGGTCCAGGCGGCAATTCCTCCTCACAGCGCAAAGCATCCTGCAGCAACTGCAAGGAACTTCGCGCGCAGCTAAGAAAAGCACTGGCCAGCATATCATCAAAGACATTCACATACTTATACCACTCGCTGGATAACTAAAGGGAGTTTTTTAAAATATATATTAAATACATATCTACATATATAGAAGAAAGTGGTGTTAGTTAGACTATTTATAACTCAAGAACGGATGAACCGATTTGGCTGAAAATTTGTGGAGAAGTAGCTTAGCTTTAGCTTTTTTTTTGTTATACCACGCTCTATAGTTTATATATATAGATAAGAGAAATCTACTATACTACACTGATATTTGATCCAGGATCTTTCGTGTTTAAGTGCCTGTGTGATTGATTTCCCCGACTTCTTCTCTAACCACCTAATTTAAATAATAGGATTATCATAATGAGTGTGATAGGTATAAAATATTGTTACAGCTAAGACTATACTATCCCAGTAGTCTGGAATTCCAACAAGTGTCTGGACTAGAGATGGGATCGGGAAAGAAATTCGTTCCCGACCCATCCCGTCCCGAAATAATTTTTGATTTTCCCGCCCGAAATTTTTCATTTTTCCCGCGGGTTCCGACACTTCCCGAAATTTTTTTTCAACATTTAGAACTCTTATGATAGATAAAATTGCCTACTTAAAAATAATTTTTTCTCAAAATGTTATTTTCTAAGATGTGTTCTCCTTTCTTCCAAAATACTAGAAGTAGAATACACCCTCTCACTCGTTGTCGAAGATGCTGGAACATCAAGTAGTTGCCTAGCATTGTTCTCAAAATAATAAAATATTTGAACTTTCTTAAATATAATAGGATTTATATTACAATTAATTTCCTCATTCTTCTGTTCTTCGATAAATACAAGCAATTTTATCTATTAATAATTTTTTTATCGGGGCCCACGGGAATTTCGAGATCAAGAGCTTATCCCGACCGTCCCGGAGTTTTTCAAAATGTTTCCCATCGCGCAGGATCCCGAAAATTTTTTCGGGACCAGCGGGATTCCCGAAAATTTTAAGAAACTATTATTTTTAAGTAAAAAACCTTATCTATCATAAGAGTTCTAAATGTTGAAAAAAATGTCTTGAAATGTCGGAACCCGAGGGAAAAGTGAATAATTTGTCGGGACAATCGGGCGGGAAAATCAAAAATTATTTCGGACGGGATATGCCGGGATTGATCTTCTTTTCCGATCCCATCTCTATTTAAGACCCCATTCAAATGGTGCAAGTAGCTAGGCGAAGAGAAGTCCGGGGGATCCCTCAACCAAGTTCTAGTAGCTATAAAGTAACCTTACCTCGTGTTGCACTTCCGCAAACTCATTAGCGACAGCCAACATGAGCTCCACAACGGTGTTGTAGTACTTTCTTAACTCACTGTTGCCGCGATTCAGGCAGCTGCTCAGCTGTTGCTCAAAAACAGAAATGTCTACAGCTCCACAAAAATTGAGTCGCAACATGGACGTATCGCAGATGCGTTCGCAGCTACGAACGATCTGACGATTTACACGCTTGTAAAGCTGAATAGTCTGACGCAGCTCCTCCACATGATCGACACATGCGTCCAGCCAGAGGGCGTAGCTGTCATTAGGTTCCCCGTTAGAGATATCAGCATAGCTCAGCTTATAGATGCCCAGAGCTAGCTGTCGATCGAGGGATTGGAACAAAGGACGGAAAAGCTTTCGCTCCCTTTGCGACAGGCAGTTGACCAAGCGATTGTAGTCCAGGCAGAGCTGTAGCACGCTGTTGTAGATCAACCTTAACGTCTCCTGCTTCTCAAAGATCCTGCGCACCGAGGCGGGCAGGGAGAAGCCCAACCTCTCAAAGTGCTCCGCCTGCTGGCAGAGCTGCAAGGCACTTGCATCCATGTTGCACTGCAGCAAGGCCTTGGACTGCTTGCTGCGGTATAACAAATATCTTTCCAGCTTCTGGCAGAGATTACCTCCAGCTTGACCCTGCCACTCCTCAAAGGAAAGTCGCATCTCTTTCTCGAACTCCAAGCGCAGCAGGTCGAACTTTTCAAGCACAATCGCTGCCTGCGGCACAGCTGGCAGCCAGGTGGAACCACACTTGGCTAGACGATCCCGCAGCCAGGTCAACCGATCCAGATTGATGCGATAGGCAAGGGCAACGCTCACATGTGGAGGCAGCCAGGAAGGATGCTGCTTTCGTCTCTGCTGCAGCAGCTGCCGCGTCGTCGCATCCATATCCTCGCTGAACATCTGCCACAGGCGACTCACCTTGCCCAGGTAGCACTTGCGTAAGGTGGCATGGTAGGAATAGTAGAGCAACACATTGAGAGCCTCCAATGCTTCCTCCACGTTGCAAACACGACGAAAAACATTCGAGAGGAGACGCTGCTGGGTCTCCTCCATGCGCTGCACCGTGCTTCGATAGCCTTTCATCTTTTCATACCACTCGCTGCGGTAGACATCCAGCATCAGCTGCTTCGTATTGGAGCTGCGCAGCTGATCGAGTGTGGTTAGGAACTGCTGCTCCACACTCACGGCAATCCGCTCCAGCAGCTCACCTGAGGTGCCACTGAACTGGTTCTCGCCTATGCTCTCGAGCTCATCCATGCGACCAAACACAATCATTGCCTCGCAGATGTCTTTCAAATCATTTAATCTTTCCATAAAAGCATTCACATGATTGAAGATGATGCCCTGGTCCAACTGCCAGCCAATCTGCTCCAGCTCCAATTGATGCAGGTGCTCCTTGTAGGCCAGGCAACAGTCTAGCGACATATCGCACATCTTTATGCCAAACCTCGGACGACCTTCCAGAATTTCATCCAGATTTATTTGCGAGGTGCAAAACTTAATGATCTGATTGCTCAGATTGCGAAAGAGTATAGTGATGCGATCGCTGCTTTTATAGTGATCCGATTGCTGCCAAATGAAGCGCAGCAGGTGAAAGATTTGCGGCAACTGCTGCGATACACCTGCCAAAGAGTTCGTTTCGTCGATCTTGGCACAGGGCTCGATCAGCAAATGCAAAAATTTGATATTCGACATCGCCAGCTGCTGCTCCACTTGAGCAACTGAGAGCAGCTCCTCAATTTGTGGCATGTGCACGGATTGCCATTGACGCAACACCTTGAAGACGCGCTGCACGTCGAACTGCGCCAGCTGAGAGTTCAAGCCCTGCAAAACCTCCACTGCAAGTTAAGAAAAATTTCGAAATATATTTTAAAAATTTTTAACCCAAAAAATAAATACAAAATAAATTTAAGAAGTACAGAAAAAAATTAATATGAATATACATATATTATTTTAGTATAATATGTAAGCTATGTATTTAATATATAACTGAAAGTAATAAAAATAAAGAAATTTTAAATTAAAAAATAAAAAAAAATTTATTTAATATTTAAAAAAAAATATATTAAAAATTTTTATATTTTTTATTATAACATGTGAGCTATGTATTATTTTATATATAAAATGTAATCTATATATTTAATATTTAACTAAAAGTAATAAAAATAAAGAAAATTTAAATTGAAAAATAAATAAAAATTAATTAAATATTTTAAAAAAAAAATTATTCAAAATTTGTATATTTTTTATTATAATATGTGAGCTATGTATTATTTTATATATAATTTGTAAGCTATGTATTTAATATATAGCTGAAAGTAAAAAAATAAAAAAATTTTAAACTAAAAAATAAATAAAAAATTAATTTAATATTATAAAAAAAAATTTATATAAATATATATTTTTTTTAATACAATATGTAAGCTATGTATTACTTTATATAATATGTAAGCTATGTATTTAATTTAAAACTTAAAGTAATGAAAATAAAGAAGTTTTAAGCTAAAAAATAAATAAAAAATTAATTTAATATTTTAAAAAAGTTTTATATTAATATATATATTTTTTAATATAATATATAATTTATGTATTATTGTATATAATATGTAAGCTATGTATTTAATTTATAACTGAAAGTAATGAAAATAAAGAAGTTTTAAGCTGAAAAATAAATAAAAAATATTTTGTAATATTTAAAGAAAAAGTTTTAAACTAAAAAATAAATAAAAAATTTATTTTATATTTAAAAAAAAAAGTTTAATATAAATTTTATATATTTTTTAATATAATATGTATATTTTTCTTACTCTATATCTACTCCTACTATATATATATATGTATATTATGCTCACATCGATACTCCCAGAACTCGTATTCATCGTTCATGGTGGCCAGTGTGTTGGCCGCCATCAGTGTTCGATCGCCCAGCACTGTGCGTATCTGTGTAGTCCAGTAGACGGCGATGCTTTCGAGATTCTTGAACAGCGGCCTGTCACACACAATTTGCTCGCCTCCAATCTGATGGAGCACAAAGGGCACATAGAGCGACGAGATGCCACCGATCTTGGAGTTTATGGCGAAGAGGAAGGCCAGCAGCTTGTCGAGGCTGGCGCAGAACCTGCCACGCACCGTCTGATTCCAGTCCTTGTAGGTGCTGAAGATGGGCGCATAGAAGCGCTCCAGCAGACGCATCAAACAGCCTTCCACATCGCTGTGCACAGTGCCAAAGTGTATCTCATCATGGAAGCCATCGATGGAGAATATTTCATTGGGCTCTCCGCGAAAAAAGTAACTGATGTCATCCACGGGCTTGGTGGGAAAACCCAGACAAGCTGTCAACACATTGTCTGCATAGAAAATTGTGAGCAGCGGTTCATTGACCTCCAGCAGCCAGCGACGTATGTTGTCCAAAGAAGCTTCGCTCCAATCGCTTTGATGCAGCGAATATAATGTGGTCATGCGTTGTATATACTCAAGCAGCTGATTAAGATCTTCATCACTGTAAGTGGGACGCGGCGTCGGTGGACGAATTTCCTCCTGGGGAACCTCCTCCTTGCGCTCTGAGTGGCAGAACTCATATTAATAATAGAACAAACAATTAGAGCTTTTTATATACCCTCATCATCGGATAAATCCGAATCAGTTAGCCGTTCATCCTCCACAGCGCTTGAAGATGTCATTTTTCTTTTTTCAAATTCCCTTTTCTTTTTGCGTTTGCACACAAAGTTAAATATAAAACAAAACAACTCATTGTTGCCATAGAAGCTGCATTTGAAAATCCACTAAGCCCGCATTTCACAATATTAGGTGTTTTGCAACACTTAAAAAAATTGGAATAAATATATATCGATATATTGAGTAAGTAAAGAGTTCAAATACAAATAGGCCAATAAACTGATATTTGTAAGAAATTTAAAAGAGTAAAAATACTAATTAATATAATAAATAAACATTAAATATAAAGAAATGCATTATTTAAAAAAACTGCATTTCTAAGGCTGTTGACCTAGGCGCTTGACAACACAAAAATATATTATGGCACAAAATAATAACTAAAATTTATTAATCATTTCACAATATAAAAATAAGTATAAGTAAGACAACTTTTTGCCTCTATAACAGCTGCATTTCAATACCCGTTAAGTCAGCAGTTCAAACTGTTAGCTGTTACACAGCACTAAAAATTGTTATTGTGCATATTAATCGATATATCGAGTAACTATAGTTGTCATATCGAAGCTAGAGTTGAATCGTAGCGGCAAATTGACTGCCATTTGTTAGAAGTTTTTTAAAAGTGATAAAATTAAATTAAATATTATGAATAACAACAATGCAGCATTGGAGCTCGTTTGCGAGACGGCCAATTCGCTGTTTCCCGAATTGAATATGCGACTCAACGAACTATCGCATCCCACAGAGGCATTTGTAACCAAAGTGTTGATTTACTATTTGCGTTCGTTTGGCTTTCGAATAGAGGCCCCGTATAATCTCGATAGCGAGGCGAAGGACACGTCCAGAGAGAAGCGCGTCTTCCTCAGCAAGCTATGCCGACAAGTGGAGCGCATAATACAAATATCGTTCCCAGGAAAAACTTTCACATACCTAGATATAATAGAGCCAAGTATGGATGAGTTGTATATGTATATATAAAAGGAGTTATTATATTATTATTCTATATATATTTGCAGCTGTTAAAAAGACTTCCAGCACGTTGGATGTACTCTTCAATTACAAATGCTTCTATAAAATGCAGAAAAAGGAGCTCCTCTGCCCTATAGCTGATAAGCTCAAGGAGCGGCAGACTTTAATCGCAACCATCGCAGCCAAACGAAACGAATTGGAGCTAAGAAAACAGCAGGGAGAGCAGATGAAAATTGATATAGCTAAGTGCCAGAGCAATATAGCCAAGCTGAACTTGCAGCTGCCCCAAGCAACTGCTGAGCTGCAGGAGCAATCAAACATTTTCAAGCAAAAGCAAGCGGAGGTCGCCTTGCAGGAGGAGCAGGTGGCGGAGTTAAATGGCAACGTAAAGAAATTTATGCTGCAGCTGGTGCAGGAAAGCGACGTGGAGAGAATCGATGGGTAAGTGAAATCAGAGAAAGAAGATCAAAGCCTAATCTATTCCAATCAAATAGCCAAACTGCGCAAATAGCTGGGCGCATCGAGAGCAGCAAACAGGAAATGGAAAAACAAGAGGAGCTCTTTAAGGAACGTCGCTTGGAGATTGAAGCCAGTCAACAGCTGAACGATGAACTAGAGAAGGCGATGAATATATTGCCACCAGAGCTGCTCAACGATTACAAGGAGAATCTCAAGCTCAAGGAACGACTGGAGAAAAAGCATGCGTCCATCGAATCCAAAAATCAGAATCTGTTAGCTGTGAATGAGAAGCAAAAGCTGCAAGTCGTGGAGTGTGGAAAAGAGCTAAAAGCGATCAAGCTGCAATACGAAAAGGATGCACAGGAACCCACGCAAAAGATCGCAGAGCAGGAAGCGTTTATCAATCAACAGGCAAATCGCATCGAAGAGCTGGAGCAGAGCAAAATCCAACTTCAGGAGGAAATCGATGAAGAGCAGGCCGATGAGGAACGAATTAATGAAATTGTCATCACCTTGATCGATAACTACAAGATTTAGACTTAATATATTCATTTGTTTATTGCTAAAGTTTAAACTGTTTTTGTGTGGTTAGGGACGAACGGGGGGAAGAAGCAATTTATGTATCCATTTTTTTGCTCTCTAGATGTGCCTTTAGCTGCTGACTGAAGTCATCCTCCACGTTGTCGTCGTCCCAATTATCCTCCCAAACATTTGGCTCCTCTACATCATCGGCCACGCGAAAATCTGTTCAGGAAAATCAGCTATGAATTTTGCTATTCTTTAACAAAAACAAATTTTACCTTCAGCGGGAAACTCTTCGAACTCATCGTCCTCCTCTAACAGTCCCAAATCCTCGCTCTTCTGGTTCGACTCTTCCTTATCCTTTTCCTTCTCTTTGTCTGGCGCGGACATCTTTGATAATTGTGTGTGTGTTTGCTGAATTACAATTGTTAAACAATTTTACTTTTTCTACAAATTTGACGCTTAGCCGAAATGATGCCGAGTCATTTGTCTAGAGATGAGCGTACTCTAACAAAATATCGATACCTGGTGTTGAGCACCGTATGTGCTCGATATGCTAAACACCAGGCGCAGCATAGCGCTGCCAGACTGTCACAAGGAAATTGCGCGCGCTCTTTGCTTTTTGAAATATGCATTTATTTTTTATATTTATTTTTATTTTTTATAACATTTTGACTTGTGGCTATTTGAGGTTCAAGCTAATAGGGTTATTGAGCAGTTGAAGTGTACGTAACGTTAACATTTATAATAAATAGTTTTGCGGTATTCTTTTGATTTATTGCATATTGTTTTGTTTTCTGTTTTGTTGCATAGGCTTTTCTTTTTTTTTTTTTATATTTGTTTCAGTTGGATTTTTAGCTTGCCAAAACGGTTGCGATTTTTTTTTATATTTTCTGTTGAGATTATTGTAAAAATTTTGTATGCCAAAATATATCTACATATGTATTAATATAGATTTGTTTCCGTTTTAAATATGCTACTTTAATAAAGGAATAAAACACCATACGTTTGAATATTTTTCTTTGTTTTTTTTTTTTTTTTTTGTTGAACTTATTTTTGTTTGATTTGTGTTTTTGCTTTGTTTGAATTTCATACTTTAATGGGCTTCATTGCTCTTGTTCTTTCACTGCTCTATTTAATATTCATCACAGACGCACAACGCACAAATAAAAATGCAATTATTATCATCAATTAACAATTTGTTTTTTAAGCTCTGTTTTTTTTTGTGTTTTTGCTTAAATGTTTTTCTCTTCAGAAAATGTTACGTTTCAATTGATACAGAACTTTTCAAATAACATATATAGTTTGTTTTTCTTCTTCTTTTGTTTTAATACTAATTAGTGCTGCGAAAGTTTAATAAATAATATAACTTTGTTAGCTGGTGCAGTTATTTGATCAAGTATTTTAAAAAGTGCTTGCCGTCCTGCTCCATTAAGTTGCACGGCCCTTCTCTGCGTGTGTGAGTGTGTGTGTATGTGTGCTATATATGTATATATATTTGTGTATATATATGGTAGCTGTGTATTATTAAATACGTATCTAGTACATATAGTATTTGAAAGCTTTCTAGAAAAAACAGTTTGTATCACATATAGAGAGGAAGTGTTAAATATGTTTTATCTGTTGATCTGTTTAGATTTGTAAGTTGAATATATATATATGTTAATAAATACAAACATGCATTGTATACAATCTGTAAATTAAACAGCTTAGCCTCATCGAATGCATCAAGTAGTTGCATACAATCATTTCTTATTTATCTTTTTTTTTCACATATTTGAATAATTCAATTTTTTTGTCAAGTAGAGCACCAATAAAATGTAAAACAAAGTTTTTGTGGTTGGAAACAAGTTGCATTAATAAATAAAAAAAATTATTTAAATTAATTACGTTAACAGGCTAAAAAATACATTCAAAGTTCGGGCAAAAGTACTTTTTTCGTTACTTTGTGCCTAGAACAAGTTTTTCTTTTTAAATAGTTGAGAGCTTTTTTGTGTTTCTTTTGTGTGTGTGTGTGTGTCTCTTTTTAAAACGCTAAGCGTTCTCTAACGGTATTTGTTTCGCGCTTACAAACTACATAAATACACATCGAACATCGAAAATATTGATAGCGCATATCTATATGCAATAATAATAAATGATTAATATTATACGAAGTGAGCTAACAAAGGTAAAGAGTAAGAGACTCGCTACTCGCCTCTCTCCCTCTCTCTCTCTCTCTTATACTGCAGAGTAAAAGACTCGCTGTAATGGAAGAGCAATTGCCCAGCTTCATTTACAGCGAGTGTTTTACTCGTTTGCAGCGAATGCTCTACTCGTTACTCGCTCGTGAGCTCACCTTACATTATACGATATACATACATATATATAAATATATATAATATAATTACAAACAACAAATTACTACACATTACTTCAACTGTTTTGTTTTTCTGTTTTGTTTTCCTTTTGTTTTCTACTCGCGTCGTGTGCGCTTCGGCCGCGATGGGGCAAACGAATCCGTTGATGTGGCACTCGCTGCACCGCCTCCAATTGTGGCGCCCTCTACCGAGGCTATAGCTGTGATAGTTGCCGATATGGTCGCCGGTTGTCGACTGTCTGCGCCTCCGCCTCGCACCTTACGCGATGCCACCGACTGAGCCGTCACCTGCAGCGAAATGGCATGCGTGTTGAGCTTCTCGGCCAGCAGCAGATCCTTCAGCCCCTTCATTTTCTGACTATACAACGTGATCACTGGACGTTTCAACATTATCTCGAATGGATCGTAATCATCTACAACCGATGCCTGATTGCTGCTCGCCTGCTCCACTTGACTGCTCTCCTCCAATTTAGCTTCTTTGTGCTGCTGCTGCTGCTGCTGCTGCTGTTCATTATTGATGCTGTTAGCCTCGTTGTTGCCGTTGTTGCTTGTTGTTGTAGCCTCCTTCTCAGCATTGTTGTTGTTGTTGTTGTGCGACAGTTCGCTGGACGTTGTTTGCTCTGCTGCTGCCTGTTGCTTCTGATCAGCAAAAGGCTGGCCGCCGCCCTGCAGCAAAAAGTCTGGATTCAATATCTTTTCGCCACACGCAGCTGTCAGATCCGCCAAAGTTGTCGGCAGCTCCGATTTGGGCTTCTGTGAATGAATGAGAGTAAAGAGAATTAGTAAAGTGCTTTAAATAGGGTATATGAAAGGAGGAAAGTCGTATATGTAAAGCGTTGGCATACAAAGCATGAAGTGATAAGGGTTCAATCCTCTCTGTTTAGGGATTAGCATTGAATAATTATAAAACTAAGCTAAACGAAGGATAAAGTGATCGAAAAGATAACTATTATGAGTGAATGTTCAGTGATTTAAATAGATATACAACTATTAAAACAGTATAACAGTATTATATAAGACTGCTAAATTAATATATAACAGTATTATTATAAAAGGATTGTGGAATTGAATAGGTCAACAGTAAAACAGTATAACAGTATAATATAACAGTATTATAACAGTATTATTATAAAAGGAGTGTGGAATTGTATAGGTCAACTATTATAACAGATATATAACAGTATTATAATAAAATAATTATGGTGTTAAATAGATCAACAACTATTATAACAGTTGAACAGTATAATAATAACAGATATATAACAGTATTATAATACAGATTGTGGAATTGAATAGCTCAACAACTGTTATAACATTATAACAGTATAATTATAATAGATATATAACAGTATTATAATACAAGGGTTATAGAAGTAAATATATCACCAGCTGTTATAACAGTATAACAGTATTATAACAACCGATATATAACAGTATTATAATAAAAGGATTGTGGAATTGAATAGATCAACAACTATTATAATAGTATAACATTATTATAATAACAGATATATAACAGTATTATTATCAAAAGATTTTAATATTTAATAGATCAACCATTATTATAAAGAAGACAACAAAGGTTTAAATAGATATACAAATATTGAAATAGGTCAACAATTAGTATATAATTATAACAGTTTAAAACTATTATAAAATATCTTTAGGCAGCTGACATTTTCAAGTTTTCAAACACTAATAGATAATTTTCTTTATCAACTATATCCTACCTCATCCTTTTTAACAACCGTGTTGTTATTGTTGTTGTTGCCCTCCAAATGCAGCGACGCCTCTGCTGCTGCTGCTGCTGCTGCAGCTACAGCTGCTGCTTGCCTTTTAGCCTCCAATGCGGCGGCCTGCTCGGCCTCGAGATCCTCGGGCAGCTTGATAACCACCTGGGAGCGTATGTCATAGTCGAATTTCGTAATATTCGTGACCAGCGGCTTGGCCCAGCCAATATGAAGAATGGGCGTCAGGCTGTCCTCCTCCCACTGGCAGATGCCATCGTAGAAGCGCAACAGATTGGCAAACACCTCTGCATCCCGCAAAATGCTGCGAGCCGAATGACCCGAGCTCTCCGTCTTCATAACATAGGGTATCAGCTCGTTGGCTATGTCCAGCAGTTCCTTGTAGATCTCCTCGTCGTCGCGACACTGATACGTATACAAACGTATGACGTCCGCGGCATTGGCCCAGGCAGCGAAGGCCTCGCGATATTTGAGCAAGCGATTGTAGTAGTTGCCCTGAAAGATGTGCGGATAGACGTGATGATTGTGGTATTGGGTGCGGGAGGATTCGATTGCCTCGCGGAATAGTTGCTCGCAGCTGATGCTGCGATGCGTGCGATTGATCTCCTCGAGCTCGCCGAGCAGGCCCAGTGCCATGGGATAGCGCTTCAGGTGGCCCAGATCGTAGAGCAGCCAGAGCAGCTGCTGCTGCAGCTCAGCCACCTCCACGCAATCGCTGTTCGCACTCAGCGAGATATTTAGAGCCACGCAGATGGCAGCCACCTCCATGCCGCGCTCGCAGACAACGGCCAGGCCGCCCAGGTACAGCCAAGATCCGGATTCGATGCCCGCGCCAATGTCCTGACCGCGTTTATCCTCGCTGCCCTTGCCGTGCCAGGTCACCTCGATGCTCTCGACATGCTTCTGTCCGAATACAACCCACGCATGATCCTCGGAGATGGCCAGACGAACATCTCGATAGCCAAGCAGCTGGCAGCCGGCGGTGGTGGCCAGCGCCACGCCAAAGCAATCCAACTTATTGCCCGATAGATAGCTATACAGATTCTGGAGATGCGCTCGATCCTTGTAGCTGCTGCGTATCAGCGAATTCCATATCACATCCGACACCTTCTTGATGATCTCGCGCGTCGCCTGGCGATGCGGCTTCGGCTTGTCCACCACCGACAGTATCGTCTGGAACTTCTTGTACAATCCGGCGATTAGCTCGTGCGTCACCACTGGAAAGGGCACGCTGTTGCCCATGATTATCTCATTGCTGCCACCTGAGCAAGCAGAAAACAAATTAAAACCAATTAAAATGCAATCACAATTGAATTGACAAAATAAATATAAGTTAATAAATATTTCTAAATAAATATAAGTCAACTCCTAATAGTCTTATACAATTCAAATCGATTTCAGTTGTCTCTTATAATTTTAAAGAATATTTTAAGCACTCGGCGAATTTAATATAATATATTTTACAGATCTAAATATGATAGGTTAAAAAAATAAAATAAATGAAAAAGAAAGAAATAAAATAAATTTAACCAAAAATGTATTTAAAAATATAAGTTAAAAATTACTGACAATCAAAAAATAGCTTTAGAAATATACGTTATATAAAAAAAAAACAGAGAACTAAAAAAATATCTCTTATAAAATATAAATTAAATATTGCTGGGAAAAAAAAACTTTTAAATAAAAAATAATAAAAAAACTGATTTAGAGATAAAATACATGTAAAAAAACTCTTCTAAAATATACGTTACTGTTTAAAGTATATTACACTGACCTAGAAATAAAATAAACTTCACTCAAAAAAAAAAGCTCTTCTAAAATATAATGTAAAAATAATTACACTAAAAAAACCTTTCAAAATAAACATTATTTTCAAAGAAAAACTGACACTTGACCTAAAATAAATGTAAGAAACTCTTATAAAATATAAGTTACAGTTTAAACATATAATTGACACTGACCTAGAGATAAAAAACCCTCACTCAAAAAAATAACTCTTCTACTTATATTTATAAGTAGCCAATATGAACTCAGCTAAAATATCTCATAAAATATAAGTTAAAAATTGACAAAAATAAAAAAAAATGCTTTAAAAAATATACATTTTTCAAAATATAATAACAGATACTAACAGCTAAAATAAATATAAAAATAAATAATATAAATTATAAAGTATAAGTTACAGTTTAAACAAATGAGTTATACTGATCTAGAGCCAAAATAAACTCTACTAAAATGTCTCTTATAAAATATATGTAAAAAATCGACTAAAATAAAAATAAAACTAGAAAATATACATTATTTAAAAAATTATTAAATTATAAGTTACAAATAACTGACAAGTATAAGTTATTTTTCAAAAGAAATAACACTGACCTAGAGCCAAAATGAACTCTGCTAAAATATCTCTTCTAAAAAATATAAGTAAAAAATCTACTAAAATAAAAAATAAATTTTTAACATATACATTCTTTGAAAAATAACATCAGATACTAACAGCTAAAATAAATGTAAAAAAAAACTCTTCTAAAATATAAGTTACAGATAACTGACACCCAAAATATAAGTTATTTTTAAAAAGAAATTACACTGACCTAGAGCAAAAATAAACTCTGCTAAAATATCTCTTATAAAACATAAGTTAAAAACTGACGAAAAACAAAAAGAAAACTATAAAAATATTCAAAAATAACAACAAATACTAACAGCTAAAATAAATGTAAAAAAAACTCTTCTAAAATATAAGTTACAAATAACTGACACCAAGTATAAGTTATTTTTAAAAGGAAATAACACTGACCTAGAGCCAATATGAACTCGGCTAAAATATCTCATAAAATATACAATATTTAAAAAATAATAATACAATATTTAAAATAATAAACTCTGCTAAAATATCTCTTATAAAATATAAGTTAAAAATTGATAAAAATCAATAAAAAAAATCTATTAAAATATATATTATTTAAAAAGTACTAACAGATAAAGTAAATGTAAAAAAAACTCTTCTAAAAATAATACGAAATAACACTGACCTAGAGCCAAAAATTAACTCTTCTAAAATATAAGTTAAGAAAGAGATAACTGTCACTCACCTAGAGCCGCTTGGGCTGCCTGCGCCGCTTGGGCCGCCTCGCCGGTGGTCAGCGACAGCTCAATGTAGCCGACGACGATGGAGAGGAGCGTCAGATCGGGCTCGATGGCGCTGGTGAGGGCGCGTCTAAAGAGGTTGACCACATCCGAGGTGGACTTGAGGGGGAAGAGGCTAGCGTCCATGATGCCATTGAGGGCCATGCAGGGGCTGGCGCTGGCGCTGCGAGTGACCGTTGACATGGCTGCAAGGGATTGCTGCTGCACTCTTCTATTGCTGCTGCTGCTGCTGCTGCTGCTCTCTTCTAATGCTGCTGCTGCTGCTGCTGTGCTTCTTACGCTGCTGTTGCTTAGCACTGGCCGCAGGCGCTGTTGCATGCACACTGGACTTGCATTTCCACTTGGTAGCAGTAGCAGTACAGCCAGACACTTTGTTGCTGCAACATTTGAGGGGAGCTGCTGCTGTTGCTGCTGGGTGTTGCAGAGGGAATGTTTGTGTGTGCAATGGACGCCACAAGTTGACAAACAACTTTTTTACTTTCCACCTTGTTTGTGCGCGCACTGTTTGCCCTTTTTTACTGTTTTCTTTTTCTTTTTTTTTGCTTCTTCTTCTTATGCTTTGTCGCGCTTCTATGTGCGTGTGCGTTTGTGTTTTTGGTCTCTGTGTGTGTGTGCACTTATTCTTGAGCAGGATTTTTATGCAATTCGCTTGCAATTTGTGTTTTTCGTTAGCTTTGATTGCTCTATTCGACTGTGCGTATGTGTGCGTGCGTGTGTGTGTGTGTGTGTGTGTGTATGCGTGCGTTTTGTCGTTCAATTGCACTGACACTTCGTTAATTTTGTCGTGCAGTTTGTTGTTGCTGCTGCTGCTGTAGTAGTTGCTGTTGTTGTTAAATATCCTGTCGTCGCTTCGCACTCGTTTGCACACGTCAGCAGCGACGGCGACTGCCGCAGCAGCGCTTCAGGTTTAGCAGGTGCGTAGCAGCAGCGGCAGCGCCAGCAGCAGCTGAAATTGCGTAGCGTTGAATTATTGCGTAGCATCCAAAACGGCGCGGCTCACCTCCCCCGCCCACACACGTGCCGCGGAATTTACGTCGTTTCCTTGTATATTATTTAATTTGCTATTGTGTATTTCTAATAGCTGCATTTGTTTAACACTATTTTTATGATTTTCTTTTAGCTTTTTATTTATTTGTTTGTTGCGGGAAAAAAAACTGTGTTGCGTCGACTGTTTTTTGTTGTTGCCGCTGCTTTATTATTGTTGGCATTCTGCTTTGGTCAGCCCGACGCGCTTTGGCATTTTTGGTGTCATTTTATTTTAAGCAATACGCATTCCACAACACTGTAAAATCATTGATACCAGGGCTGGCCATGGCACCGCAGCTGAACTGTGACTGTGACTTTAGTTGTTAATATGATTATTGTTTAGTTTTTTAATTTATTATTATATTTTTTGTTTCAAATATTATGAGAGTAATGAATTAAATAACAAGTTGTTAAATAGTACAAGTGTTCATCTCTATTTACGATCATCGCTCAGTTCGTGACTAGTCACTTTTTCTGTTATGCCATCACAATAAGCCGGCGTTTGCTCATCTCTAATTGTTGCGCATTTTGCTTGATATAAACAAATGCCGGCTTTTCTTAATTTTAACTGCAGCAAAACCATCGACTGCAATCAAGGAGCTGTGCGTGCAGTGCGTTATAATGGTAAGAAGAAGCGAACTGCTCTCTAAAATGTTTTTATTTAGCTGTTCTCCCGGTTTTACAGTGGACGGCAGCTACTGCATCAGCTGCGGCTCGGACAAAAAGTTAAAACTCTGGAATCCGGCTTCGGGTTTGCTATTGAAGACCTATGGAGGTCATGCGGACGAGGTGACCGATGCGGCGGGCAGTTGTGATAGCAGCTACATTGTCTCTGCTAGCCTGGACAAAAGCATCATCTACTGGGATGTGTCCACAGGTGGGTTAGAAAGAGAAAGCGAGAGAGAGAGAGATGGATAGATATATATTACATCCTTTTCAGGCAGTCCGGTACGTCGACTGCGCAGCCATGCTGGCGGCGTGCGCTGCGTCTGCTTCAACGAGGACTCCTCCATTGCCATATCGGGCGGTCGGGATAATGCCGTTATGTGCTGGGACATACGCACACGCCGCTTAGATCCAGTCCAGGTGATGAAGGAGGCAAAGGATTGCATCACAGCTGTGCTCACCAATGAGCACAAAATCTTTGCCTCCTCGCTGGATGGCTGTGTGCGTCACTATGACATACGCGTGGGCGAGCTCACCTGCGACAAGGTGGGCCAACCTATTACCTATCTAGCGCAGACGAGGGATGAGCAGTGCCTGCTGGCTGGCTGCCAGGACAACTCGTTGCGTCTGCTCGACTGCGAGTCGGGTGGACTCTTGGCTGAATATACAGGTCATCAGTCGGCCGACTATCACATCGAGTGCGGCATCTTGGAAAACGACGCCCACCTGGTCTCCGGCTCCAGCGACGGGAATGCCTACGTCTGGGATCTGCTCGAGGGGAAGGTTCTGCAGCGCATTCGCATTAGTAAAACAAATTTAAAATACCCTTTAATTTGGACTCTCGATTAACTATTTGTTTCGCCTGCAGGTGACAATGGAGGCGTGGTTCATTCCCTGGCCACACATCCCAAGCGAGAGGAGCTACTCTTTGCCCGCCGCAGGGATATGTATGTCTTTTCCACGGATCTACAAATCGAAGAGGATCAACTGTAGGAAAGAAATTCCCAACTTTTTTTCTATATAGTTTTAGTTGATATTCGAGTAAGGCTAAGAATATTTTTGTATTTATTTTAAGAAGTTAGGAGGTACGCATTTTAAAGAGATGTATAGAGACTTATATACATATTATTGCTTTTGTTAAAATATATATATTATACCTAAGTTATTGCTATTATAACTAGAAGAATCTATCTTTGAACTTTTTTAAAAATTATAACTTTTCGAGTTCGAACTTCGAATTCGTATGAGTTTGTATTATCAAATGATAAATAAAATATAGGGATTGCAGGGATTGTTTAGCTAATTGAAACAATTCCAAAAATAAATCATTTTTAACTTTTAATTTTTGTAGCTCGAATAAATTAATAATTTCAAATCAAATAATTCTATGTAAATATAATATTCGAAAACTTTATCATTTCGGATTCAAGCGGATCACATTTTTGATATAATAAATAGTAAATATAATATATTTTGATCAAATATAAAAATTAGTTAAATAATTTATTTAAATCTTCTTTTTTTTTGGATTATCTGATTTTTTTGCAAATTAAACTTTTGCCGATTTTTTTAAATTTTTTTACAATTATCTTTAAAACCAGTTAGGGGTTAGTTAGTTAGGGGCAAAAAAAAAATGACAAAAAGTTTTATTTTAAAAAAAACCACATAAAATTCAAAAAAAAAAAAGATTTATATAAATTATTTAACTAATTTTTCTATTTGTGTTTATGCTAATATCCTCCCAGCTCGCCCACAGTAAAAACTCACAAATTGTATTTCTTTGAGGGGAAAAGGAAAAACCATTTATTTGACATAATTTTTTTTTTTCTTATTTTTGTTTTTGTTTTTTTTTTTTTTATTATTTAATGTATTTTGTTTGTTGTTTATATAGAGCATGAATGTACGTAGTAATATGTTTGTTTGTATGTATGATCTGGCTTATATAATGCATAAACAATGTGTTTCCTTGTTATTGTTGTTTAGCTGTAAATCCGTTCGCCGCGCTCTTCATTCAAAAAAAAATGCCCGATGCATGTGCAAGCGTGTGTGTGTGCGTGTGCGCGTCGTGTATGTATGTGTGTGTTGTATGTGTATGGGTGGAGCGCCGCTCTCCATCATTCTCAAACTCTCTCTCCGTTGTGGGTGGTGGTGGTAGTGGGTGGCCAAAGCCGTTGCTACGCTGCGCTGCTGCAGCGAGAACACGACAGCTGCTGCCTTCGCCTCTATTTCAACACTTGGTGTCTTTTCGAGGCGCAGGACAAAAGCTGATTGCTCTGCAAGCGCGCAGCGTTCCAGCGGCTAAGCAGAGAGCTGCAGGCAGTCTACACTCTCTCCGTTTGCTCGTCTAAGCCCACGCACACACCGACACACGCTCACACATGCATGGGGCATACATTTTTGATCGCTTTTTATATGAGCTGCGGCTACAGCGGCCTCTCTTCTATTCTTCAACTCTTCTATTCTGCTGCTTGCACTTATGTACTAAAGCATATTTATTTATTCTTTTGTATATGTTTGTAAATTTACATACATATACAATTTATGTATGTGTGTATGTATGTATGTATTTATGGATTTATATATATATATATATATATATATGTATATATATATTATGTTTAATGTTATCGTATTTAGTAATAATATTATGTAATGTTGCGTTAGCTTATGTCGTATGTAAAGTATATATATATATATATATATGCATATATATTTATATGTATGTGTGTAGTTTATATAATAAACGATTCTCTCTCTCTCACGCGCTCTCTTATAATTAGATTATACAATCAACAAAAAACTCAATAAGATCCATTCCAAAACTTTTCGATTCTCTTCTTTTTTTTCTTCTTTTTTCTCGTGTTTTTGGGCAAAAGGAAAAAATACAATTAAGTTATTTAAATGTTATATATATATATGTATATATACATATATGTATATCATGTGTTTATGTAAATTACAAAATAATTAAATAATAGAAAATAATTTAAAAAAGTAAAAATTAATGCGATGGTGTTTATAGAGTTCAGCATGCTCATTTTATATATATATATATATATTTATTGTATACATATATATGTATACATATGTATATATATTTTTTTTATTTAGCATGTACCATTTTGTTTTTGTTTTTGTTTTTTATATATATATATAGATTTTTTTCGTTTTTCTTGCTTATTTAATAAATTTTTAATTTTGCTTAATTTGCTGTATTTTTTTTTAAGTGTATGTATGTATGTGTGTGTGTGTGTGTGTTGTAATAAACAAAAACTCATAAAATGTTATGTCTATTTTGTTTTTGTTTTTCTTTTGTACTCTGTTTTGTTGTTACTGCCTGTTGTTTTTGTTGTTTGCTTTCGTTTCTCTCACATTTACTTAAACAATATAAATTGAAAAAAAAATTCTTGTTTCTTTTGCTTTTGTTTATGTTTAATTACAGTTGCTATGTGAGTTTTTGTTGTTGTTGTTGTTTTTGCTTATGGAAAAAATTAATCAAAAATTTCGCTTAGACTGCACAAAATTCTCTTTGCTTTTGCTTTCAACTAATTTTATACAATTGCCTTTAATATTTATATTCTTTGTTTTCTTTTCTTTTTTTTACTTTAGCAGCAGCTTAACAGCTTGAACAGAAAGCATCTGTATTAACAGCAGCTCAACAACAGCAACTTAACAGCGCTCTGTTAGCATAGCTTAAATTGTTTTAACAGCGCTAGCTCTGTTGTTGGCAGCTTAACAGCTTTTGAAGTCTGTTAACAGCAGCAGCTTTACAGCTTTCTGTTGCCAAGCTCAATGTTAATCGATAAATCACAGCTGCTGCTAAATTCACTGACGCTTCACAGCTCTGTTAAGGCAATGTTGCTGTTGTTTGACATAGCTGTGTCGCTTATTCATTATGAGTTTAACAGTTGCTGTTGTTGTTGCTGCCGCTGCTGCTGTCGCTGTTGTTACTGTTATGTTATTGCGCACGCCTTTAATACTTGCTGCTGCTTCAATGTATAGAGGAACGTTGCTGCTGCTGCTGCTGTTAATGTTGCCGCTGGGCAATCAGGACGACGGCAGCTGCTTGGCGACAATGACACCTGGACGACATTGCTTCAATGCCGTTGTAATGGTCACCGGCTGATGATGACTCCCTGCTGCCGCCGACGATCCCGTTGCGCCGCCCACTCCTGTCCCGCTGCTCGTCTGCACCTTGAATATGGCCGAGGGCGTGACCACATCCTTGGCCGACTTGGTTGTTATGATCACCTGCTTGTTGCCCTTCAGCTGTAGAAAAGGTCGCAGCTCAGCGAGAGCCGCATGCTGCTTGCCCGTAGTCAAAGCCAAAGGAGCATCCTGCGCCAAACGATATCCTGTTGCTGTGCTAATTATTTGATGATGCGAATGCAGCGAATCCTGCTGATGGTGTTGCTGCTGTGAATGATGTTGCTGCTGTTGATGTTGCTGCTGTTGATGTTGCTGCTGCTGCTGTTGTTGCTGTTGCTGATGCTGCTGTTGATGTTGGTGCTGTGTTTGCTGCTGATAGTGCTGCTGGAGCTTGTGCTGCTGATCCCCATCAAAGAGATGATCTCCCTCCAGATGGCGGATGGCCTCCACAATGGTCTCCAGGTTCTGCCGCGAGCGCGTGAAGACCGCTGTCGCCGTCGTCGTCGTTGTCGTTGACATCGCTGCTGCCGTCGGCTGATCGTGCAGCTTCTCCGTTTTTACTTTCACAATTTTCTCATTGATCCGCTCCACCTCCACCTTGGGCGTGGCCTTGATGGCCGCCTGCAGTATGGGCGTGCTCATGCCCTCGGCATAGGCTTTGGCAATCGCATTCACATTCACCTCATTCTCGGATTCCGTGGATGAGTTCGATGAGAGTATCACCTCCTCGTGCACCTGATCCTCGCTTATGATCTCTGCTGCTGCATCCCCTTCCAGCTCTTCGATGCTGGAGCAGACCACCACCTGCTGCTGGCCGGTCATCTCGTCGATCTCCACGTAGGAGACGGTGCCGCCCAGTTCCTCCAGCTCGTCCGCTCTGACAAAGTTGTCCGTGTGCTCGATTACTTCGCGTGGAATGTAGGAGCTGCTCCCGCTGTTGGCAACAGCTGCTGCCACAGCGGTGCCTGGCGGTGCGGTGGCGACGCTGTACAGCTGTCGCTTGATCATCTGCAGCTCATCTTCGAGCAGGCGTCGCATGCTGCGCTCCTTCTCCAGCAGCTTCTTCATCTCGAGCAGCTCCTTGGCCGCTATAATGCTGGCATTGTTCAGTTTATTACCAGCCGCTGCCCCTGCCACGCCCCCGCCGGCTGTTAATAGTGTCATGGGTTCGGGGGACATCGAGCCTAATCCTTCATCGGAGCTATCGCTAATTGTTTGCATGTTGATCACGTTGTCCGTTAGCTTCCTCTTCTTGATCGCAACGGCATTCGAGGAGCTCGAGTTGTTGTTGTTGTTGCTCGTTTCGTTAACATTGCTGTTGTTGTAGTTGTCGCCCGCAGAGGCGCCTCCTCCTCCTCCGCCGCCGCCATGTGCCTCGTGCTCGCCCACTTGCCGCTTCAGCTCGCTGTTCTGTGTGAGCAGCTGCGTCTTCTGATTCTCCAGATCGACAATATATTGGAAGGTCTGTTGCAATATGGCAGCCTATCGTAAATAAAAAGAAGAAAGGATTTTAGTAATCGAATTTAAAGCATTAAAGTATATATAGAAACAAGTAAGAACGCTCTAGTCGGGTCTGCCCGACTACGAGATCCACTGAACCAAGTCCGAGGCGTTGTTTTAAACAATCTAGCTTACATCTTTTGTCTATACACATTACACACACACGCACACATATACATACACAAGCACGCGCTCCGCTTACTGCATAGATTCTGGGCATTCTGGGCAGCATTATGAGAAATTGATTGTTAAATAACTTCGGTTCTAGATCTACTTTCTTAATGAAAATTTCAGGATATAATATTGATATCCAAAGGTGTATATATGCGAAATCCTAACTTCCTAGTACTTGAAATACGTTTTTTCCATTTTTGGGGCTAATGGAAAGAGGTATCCAAAATTTAAAAAGTTTATTATCTGTATTTGCATCACAGAAACCTACATAGTCAATTTGGTGTTTCTAGCTATTATGGTCTTTCAGTTATAGCTTAAAAACAAAGTCAAAATATCGATTGCTATCGATAAGAAAATTGGATTAGTTATCGAAAAAAAAAAATAAACTTCTAATGCGTATGGTATACAAGAATATATATTTAAAATTTCAAAGCTCTAGCTTTTGTGGTTTACGAGATCACTGCGTTCATACGGACGGACAGACGGACGTGGCTAGATCGACCAGCTCGTCGTCCTGATCAAGAATATATATACTTAATGGGGTCTGCCACGCCTCCTTTTGCCTGTTACATACATTGTCACAAAACCATTATACCCTGAATTTTATAACAATTCCATTTGAGTTGAATTACTAAAAGAATAAATAGTTCAGTTTGTTGAACCAGTTCAATTTTTGCACTGGTTCATTTAGTTCTGCTGTTTACAAATTCTACTTTAGTTTATACTAAAAAGTTCTTATTAGTTCTCTTACTCAAAATTTGCGTAACTAAATTTCGTGTAAACGCTACACTCTCCCTCTCCCTCTCTCTCACCCAGACATATGCTGCACACACTAACAGCAACGTCGTCTGCTCTGTTAACAATGAAACTCATTCACAAGACGCCGCAGCAAAGCGAAGCACAGCATAATTGCCAAACAGTGAGAGAGAGAGAGAGAGCGAGCTTTGATAATTACCGCAAATGAATGCACGCACACACATAAACACAAATGTCTATGTAAAGTACATGCATACATAAAATCCGAATGTGCTGGAATTTGCATTAGTAGTGAAGCGCTTATAGTAAATAGTGTAGTAAGCCCCTTAAAGTAGTTGTTGTTGATTTCTCTTCTTCTTCGCTTATGCTGTGTCTTGATTGAGAGGTTAAGGAACTTGTGTCCTTCAAAATGCGCGCGTTCTCAGCACAAACACACAAATACATACAGACAGACCAGGCACACACAGCATATTTACAATTGTGTGCAGGCAAAAAGTTGTTTTTGCGCATTTTTGCGCTGCTTTTATATGTTTGCCAACACTGCAACTGTGCGTGGGCCACGCATAACGGTGAAAACTGGCATAGAAAGCAGCGTAGGCGCAATGCATGCAAAAGCAAGCAAAAATAAAAAAAAAAATTCAACAAAAAAACCATAATAAATAAAAACTCTCTGGCAACACCCAAAAGGAATGCAAGCAGCAAAAGCAGCAGCGCAGCATACAGCAAAGCTAAGCTGAGCAGAGCAGCGCAGCGCAGCGAAGTCATTGCAAAGGAATGCGAGAAGCTTTGTGGAAATTCTTTTGCGTTGGCTTTGATTAAAAAATAATAAATCTGTGTTGTGGCTGCGGCTGCGGCTGCTGCAGCCATAAAACTTGTTTCACAATTTTTGCTGGAC
The DNA here is from genome assembly GCA_035045545.1 of Drosophila gaucha. NCBI lineage: Eukaryota > Metazoa > Arthropoda > Insecta > Diptera > Drosophilidae > Drosophila > Drosophila gaucha. The sequence goes on from JAWNOY010000252.1 coordinate 5,415,414, forward strand.
ATGCCGCTTGTTGTCGGAGGTCACTACTACTACTACAACAACAACAACAACAACAACAACAACAGTAGCAACAACTAGCGCACGACACCGGCTACACAGCTGCTGCTGCGCTCTCCTGCTCTCTCCCACTCTCTGCCTCTGCCTCTGCCTCCGCATCTGCTTCATGCACAGCTGTCTGGGCAAAGCTGTTACGTTGTTTTGATATGTTGTAAATAGAGAGACAGCTAGAGAGCGTGAGAGAGGGTTAGCGTCAGAGTACAGTTTTCTCAGCTCGGGCTGTGATAAAAATCAGCGCAATGTCGCGCGCATATTTTATATAAAAAGACAATAATAAAGCGCATTTTACATTTATTATTTTTTTTTTTGCCATAGTAATTTATTCTAGTTAGTTATTGTTGCTGTTGTTGTTGCCGCCAAAGGCCGTTCATTGACTTTGGCTGGATTGCATTGGAAGTGTATTGGAAGAATGCCAAACATTGGAAAGCTGCTTCGGTTAGAATTAGCAAAATCGTTTACCTTGGCGAAAGTTAAGACTGATTGTAAGAGAATTTAGATAGTTTATGTATGTAAATAGCATTAATTAGTTTTATTTATACATATGAAATATGAATTAAAAAAACATCGAGTTTGCTTCCTTGACTAAAAACTAATCATTGAATTAAAAAGTCTTAACCAATCCTCTTACAGTGCTCTGATTAGAAAGCATTTACTTTAGTTTTGGTTCGAGTTCTTTGCTAAACACTAAAATTGCATTTATTATAACAAGTTTATTTCTTAAGTCGAATGAAAATGAAATTTTTCAAGTCAACCAGAAAGCTTTTGAAATGTTTTATAACTTTAATCAATTTAAAAGCAGCTAAAACATATTTAACAACTGTCCAATTGGAAAGCTTTAAGAACCAAGTCCAAGTTCGTATTATTTTCCTATTGGATACAGTTTTTTCGTTTTATAAAATATGTTGCCCATCAGGCAGCTGGCAGCTGCAGTTAGACCGGCAACTGAGGCCTTGGCTAATAAGAAAATGTCGTCGTCGTCATATCTGCGACGCAGTCGGAAAATGCCGGCAAAAAAGCTGTACACAAAATGCCCCAAGCGCAAAAAAAAAATAGAAATGAAAATAAATAAAAGCCACAGCTGTACAGCAGGCACTCACATACATACACGCATACATTGGTGTGAGTGTAAACAAAAAACCGATTAGACGCGCGCGCGAGACACTCGTAGCTGTTCCAACAAGAATCCCAGCCAACGCGTTCGAGCGAGCAACCAACGAACCAACCAACCAACGAACCAACAGCCAACCAGTCAGCCAGCCAAACAAGCAGAGCAAACGGCTGCGCGCAGGCAGCGGCGGCGTTTTTGCGGCGACTGTACTTTTTTCCAACACACACGAACAGTGGTGACGGCCGCTACACAAAACACACCACCAAACCAAGCGCAAGCAGCAGCAGCAGCAACAGTTCCAATACGAAGTTTTTCAATATTCGCCGGCGTCACAAATGTTGCTAGCGTACTGCGCTCTCGCTCTCTCACACACATATGCACACGGCTAGTCAGTGAGAGCGAGAGAGCGGCTTCGTTAAGTTTCGTTACCATATCGTTTCGTTTCGTTTCGTTTTGCTTGAAACGGAAATGGTACTGCAACAACAGCAACAGCAGCGGCTGTAGCGAAAAAACATGTGGACTCAAGCTTTTGCCGACGCCGACGCCACTTGCTCACTTGCTCACTCTTACGCTCCACACTCATTTAGGCGTCAACGTAAACACGTGTGTGGTTCTCTTAATGCTTCCAGTTGCTTCCAATTTGTATTGGAAATACACGCTCTCTCTCTCTCCCTCTCTCTCGTGTGTGTATGTACAGCAGCAGCAGCTGACTCGCTGCTGTTGTTGTTTGCTGTCTGCTTCGTTTCTATAAATGGCGCGTCTGACGACGAGGCGGCCCCTGTTTCTGCTGCTGCTGTTTCTGTTTCTTGCGGCCCTACACTACAAATTTTTTGTTTTGTTGATTGAATAAAATGCATAAAAATAGCCAAATACTTGCAATTGAGCGCGCCAACTGCTGCTGATTCGTCATCATCAGCTGAGTTGGCAGTTCTACTACGCTATACGTACATATGTTTGCATGTGTGTGTGTGAGAGTAGTAAGCAACCACCGCAAGTGCATGTAAAAGCTAAGCCCTCACTCCCCCCTTTTTTTTAGGGCAGCTGTGTGGCCTACGTGCGTGTTAGCATGGCACAACATAAAAAAACATGAAGTAAAAATATCAATAAAAAGCAAATTCGATTTCTAAACTAATTTTAGTTGCTTTTAATTACAGCACAAATATATACATACATACATACATACATATGTATGTATGTATAGAAAAAAGAACATAGGCAGCTGTTCCACATTTTATTTATCGGTGTCTCAAATATGAATTGCAAAAACCTAGTTTAGCTGCTCCTTATCATCATCAATTGCATTTGCTTTTGCCTTTTTCGCTTCTATTGCGTCGCACGTTTTGTTGGCGGCAAACAATTAGCGATGTGTTTGTTCTCGCTGCTTATCTCTTCTAGTCCCTCTCTGGCCGGCCCAACGACAGGTGTGTGAGTGCGAGAGCATACACAAGTGTAAGCCGTAGAAAAAGCTGCGTGTGTGTGTGTGTGTGTGTGATGCCAGCCAAAATTGGTCATCTGCTTTAAGGGTGAGCGGACGATGTGGAGTTAGCAAAGAAAACAAGTCAGCTGACATTAAGATTGTAGTTTCATGCAGCTCTTCTCTTCATCTGCTAATTCTTCTTATTTTTGTGGTCTTCTTTTTATTTTCGCAAATACAAAAGCGCGTGTTTTGCGGCGGCTGCGGTTCATTAACATTTTTCATAGCGCTGAGCTTTTGTATGTCGAATTTTCGCTAAAATTAGCATCACACACATGCAAACGAATAGACGAATGTATATGTATTGCAAAAAAAAAAAGCATAACTGAATTTGAGAAGGCCGCACACGTTGCAGCTTTGGCTCATTTTTGCAAAACTTTTTGGCAAAAAAACACACGCACACATATGCATGCTTTCAAGATATGCGCAAAGCAGAAAAACAGCTGCGGCTACCACAGTGCTGCCGGCATTGATGCTTGCATACATATAGACTTACACACACAGAGAGTGAGACACCCGCAGGTCTTGGTTCGCTCGCACTCGCTCTTTCACACTCAGCTGGTACGCGCCCACAACAATGGGCGCCAAACATGTGTTTTCTACTCATTTACACTCACACTCATACGCAAAAACGATAATGGGTGACAACATCAGCAAAGAGAGACTGAGAGCAGCTGAGAGCGAGAGTTCGCTGCATTAATTTAATACTATTTTTAAATCACACTAAAATTGTTTTTTTTTTTTTACATTTACAGTTATGCGCGGCACAGTTTAAAAATTAGCAAAAATGGCGTCATCGAAAGTAAATAGAAGAGTAACAAATAGAAAGAAAGAGAGAGAGAGAGATTACGCACCACTAGGCGAGGTCAGTTGGGGTCTCAATTGCGAACGTGTGTGTGTGTGTGGCCCTGCCTTGTCAGTGCAAAACAGCTGCTCGCTATATATTTAAATATAAACATTTCATTTTTTCTTTTGTGCCAAATGTATTTTGCGTTTTTAGCTAATTTTTAACGAGTCTCCCGGTCGCAAAGCAGCTGCCTAGCTGAGTCAGATGTACCTACATATGTATGTATGTGTGTACACTATACATATGTTTGTATGTAAACATCTACATATATTTAATTATTGACTGTTTACGTTAACCCAATTTATTTTAAACACGTGCTAAGCTGTGCCGAGTCCCATTTCTGTTTAACTTTTTGTTTTTATAGTTCTGCTCAAGGCGAAATCTAACGGTCCCCTAACATTCCAGACATTGCAATCCTGCTCTGCGAATTATGTTGCATAGCGGCAGGCGTTGCCAGACTGGTACTGTTGTTGTTGTTGTCGTCACTCGCGCTTTCAGCGCTTCATTAAAATTCCATTACAAGAGGTCAATAAAACTTTGAACCAGGCAACAACGCAACAACAAAAGCTCATGGTCAACGAAAGCATTTAATTAGCATAAAATAAAAGAAAGAAAAAAACAACAAAGAACCAAAAACTGTTATATGTAGCACACTTCGCTCACGCGAGAAAGGCTGAAAGTGTGTGTGTTAAAGACGATTTGAATTTGAATAGAGCGAAGAAGCGGGAAAAGCAACAACAAGAAATGCGATGAAAGCACGGAATAAATAAACAACAACAAAAGCCGCAAGAGCTGCTAACCGGCAAAGTTGCTGTTGAATTCCAATGCAGAAAGCAACAACAATCACACCAAACAGCAGCGCCGACGCTGACCCTCAAATAAATACACTCACACATACAGAGTAGATCAGCTGATCGAATTTCATGCCTACAAGCAAAAGCAACAAATCGCTTTGTATTTATATCGCAGTACATGTGCAGTTGTGTGTGTGTGACTTCACACCCAGACAGCTGTTTTAATTAACACAAATAAAACAAAAACAACAACAGCAACGTCGACGTCTTGCTGCATTTGTTATACAAATATAACTCAATGTGTAATTACAGTGAAAATGAAATATATAAATAAGCAGGCGTTCGTATGACGACAGCATCTTCAAGCAGTTGCACTCAAACCGCTCGCACAATGCCTCCACAACTGTGCTCGGCTCGTGGCTGGCTTTGTTTTGTCTGTCGCCGCAACGACGCAATTGGGAAAGCTGAGCTTTTTTGCCGGTTAACCGTATTGCTGTTGTTGTTGCTTGACCAGCTGAGAGTGGCTGCCGCTATGCGTGCTTCTATGTGTGTGCGAATTGCGCAGCAAAAATGCCGGTTGACTTTTGGTATTAAATCAAACAAAACAAAAATACTTATAAAGCATTTGTTGTTGCGTTGCTTTGCTGAGTGATATAGCTGTTAATTATATGCATGTATGCGATTCAGTGTTGCCCGATGCGTTTATTCTGCAGTCAAATTTAGCTATTTAGAGTAAGCGAAAAAAGGCTGCAAATATTAATTACGTTAATACTGACTTTTATAATACTTATAATTATTATATTTTTATATATATTATAATTATGTAATATTGCAAGTTAATCAAGCTTACTTTGATTAGTTTATTAACATGCATACATATGTAAATCTAGCATTTTCTCACTAAAACTAGCCTTTTTGCTGCTCAACAAGCTGGCAACTCTGTTGTTTTGCTTATTCAGCTGCTATCAGCTGTTTCTGATTCATTGAATTCGCTGCAGTTAACAGTTTGCTCAATGCTGCAGGCGAAAACGGAACGGAACTAACATAGAGATGAGCCTTGGAATTTATAGACCGCCTTTCCCATTTGGTGCTGTTAATGACTTTTTTTGCAGTTGCAGTCGCCATTGATAAAAAAAAAATAGCAAACAAGCACCGTTACAACGCAAGCAACAGTCATTAAATCCGGCGAGACGGCATTCCATGTAATCAACAGCGACAACAACAAAAAACTAGCCGAAAGCTCAGCTTGAAAGCCTGCAATTGACGACAACAACGGCGACGATCTTTAAGCGCCGCCAGACGACGACGACGACGACGACGACGACGAGGCGACAGCGCTGCCAACGACCGACCGACATTTCTGCACTCACACACGCACACATTTACACTTGTCTGCTGTCTGTCTGTGAGCGTTGCTCTCTTAGTGTGTGTGTGTGTGTGTGTATGTAAAGAAACCCACAAAGTAATTGATCCATTGCACTTATGCTTTGCTAGGCCGTCGTTATTGTTGTTGTTGTTGTTGCTGCTGCCTTGCAGCTTTCTCTGTGCGCTCTTTGCTTTCCGCTATTACATTCTTGCTTGCGAAAGTGAGGCACTCGCTGCTCCCGATAAGTTATCGTTTGTGTTTTTTTGTCAATCGTTTTCTAACACCACCCACCGTTGACATATAAAGCAATTAAGCTTAACACGCATACATTTGCAATTTTACAGTTGCACAAGCACTTGAGAACCGAAGTATGTAGGTACAGCGAAAGCTTTGATATGTTAATAACTTTTTTTTTTAATTAAAAAAAAAAAGTTAAGCTTGGAGCATTGCACAATATACTACTATTATATAAAATTTAATTTTTATAAAAAGTAGTCCAAAGTTTAGCTCCCATCTCTAAGGTCACATTCAACTTCTCACTCTAATAAAAGCTTTTGTTCTTGATTTTAATTAACACCCAGAACGCAGCATAAAATAATTTCAAATTACCAACGCAGCTGCAATAATTGTATTTTGTGGCCAGAGATAATGCCACACACACACACACACACACGCACACACAAAATTGGGCGATGCGGGGCAAGGGTCACTGTCTAGAGTGAGATGGCAAGCTTTTTTACTACGAGAGCTACAATTATAATTTGCCATATACTACGCACGTTACGGCACATAGCTGACATAACGGTGCTTATGTGTACAAATACAGTTGCACGTGCATATATGGGTGTTGGTCGCATCCCGGACAGCTGGGCTGCGGCAGCAACAATTCCGCGCCAAAGCAAAAGGTTGAACGATGCCAATGGCCTAGTGCACTGTTTACACCCTGCCTACCCAACCACTGCCGGCGCCCACTTGCCACGCCTTTTCGGCTGCAGACGAGAAAAAAAATGCAGCTTCGCCGGCCCAGGCGAAAAACGGCAACAGACACGCGGCGAACAATGCGCAGCTGCGGCAATCAAAAAGCTGAACGCCCAATTCCTGCCGAAGGAGTTTGAGAGACAAACATAGAGAGAGAGAGAGAGAGAGAGAGAGAGAGAGGGGAGGGCAGTCAGTTCCCCTCCTCTTCCCGCCTGTCACTTTCCAGTCACAAATAATCGTCATCGTGCAAACAGCTGCCTACCAGGCGCCAGGCAGGCGCCAATGTTTCATTTCGGCAACGAAATGGTAATGAAACAAACTAAACCCCTTCCCCCCCTCTCTCTCTCCCTTTCTCCACATGTTAGGGCGAGCGTTGCTCTCAGCTGTGCCGGAGGTGTGAGGGAAATAGCGATAGGATAATTGGGCCTGGCCGTACCCTCACACAATGTTTTGCTTTGAGTCTGTGCGCCGACTACAGTGAGCCTTGACTAAAAGAGAAGTGCTCTATTTATATAATGCAAATATATTAATCCATAAATATGTATGTTAATATATAAAACATGTATATTACTATTCACATTTTTGATAAGTTTCATTTCAAATTTGATTTTTTTTCCTTTTTTCACAAGTTTACTACATAATCTTTACTGTATAAAGATAAAATATATGTATGTTTATATATTTTATTTTACTATTCACATTTTTAATAACTCTCATTTCAAATTTAATTTTTCAAGTTTTTTTTCAAAAGTTAACTCAAGACAATTTTTACTGTATAAAGATAAAATATATGTATGTTTAAATATATTTTATATATAAATATGTATGATTATATATAAAATATGAACATTACTATTCACATTTTTTATAAATATCAATTCAAATTTTATTTTCAATTTTTTTTTCACAAGTTAACTCTATAGAATCTTTACTGTATAAACTATATGTATGTTTATATATAGATTATATATAAACTATTCACATTTTTAATAACTTTCATTTCAAATTTAATTTTTTTTTTCCAAAGTTAACTCTATAGAATCTTTACTGTATTTGTCCTGCCTTTATCAGCCCGTGCTGTTATTCCCTTTACTGCTCCTCTGCTTAGAGTTCGGGCAGTGCTGCCAACTCGGGGGTTGCTGGCGTGCTTTTGGCGCGCACTGGAAAGCCACGCGAAGCTGGATCGATATTTTAGGAGCTACTACGTAAATTGTAGCGTATCGACAAAAAAAAACATTCCAGTTATGCGTCTTTTCTACAGTTGAAGCGGGCTCAATTCGCTCGAACACTTTAATGTAGGTTAGTTCAGCTGCAAAAAAAAGGCAGCGGCAAAACTGTACGCAATTGCGCTGCACTTTGCACTTTGGCGCCACCTAGTGATCAAGTTCAATGACCCGCCTCAACGAGTAAATCACAGACTACTTGGCATAGTCGTCGCCCACTCTCGTCTGCATATGTACATAACTGTTATATACATAGAGCTGCTAAATGCACATGGGTAAGCGTGCATATGTATTTGTGTATGTGTGTGTGTGTGTGTGTGTGTATGCATAACTGTCAATGGCACAGCGGCTGTCGCTACTTTCTGCAGTGTTGCAATTTTTTCTCGCACTTTTGTATCAACTGAAAGCTCTCTGTGTGTGTGTGTGTGCTTGTGTGCGTGAGCTGCATTCATCGTGCGACCTGATTCCGATTCCGTTTGTCGTCGCCGTCGACAGTTTGTTTTCGTTTTAAGCCTAGTCTCAGCCTGACCACCAACAACCCATCCCCCCCCCATGCCTTGGCTAGAGCGGGCTAGCATAGCGTACTCCAACTTGGTCAAGCAAAAGTGCACTGCTCGGCTATTGCCATCTCCCTCACACACAAAACTACTACATACTACAATGTTTACTATGTGTGATAATGCAGCAGCAGACCAAAGGGAGAGGGAGAGGGGGAGCAGCAGAGCGCAAAAAAATCCATAAACTCTCTTTCTGTCGCACGTCACGACTGTTATACGCCCATTATGTCATTCATCAAGGCACAAGGCAGCGCTGTCGACGTCGCTGCTTTAGCCCTTTTTTTTGCAAGCGCGCGTGTTTCGTTTTGCTTTGCGCTTGTCGTAAAGTACTGTTTTTTTTTTATTTTTTATTTACGCGTTTTTCTTCCTGTTTACATTGTTATATGCCCCTCCTGCTCGCACTGCCACTTAGCTCTTTAACTCCTTTAAGCTGTCATGTTGTTGTTTATGCTGCGTGCTTTTTAGGACTTGCTGCACTTGTGATTTATGTTTCTGACTTTTGTTTGACATTTTTCAATTTGCAATAAATAATAAGAATCACAATAACAACGGCGCAAACAAAAAGAACTGCAAAAACAGTGTTGCAAACTACGCCAATTTCGAAAGAGAATGTTGTCTAGCTTAGCAGACACATAAATTCAGAGTTGAAGAAAGTATGCACATCAAATAAATCTTTTAAAATTTAATATGACAGTTATGTTGATTTACAGCCGTCTGCTGCTTAGCCAACACACACACTCCCCCCCCCCCCCACACATGCACACACTCACTCAAGATGTCGCCGCAGCCGCCACAACAAATCGATGTTTGTCTCAAGGTGAACAAATATATGTACGTACATACATACATAAATATGCGTGGTATGCAAAAAAAAAGAGAAGCCTAAACAACAACAAAGGGTGACGCCAAAAAGGTTGCCATATCAACGAGACTGGAAAAGGGACCTTCATGTGTCAAGTACTGCGCTGCGCTGCGCTGCTGACGTCGCCGTTGGCGTCCATACAAAAGCACCATACACGAGATTTTTGGAAAGTTACCGCAAATCGAGTGCAGTGCGAGAGAGAGAGAGACAGATGTATAAGTGAGACATTTTGTCAAGTGTTGTTGTTGCTCCTGTGGTAATGTAAACGTAAGTTGAGCGAAGTGTTGAAGCGTAAATGGATAACAGAACAATAAACCAATACATGAGAACATACACACACAAACATATGTAATCCAATTAGTGCAGCTCAAACTGTTTATCAGTGTTGCCAACTTTTGTTTAGCAAAAAAAGCTAGATCAAGGAAAAGAGATGCAAAAAAAAGCAAAATTTTTTTTTTTTTTGTACAAATTTTGTATGGTTTGTAAGAAAATATATTGAATTCCTGAATTTTTCTGCAAAATATTTGTTGATATGCCAAAAAAATAAAGGTCTTGAGAAAGATCTTTGATTTCTTGGTAGGACTTCAATCAATAATGCAGACATATTTATTTATATATATATATATCCTTTTTTTTTTTTTTAATTTTTAAATTTGTAATCCATTTTATAAGAATTTATGCAAATATTAAGTCAAATTAAATCGCTTTTTGGCTGTTTTGGAATTTCTCCCGCAATCGGACTTACAAAAAATCCAGATTTGACGGGAAAAAAGCTGATTTGGCAACAATGCTGTTTATGGCCGTAGGTCGAGTTAGGAAGGTTCTCTCTTGTATTGTTTTGATTTGTTTGCTAACTTACCTTGCTCAACTTTTCGCCCTCGTGTCGCGGCAACAGGGAACGTAAACTCTGAAAACCGGCATTGATGCTCTGCATGCGTCTTCGCTCATTGCTGTTGGCTATTTCCCGTCTCATCCGCTTCTCAGTGTCCAATATGGGTTTACCGCTCGGCGAGCTGCCCCCATCTCCACCCCCACCATCTTTTGTTGTATTCGATGCACTCATATTCGATTGGCGTCGCTGCGAGCTGGTCGTAACCTGATGCGACGGCTCCGTGGTGTATTCAATGTGATAGGTATTCTCGCCGCCTGAATCTTCCAGTTGTAATCTGCAAGAGAGGACGAGGGGGGGAGAAGGAATTAGAAAAATGCCATAAATATAATACATAAAATTAAAAACTGTGAGACGCGCTGAATATTAATAATACAAAACCAATTAACTTGTACACATTCACACACACACACACACACACACACACACTAACAAAAAATCATTCATTCATAAATTTACAGTTCCATTCAATTCAGTTTTAGTTTAGCCGCACACACACACACCCATGCATTGACAATGGGCAGCGAGAAAAAAAAGTGTACGTATAACAAATACAAAAACAATCAAGCAGCAGCATAAAAAGCAACATGTCAGCGAGAGCGGCAGTTTGTGAGCGTGGGAGAGTGAGAGAGTTTTTAACAGCTGTCAAATATGACTTTGCGTCTGTTGTTATTATTGTGACTCTTGGATTAGAGTCGCTGCACATAATAGCTTAAGAATTTCCAAACCAGTTCTACACACAAACACACACATACATGCTCACAAATTTTTAGCTGTGCTTCTAATGAAAAGTATGCTCAGGCCACAAACACAACAATGGAGAGCGCGTCTGTGTGTGTGTGTGTGTGACAATGTAAATGAATGCGAGAGAGCGCAGTGCCTGTGTGTTTGTAAAGTTGCTGCACTGCATTCCAGCAACAAGACAACAACAAATGGCCGCAGCAGCAGTAGCCATAGCAGAACGTTGAAGACAACGATAGAAAATCTTAGACGTCGTCTGGTTGCATTGGTTTATTTTTAGCAACATGCCATTACCATCCATAACAAAGGTCGTTCGCTGCAGCATATTTAATAACCTGTTAGAGCAAGTTGGCAGCCAAAAGGGTATGAACTATTAATCCATTTAATTAAGACTTAAATTATAAATTGATTTAGACATTTATGGAATTAAATAATAATTTAATTTTATTGAATAAGTTTATTTATAAAAAAAAAAAAGATTTCTATTAATAAAAATACCCTTATTAAATGTTTTAAGAGTATATTATTTTATTTTATTTTAATTTAATACCCTGTTAGAGTAAGGTGGTAGCTAAGGGGGTATGATCTACTAGTCCATTAAGTTAAAACTTAAAGTTAACACTTAAAACTATAAATTGATATAGACTTTTATAGAATTAAATAATAATATAATTTTATTGAATAAGTTTATTTATAAAAAAAAGCTTTCCATAATTAAAAATACACTTATTAAATGTTTCAAAATTATATTATTTAATTTTATTATTATCATTTATGGAATTAAATAATAATATAATTTTATTGAATAAAAAAAAGCTTTCCATAATTTAATATACCCTTATTAAATGTTTTAAAATTATGTTATTTATTTTTATTATTATCATTAATGGAATTAAATAATAATTTAATTTTATTGAATAAGTTTATTTGTAAAAAAAGCTTTCCATAATTAAAAATACCCCTATTAAATGTTTTAAAATTATATTATTTAATTTTTTTATTAAATCTATTTTCACACATAGAGCACCTTATAGTCAAGTATGCCCACCTTTTCATACATTCTTTAGTGAGCAGCTGCCAAACTTGGCTAAGCGGATGTTGCTGCACTTGCTGCAGCTTTTGTTATTGCTGCAGCTCTGGAATTTCTATTCGCAAACAGCAAACAGAAGCGGCTGCATGCACAAAAGCTGAATGAAGCTGCGTCAAGTGCAAACTATTTGAGTATGTGCACATGCATATATTTAAACGCACTAATACATGTACATTATGTTATTACAGTTTGCTGTTGTGTCGTGCAGACACGCAAGCAACAGCTGTTGCGCTTCATTTACATACGCAGCAGCAGCTAAAACAAGTAAGAAAGCTCTAGTCGGGTCACAGCCCGACTACGAGATCCCCTGAACCAAGTCCGAGCTGATGTTTTAAACAACCTAGCTTACATCTTTTATCTATACATATTACCTCTGCGCGCAAATACACATGCACACATATACACAGGCACACATATACACATGCACACATATACACTTGCACACATATACACATGCACACATTTCTATACACATGAACACATATACATACCATGCACACAGAAGCACGCTCGCCGATTACTGCGTAGTTGATTTGAATGTATGTGTGCACACGTACAGGCTGCTGCCGCGTGCTTTTACAATGTTTCCTTTAATAACTTCTGTATTACTTAACGGATTTGAATGCAATTTTCTGCATTGAATGCTATTAATTTATTGAAAATACGGTTTTCACTAAAAAATTTGAAAAAATTAAATTGTAGCTTTGATAATTTTTTTTTTTATAATTTTTTTTTGTGAAATGTGGAGCCGGTATCCAAAATATGAAAAAATAGAAAATGTATTTTATTTATAGAAAGCTAAAAACAAAATTTGGTAGCTGTAGCTAAAAATATGTAAAAGATATGGTCAAAAAACTGAATCTTGATAACGTTTTAAATCGATAACATTGAAACGGAAAAATTTATCGAATATCTAAAACAAACTCGATATTTTCGCTGTATACACAGACCATCATGCAAAATTTGAAGTCTCTAGCTCTTATAGGTTCTGAGATCGACGCGTTCATACATACGGACAGACGGACAGACGGACAGACGGACGGACGGACGGACAGACAGACGGACAGGGCTAAATCGACTCAGCTCGTCACCCTGATCAAGAATATATATACTTTGTGGGGTCTGCCACGCCTCCTTCTGCCTGTTACATACTTTTTGCAAAACCATTATACCCTGATTTCCCATTTTCAATGGGTTCAGGGTATAAATAGCGATCATGTTAAATTAACAGCGGCAGAAATAAGTGTGAAATCGCTTGGTGTTAAATGTTTACATATGTGCGTTTAACAGCTGCAGCCGGTGTGGCCGCTAGTTGTTTTTGCTAGCAGTAATTATTAGACATATAAACAAAACAGATATATATAAATACAGAGATTGTACAGGTAAATAATATTTAAGATATATTCGTATATTAAACATATAAAATCTTTCCTATTTTTTATGAAACAATTTAGCATATTTTAGCAGTAAAACTAGCTTCTTTTTAGCTGGAGAAATGTTCGTTACACTAAAGCAAATGTTTAAGCAATATTTTAGGTCTTTTTTTGGCATTTGAATTATAAATTGCAATTTACGCATATTTTGCATTTCAACAGCAGCAAAAGCCGAAATAATAACAAGAAGAAGAAGAACACATGACATACAACAGCTGCTGCTGCTGCTGCTGCTGCTGCCCGGGGGCCGACTCTCTGCTGCTGCCCCAAAGTTCAATGTAGTTCATTGGCCACTTTTCGCCAACCACACACACACACACACACATGCACACACATAGACAGCTCTACAGAACAGACAAAGCCGAAGTCACGAGTGCCGCCGAGTTGTTATTGCTGCTGCTGCTGCTGCACTGCACATAAATCGCATGAGCGTGTGTGTGTGTATGTGTATGTATTTATGTACGTTTGTGTACGCTTATTGGGTCAACGCTTACGTCATCATTTTTGCCTGGAATTTGTCGGCAGCGAAATTTCGCCGATTGCAGGTGAAAACACAGTAAACTTTTAATTCATAAACCATAACAAGTATTATATAATGAGCAGATTAATATATATATATTAATAACCTGATCACATTAATCTTATGAATTTGCAATTAATATTCCTTTCATTCTTTATAACATTTATTAACAAATCCCTAATCTTGTATTCCTATTTTATATGGTCACACTTGATGCAAAAACAGAAGGGAATGCCAAGCATCTGTTGCACTAAAACGAAAACATTTTATGCCCAGTCACGTACCAATACACACGCACACATACACACATAAGCACATAAAGCGTAGTAAATGCTAAAAAGTTAGTGGATGAGGCAGAAGCAGAAATAGCAGCAATTGGCAAAATGCGCAGTAAAACGCAATAAACTTTGCCACTTGCGTAATGTGCAGCAGGGAACAAAGAGTAGCATAAACAAATGAAAAAAGTTTAGAACAAACCTCCACAATTCACCTCCCTCTCCCTCTCTCTCTCTCATGCACATGGTAACTTTTCGTCGGCTTTTGGCGCCACAATTGCAATAAAAAAAATATAAACAGAGAACGCAGACTGCAATTTGACAAGAGGCGCGAGTAAGTGAGAGAGGGTGACACATAACGGTTACATAAGCCCACACACACACACACACATACACATAAACACTCGCATGAGGTAATCCGAGATGAATATGTGCCAGGTGCAAGGTGCGAGAGGGAAAGGTAGAGACCAAATGATGTCTTTGCATGTTGACAGAAACAACAGCTGTTGAGCGAATTAACAGTAAGGCAAATCGTGGCCGCATAGAAAAACGCACACACACACACAACCACATGCGACCGCATGTACAACCACAGCTGACGATTGCGTTAATCTTTAATAAAATTTGCAAGTCAAACTATTGGCACACACACACACAAAGAGAAGAAAAAAAAAAAAAAATCATGTGTTTTTCATCAACAATTCGAGCAAAACGAATTTATGCCGCTTCTTCTTTCACTCGTTTCCCCGCTCGCTCTCACCCTCTCCCTTTCTCTGAAGCTCGTTGATATGCACCCACTCTCACTCTCAGGCAGACGACGACGACGCGCAGGTTGCCCATTAAAAAAATACCGCTTGTAAAAACGCAATGGCAATTGAAACAGCACCAGGGCGAAACGCCTGACATGTGAAACGGCCATCGCCCAAAAATTTGCGCAGCAGCTTTTATCTTTGCGCTTGTATGTGTATGTGTTTGTATGTATGAATATTGTTTTCTTATTGGCGTTTTTTTTTTTCGCAAATTCGCAACGCTTTGCAGTCGTGTCAGTTGCGTCGGCGTTGACTGCGGCAGCGGCATTTTGTGTATACGTTTTTTCAATGAAATGTGTGTAGTAGTAGTAAAAAGCGCTGTGTGGCGGCATCTGTACTTTTGCTAAAATTCCCCTTTATTAAATGTACACACAGACACGTGCATACATACATGCATGTATATACGCCCACTCTCACTCTCTCGCTCTTTAACGTCAAAGGAGCAACAAGCTTTTGAGTGCAATACAAACCTCACTCACTTACTCGCTCACTCCCAGGCAGGGGCTTATGTAGTTTAGCTACCAGCAAAAAGACTGCATGCAGAAACACACACATACAGACACACCACCATGAGCGAATTTACTAGCGTGGTCGCAGTCGCCGCGACTTCCAGCGTGTGGGGAAAAACGGAAATGACGCCACACACACCAGACACTCTCACACATACACACACATATATGCAATGTGAGAGCATGTGCAACGCGCGTTTGGAGACTTTTAGCCAAGGCACATGCCGGGCAGCTGTTCTTGCAAAGTACATTTCGAAATGTATGTATGTGTATTTGGCATAAAACTCTAAATGTTTACTGCTGTCCAAAATAACATGTACGCATTTCCAATAAGTATAAATAGAGAAGTACAAAATTAAAAGCTGTCAGCTGTTTTGCGGCATTTATTCGGCTTACAGTGTTGATAAACTTAGCCACATGCAGTTATACAATCCAAACATATGGGCAAATGCCTGCCTGTGCCTTATTGATAAGCCCAACGCACACGCACACCAAACCAAAACCTTGAATCACACAGCTGCCAGTGGGTGTAAGGGAGAGAGAGTAGGCAATTGGTTTCTTTTACGTCAGATTCTCTCTCTCTCTCTCTCTCTGTGTGTATGTGTGTGTGAACATATGCTGGGCTGCTGTTGAAAACAGAAAGGCGGCTGGCTACTGATAACAGTCAAAAACCATATGATTTTGATAAAAAGAAAAAAAAAACGAATCGAATAAGGGCCGGCGCAACTTTCGCTGCAAAACAAAATTGGCAAAAAACCGCTAATATCAACAAATAGAAAAAACTGTACATTTTAGCGCTCTCCAGTTCAAATACACACACGCACACACACACACATACATAATAACATTCTCTTTCTTTCATCATTCGCTGCTCATTTGTTGCTATTGTGTGTGTGTGCCGCTCGCTCGCTCAGGTAGCCGCTGCCCATATGATGATTATAGAAATATACCGGTACAGCTGATTTGGACGCAACTAACATAGCTGTTGATTAGGCAGCATGTCACGATAAGCAGCGGCAGCTGTTTAGCAGCTGAGAGAGCAACAGCAGATCGCAATATAAATAAGTCTCTATTCTTTCTTTATAATTAGGTTTTCGCAATATTTCGGACAGCAGTGTAGAGCGCTGGAATAGAGGCGAGAAAACAGCCGTTTTTCAAATATGGCGAGTGTTAAACGTAAAAACACAACAAGACGAAAAGCAGCAGGGCAGAGCAAACAAAAAAAAAAGTAGCGTCACCTTATTCCAGCGAGACGCTGGCAACATGAAACGGCAAGAATAAGCGGGAACGGGTGGAAATGGAATGGAATGTCCGTTCAAAGCGAACGCCATACGTTTTTCATATGTGTGTGTGTGCGTCGCTGTGAACATGCATTGGTGGTGGTGTTTTTATGCCGCGTTTGTTTTGTGCGGCAAAACAGGCGGCAAAATTAAAACGTCTGCAGCGTGCAGGCGCAAGCGAGACAGGGCAAGAGAAATAATCAATAATTTGCGTGATAAAAAAGAGGGGAATAAAAAAAGTGCAAGAGCAGTTTGTTTATTTCATGATGCCAAGTAAACAACAATAACATAACAGTAATGCGATACGCGTGTAGAGTTTCATTTTCTTTTTACTGTTCTCTTCTCTTCTCTTTGTTTTTTGTCTCTACTTACTGTAACTCTTCATCCAATTCCTCGGCGCTGTTGTATTCGGCGTTTTCCAAAATGACTTCCTCCGTTTTGATGGCCAGCGGTACCGAAGACATCTTTTTTCTCTGTGTATATATATGTGTATATTTTGTAACTGTTGTTGTTAGAGCAGGACACACACGTGCTTCACTTTGCTTTATTCTTTTTTATTCGTATTCGTTTTGGTTTTGTTTGTTGCTGTTCTGCTTCTTGTGCCTCTTCGTTTTCTATTTTTCACCTGGCCTGCTCGCACATATACACATGCACATATACGCGCAATCGATCGTTGACTTTTTTCTATATGTGTGTGTGTCGTCGACTTCGTCGTCGTCAGCTGGTCTTCTATCTGCCTTCAGCTGCTCTTTGTATTTAGCGGCAAATTGTTAGGCAGACAGACACACACACAAGCAAACAGACACAGCGCGCACTCACACTCGTACGCACAAGTAAGCCGAACTCTCTCTCTCTCTGTTACTCACACTCGCACAGAATTCAAAACAGCAGGCGGCGCGCCGTAAAATATTTAGCGCGACGTCGTCGACTTTGTTGTTGTCGGTGTCGTTGTTGTTGCACAAACACTAGAAGTTTTCACAAAAATATTTGTTTTTGCAATTTTTATTTTGCTATACCATTTGGCATATACACATACACACTCAAATACACCGATAGGTAAATATATATATATAGAGGCAAAATGGTTGCACTGTACGTAGACCGCGTTTTTCCACAAAGGCGTCCGCGTCGCACGTCTGCTCGGTTCAAATATTCAACGCAAAATAACAGCTGTTAACTTGTGCCAGTGTGGCTGAATTCAAATTTCTTAAATATACCAATCATCCTAACAGCACATACTGTATGTTTAAGGGTTGAGAAGAGTTCAAACTCCCATGTGGTTGATCCGTCTTGCTTGAATAAAAATTGGCATTCAAAATGATTGCAATTATTAGTTCTAATTCAAACTAAAAATGTGCTGACCGTTTTAAATTCCAATTTGTACAGTTTTCTGTGTGACCATTATGTTTAAAAATGTAACGTTTAAATACTGTTCCACGTCGAAAATGGTGCTGTTAGTTAACATTTCTCTTAGGCTGTTACCTTAACAGTTGAAAAGAGACGGAACAATTTTTATAGTAATTTATGATGCTATCGCCTGCTTTACTGTTGTAAACAATTTCAAAATGAATTTAAATATATATTTTAACATATTTATTAGTCTACAATTTTAAATTGGAAACAAATAACCTTTTGCAACGGTCCGTTAGTAAAAATTTAAATAACAAGTAAAGTGTGACCATGCATTTTTACACTATAAATAACTAACACGACTAAAGTATTTAATAACATTTAGTGTAGCTCTTAAGCTGTTTAGCTAACATAGAGCGAGAGAGAGAGAGAGAGAGAGCGCTGTGTCAGTGTTGTCAAACGTCTGCTACAATTAGTATGCAGCTAACTATTTTTGAGTATTTATTTATTTTTCACACAAGCAACCGGTCGGCCAGAACATCGTTGCACTCCTTAAAAACGGATAAATTCAATTAAAAATATTACGAAAATGTCTGGAACATCCAATCAATGGGAAGTCGTGTCTAAATCGCGCAAACAAAAGAATCTAGAGAAGAAAGTGAGCGCCCATACGGAACAAAAGCGCATTGCCGCCCAGCTGCCCAAGCTCGAAGAGCTGTGTAAGCCGATTAGATTACCTTAATCCACATATACTATGTACATATGTATATCAAATCGTTTTATTCCACAGTGCCAACGCAGCAATATCGCAACTTATTTGCCACCAGCAGTCTAAGCAACAACAACAATAACAGCAGCAACAATAACAACAACAAATCGAATTCACCAGCTAAATCCACATCGAGCATTGCATCGGCCTCGTCCAAAGACAAATCGCCACGCAAAACAAATGCGAATGCGGCGAAATCGAGTGCATCCGATGCGGCGAAAAAGCAGCCGAAACAAGCGGCAAAAGCGAGAACCCTCGAACAGGCCATGAAGCAGATAACGCCCGACGATTTCGCCGCACAGTTGGAACAGGTGAAAATCAGCTGTCCGGGCTCCAAGCTGCGCTGGCTGAGCAATGTAAGCGAATATCTTATCTGTGATAAGAGTCAAATATAATATAATTCATGATATTTTAGTTTTATGTTTTGTTTATTGTTTGATTTTCCATATGTGACTTTTTTTTTTGGTATTTTTTTTATTGATGTCTGCTTCAATAATTTAACTAGTTTCAAGTGTAACAGGTGTTTAGCGGTTCTGCACGGCTTAAGTGTTTTTACTTAATTTTTTTTTAATTTATTTATTTTTTTTTATTTTTTATTTATTTATTGAAAATATAAGCTAGCTGTTAACCGGCTTTGCGCTGCCTAGAATATTTAGTTTTAATATCTAAGTCTTGTTCACTTAATTTTTTTTATGAATTTTCTTTGTTTATCTATTTGTTCTTTAATTGTTGAAATAGTTTAATTGCTCTTTTAATTTAATTTTTTTTATATTATTTTTTTTCGATATTTCATTATCTACCATCAAGAGAAGTCTCTCTTTTATCATCTACTTGCCTTTAAATAGATATATCTTGAAAATGGGATGAGTAACCAAATATTACATTTTTTTTTCATTTTAATTTTTTCTTGAGAAATTGAGATGCTAGCTCGCTTTCGTCTTTAGCTTTAATTTTCATATATCTTTTTTAGCATTGTACTTTACCTTTGTATTTATTTGGGTTTCGGCATTTCAAGGTCCAGGATTTTTTTAAAACATACTTTTCATATTAATTTATGTCTATTTAAATGGGTTCTCTTCTCTTGTTTTAAAAAATATTTTATTTTTTTTTTCAATATTATATTCACTTGCTCAAGGTCCAGGATTTTTTAAAAATAAATTTTTCCATATTAATTTATGTCTATTTGAAAGGGTTCTCTTTTTTATAAAATATTTTTTTTTTTTTCAATATTATTTCCACTTGCTTAAAGATATTTATTTTCCTAATATATTATTCTCTCCTTCCCCAGATTGCGAGCTATTTGAATGGAGCTCTCTCCTACGACTGCGATCCCACGTTCTCCGGGCGCAGCGCTCAGTATCCCAGCAATTTAGCCAGCTTTGCCTTAAAGCAATCCATTCTGGAGTTCCTTCGCAGTGTGGGTGAAACCAATCTGGAGTATTTCTTCTACTCCCTGCTGGACAGCATGGCCACAGAACTGAATAGTGGCCAAAATGTGGTTGGCTACAAATTCGTGCTGCAGTTGATCGGACAGAATTGGCCCTCGATTTGCTCGCATAATATGGCCAAGACAGCTCTGTTGCGTAACTCGTATCAGAATCGCAGCAATATCTGCCTGAGCATCCTCTGGGCGATCGGTCAAGGTGGCCACCAATCGTTGACAGAGGGCGTTAAGGTCTGGCAGAACTTAATGCTGCCGAATCTGGAGCTGAAGAGTTTTAACAAATTTGTCGTGGAGCATATTGAGCGGGTTCTTGTTGCGGCTACGGCTCGCAAAACGGAAACGTTGCAGATTAATCAACAGGAATTCTTTGCCTGCTTCAATGCGCTGAATGGGCATTTCAACAACTTTGCCAAGGAGCTGCAGCAGAGTCTTAAACGAAGCGCCAAACTACTGTTGGTGAGTAGCGATAACGATAAGCAAAGCGATAACAATTAGTTTGACATTTGATAGCAGCCAGGGCTGCAACAATTATTGGCGCGTGTTTTAACTTTCAAATGTAGTAATTCAAACTGCCCTGATAACGCCCCTCTATAGCGATTAGATTAAATTAAGATTAACCAGGGCTGCATACACTCAAATATTGTTTAAGCTTTTTATACATAGTAATTCAATTTTAAGCTGCGTATCTGCCTTTGTTAAAAAACCGATAGGTCGATAAGTCGATTATTGCGACATTGAAGAACAGCCAGGGCTGCAAGTCATTGACATTACAAAATATACAGGGCTGCAAGTCACAGATTGGCGCTATTTTAAATTCAAATATAATAAATTTATATAATATATATAATAATATATAATATCTAATATTTTCTGTTCGCAGCAACTGTACATTGCCAGCCCTGTGAAGCATGCAAACATTTTTCTCACACTTTTACGCGAGATCAATTCAAACAAACAACGTACTGAGATCGAGGGCTGCATTAGCTGCCTGTTGAGCAGCGGATCGGACGATTGCTTCAAAGTGTGGCGCATGAACTATAAAAAACAGCAACTTTCTAGCTTGTTGCTATTGCAGGTTATAGGTAAACTTATATTGACAGCATTTCCTTAAATTATTATTGATTATAATAATTTTTAATAGACAATGATTGGACAGATACCACCAAGGAGTTGGCACAGTCGGACGCATATCACTCATTTCTACAGGATGTGATGAATCTAAACACCGAGTTACAGACGAACAAACGCAAAGATATTTGCGTAAATGAACTTGATACTATTTTGAAGGCAAGTAGTTTTAAATTTTACTATTTGAATTTTTAGTGTCAACTTGTGCTCCACCTTCTTACGTTGTGAGCCTTGGTCACACTGCTTTGCTGACAGCTGTTTGCTTTGTGTGAACGCGCTGTGTTGTGAATGGCCAGACGCCATTGTGCACACGTATCGTGCTGACTGTCAGTTTATTGCAAGTGGCTGCACAACAAAAAAAGTATTTTTCGTCGTAGCTTAATTCTAGCTGATAGTGAAAAAAGAAAATAAATGCAAAGATTTCCAATTGGAATTTTGCAATAAGTGTTCAAAGTAATTCGCGCCAATCCGAATCTTAAACATAAAACGAAAATAAGAAGGCAGAAAAGATAAAGACGCTGACGTCGACGTCGCGGCTGCTGCTTGTGTTTGCGTCGCATTTGCCGGGCGCACACTTAATTTCTCCTTTTTAAAGTGCGTTTAATTAGGCGCGTTTGTGTGAGTGTGCGCTTGTAGCTGTGTATGTGTGTGTGCATTTTTTCTGCCATGGCGTTGCCATGCGGCCCAACCACTTTTCTTACCGCTAATTCATGTGTGTGTGTGTGCGCAGCGCTTATCGCACGCAGCAGCTTTTTATGATCATCTAGCGTCACTTTTTTATATGGATGATGTGTTATAGCTGCGATTGGCTGTTCGCCGCTCCACAACCTCCCCTCTGTCGCTGTCACTGCACACCCTTGTTGCTTGCGCAGCAGCAGCAGCGCTGAATTTTATTTTCGGCTTTGAGATAAGAAATGCTCATACGATGCTCTGACCGCTGCCCACGTCACAAATGCCAGCGCAGAGGGCAAAGGAGAACAAGATGAAGCACAAGCAGAAGCAGGCCAACCACTAACAAGTTTTTTTTCTTTCTTTCTTTTTGTCTGTCTGGCCATTTTCTTGCACGTGGCGGCGAACGATTTTCTCTTTTGCTTTTCAACCTGCTGCGTTGTCATTTTTCATGTGCAAATGTGCCAATCTGTATATGTATGTCTCTACATTTATTTTATTTTTTTTTGCACCTTTTCACCGCTACAAAAACTTGCGGATTGTACAGTTCATTCAACTTGTTTGATTATCAACAGTTGTTGTTGCCTTACACTCTAATGGGTGTGTGTATGTGTGCATGTAAATACATGCATATGTGTGCGTTTACCGCTATTGCTTTATATTGTATTTTGAAAGAATATCAAAGCTGTTAGTTCTCTTAAGTGCTCTGGATCTGTGAATTGCGCTCTCTTTTTTCTTTCTCTCTGCTGCTCAGCTGATGACGCGTCATCAAATTTTTCGGTGTGCCCTTGTGACGTATGCAGCTGCTGACGCCGCCGTCACTGCCGCTGCTGTGATTCTGTTATTTTTTCGTTGATGCTTTATCTTGCGCGCCTTTTGCCTAGCCCGCATTCGCTTTCGTGTCAAGCTGCGCGCTGTTTGCTACGTGCAAATTGTTTGCAATTTTTATTTTTGTTGTTTTGTTGATTTTAATTGCGCCTCTCGCTGACCGCTGAACTTGTGTTTTTTCCTCTTCTTCTTTAACTGCGCATCGATGACAGGCTTGAAGCTTTCGCAAGCTTAATTCCACATTTGTTTTTATATCTTTTGTCGCGAATTACTTTGAACGATTGCATTAGAAATCGAAAAAAAAAAGAACAACGAAAACTCATTAATATTTATTGCAAATTTTTTAACGACAGCGGTTACTGAAATACTCGCAGCTGCAGAAATTTAGTTGAAATTTAAAAACAAAAGAAACAAATAAATATATAAAATTATGGCTCAGGTTAAACCGAAACAAAGCAAACAGGGCAAACAAGCGCCTGCCGCCAAAAAGGTAATAAGTCATAAACCCGTCTTCCCCTCCTTTCCCTCCATCCCCACAACTATCATCTCTAATGGCTTTTGAACTATGATTTAATACGCTTGCTCTCTCGCTCTTTACTGATTAGTCATGTTATCTTCTATCTCGCTTTTACAGAACGTCCAGGAGAAGAGCAGCGCACAACAGAAAAAGAACAAACAGAATGCTGCGTCGCAGAAAAAGAAATGCGGCTGCTGTAAATGGGCGCTGGGCAGCATTTTTATTATCGCCCTAATTGCGGGCGCCCTCTGCTACGACACCGAGGTGAATGGCAAAGGTGTCTTTGAGAAATCCGCCACCGGCAAAGTGTTGAAAAACGCCGGCGTCTTGCCTCAAGTGCAGCGCGGCTGGTACGTGACAATGGGCGCCGGCGCACGCGGCTACAAATGGGCCGAACAGCACATCCCGCCCTACGCCCAGCCAGCGATCAAAACGAGCTCCGATGTGTGGAAGCTCGGTCGCAATGCCTGCTGCAATGCCTACTCCAATGGCCTCAACTACTGGCGTTCCAAGTGGCCGGCGGTAGCCAAATATGTGAGTAGCTGACGTCATATTCTATTCACTGTTTTCAAACCAGTTTGCCGCACTGTTAACTCTTCGCCCGCTGTTAATCTTTCGCCGCACTCACCATCTCTCTCTCTCTCTCTCTTTCACTCTCCCACACAGATTGATCAATATGTGCCCAATTTCTCGCATAAACTGGAGGCCTTCGCCGCGGGAGCTAAGGACCTGGCCGTGAACAGCTACGACAAATCTGCCACGCTCATCAAGGAGAAGGTGCTGGTGTAAGTGTGCTATGTATATGTGTATTTAAGATATCTAATGGGTATATAAATAGAATACAATAGAATTGGATAACAAACCTGAAAGTTATATAATATAGTGTAGACAGTTCGTATTTGATATATATATATGCTCACTGAAGACGTGATATATAAGAAAAAACAATATATATATCTCTTAAAGATATAATTTGAGGTTGATCTTCTTTAATTCAAGCTATATCTATTTTAGATATTTAATATTTAATTTAATATATATATATATAGAATATAATAGAACTGCTTAACAAACCTGTATTCATAGAGTATTTAATGATATTCGCTCGTTTGTTTAAATGAAAATTACATAATATAGTGTAGACAGTTCATATTTGGAATATAAATGCTCACTGAAGACATAATATATGAGAAAATCAATATATATATCTCTTAAAGATATAATTTGAGGTTGATCTTATTTAAATCAAGCTATAGATTGTATAAAATGAAAATATCCAAAAATTGATTAAAAATATAAAGTTATTTGCGATTTTCAAGAGAATACTAGTAATAAACTGAAGATATATTATCTGAGATTAGATAAAACTTTAGATTTGAAGCAGACTGAGATTTTCTTCAAGATAAAAAATGATGTTCTTTTATTATATCATAATTGTTTCTTTACATTTCTTTATATTTGATTATATTATTTAAGTTTAAAATTATTTAAATTTTCAATTTGATTATATTAATGTTAAATTATATTTCTCAGTTTTCTTTGTAGCTTAAAGTCTTTTCATCATAACTTTTGCATTGTCTTTAATCTTAACTGATGCAAATGGCATTATTTCAATTGATACCTATCTTATATATATGTATATATATGATTATATATCTTTAAAATCACGAATGATATAGATCAAATTACTTTTGTTGATTGAAGAGGTTTCAATGACTCTTCAATCTTAATTGACTTAAATGGGGTTCACGTGTTTTCAGCTCTCTTATATACACTCTACTATATTATATATCTCTTTAATCTCAATCATTAATCGCAATCCCATTTTAACCCTTTTGCAGTGGTCGTTTCTCTCCGGAGAACATTAACCAGGCGCTGAATCAGACTCGCAATGCGGCGCTCGAGTATTACAATCAGTTCCACAAAAAGGTCGATGCGTATGCCAAGGTTAAATGATTCTAAGCGTCCGGAACGCTTAGCAAACAACAGCAGCAACAACAACAACAACAAAAGCAGCAGCATGCACAACAACCACACCAACAACAACAACAACCACAACACGTCATAGTCAAAAGGAAAACAGTCTATAGTAAAAGCCACTTTAATGCAAAACCTTTCGGTATAAGTTTAAAAACATAAAAGAAGCATATTGGAGTAACAGCAAATGTTAAAGCTCTGTTAACCGTAACAGTCGCAAGCCCCCCCTCTCAGTCAAAGCTCATTATGCAAATTTGTTAATGGGGGATTTCGTTTTCTTTATGGGGCAAAACGTTTGTTGTGCTTATCTTAAAATTATAAATATACAAACATTTACAATTAGTAAATTAAACATAATCAGCATTTAGTTGTAAAGTAAAAAAAAAAGAAAAAACAAAAAAAAAGCCAAAAAAAAAACGAATTGTATATCTTGTACATGAGCTCGCGAAACGTTTTGTAAATTTTTTCACAAGTCGAGTAAAACAACAACAAATTGAGTTTTGTTTAAACAAAGGGGGAAAGAAAATGATTCGCGAGTTTCGTTCCACGACTTTTGGTTACGCAATAAAAACAACAACAATTATGTGCATAGTTTTAAAAATTTCAAATTGTGTTTCGCAAAATATTTCTCACAAATTTTCCAAATGCATTTCTAACGAATTTTCATGTAAAATAAATTGTTTGTGGCGCGCAACGAAATAAAATTAAGAACAAAAACAAAAACAACAACTCAACTAACATTTCCAATTGCATTTCAGAGCAACAAAAAAACGAAGTGAATAATTAAATAAATAAATTTAAAACAATTTAGCTACTTAGATATTTAAAGGTTTCTTTTTTAGATTATTTATCCTAATGTAGTTTATTGTCTGTGCATGGGAATTTTTAAGACTTTCAAATGTGTTTTAGTCATTTTTCATTTTGAAATTTTTCAATCTTTAATTCCATTTGTAAGTTAAACGTATTGAAGGATTTTTGCATAAATAAAAGTTGAAGCGGAAAAAATAAATAAAAATCTTTTCAATTCCATTAAATGTTAAATGTTAACATCAACATTAAATGTAAGATATTTCCACTGTACACATACATGGAACTGTTTGCTGCTGAATTAGCTAGCATATATAACAACCAATGTTAACTAAAATTGGGATATCTTAGAACGTTTCAAATGTTGTTTAGCCTAGTATGTACAACAACCGCTGTAAACTCACAGCAGTTTATTTTAGCACATTTAACTATGTTTAATGATTACAGGAACTGTTGCTCTAATAACTAGCACGTACAACAACCACTGTAAACTAACAGTCGTATATTTTAGCACATTAACAATATGTTAATTGTTTACAGAAAACTTACCATTGCTCTGTTAACTATCATGTACAACAACCACTGTAAATTAACAAGTCATTTTTAGCACATTTTATTTTATATTAATTGCTTACAGCAAACTGTTAGCTACTGCACTGCTAGCACGTACAACAACCAATTTTAGCTAACAGTAGGATATTTTAGTACGCGGAAGGGGTAAGCTTAGCAGTGTGATGTACAGTACCTTAGAACATTAACAGCGCGGGGTATGCCTTACATATATCCTACTTAATTTCACTTCTGTTGCCAAATGTGGTACAAATATTAACAAATTGGTACCTTAATGTTATCGTACACTAGATTTGTATTGGTAGCTTCTTGCTTAGCTGCCCTGTAAAGTGTTAATATGTGTAAAAAGTATATCATTTTGCACTAAACTCATACTATGTGCAAATGTTAATAGAGCTATGTACAAAGTTGAAATCAAAAAAGGTAATATTTTAACAATAGCTTTTAATTCGTTTAATGTTTTTCTTTCTTTAACAGTTAAGAATTGTTGGCAAAAGGTTTTTAACATTTACTAAAATTGTAGTAAAATAACTTTGTGTGAGATTAAAACTTGGATAGTTGTTAATTTGCCAAGTAAATGTATCCTAACAATGGTACCAATAACAAGCCTCCCATTGCTGTTAATACATATGCTTGCAGTGATGTTAATAATGCAAGTTAACATTACAGCAGGCCATTCTAAGAAATCTAAGACCCCTTTTGCAATTCGCCGCAAAAAGACATTTTCGGAGTTTGCCGTTCGGCTGAGTTTAGTTCGGGTGCTGGCCACACTTCGGCTTTGGATGTCGGCCGAGATGTAATTGTAAGAACTTCGGCAAGAATGATTGAAAAGCTTTTCGCTTTCGTGCAGTTTGAAACGAATGTTAATTCGCGTCGCACGTGTTTCGGATGCAACGCGTCTTGTGGTTGTCGCAGTGTCGTCTCGGTACGCCGTGCGCCACGTCCTTTCGCGGCGAGCACTTTGAATGCATTTCTGATCAGCACAAATCGTTGTCGTCGTCTTCGCTCTTGCCGTCGCTGTCGCAGTCGCAGTTTCCGTTGTCGTGAACGTCGCCGTCGCAGTCGCCGTCGCAGTCGCCGCTACCGCAAAGGCCACAGCAGCGAAAGTGCAGTCAAAGCGTGGAGTGAAAGTTGTGCAACACGTTTAAACGTGTCTGCCAAACAGTGTGACCAACTGTGTTTTCGCATGTGAGTGTTTGTGTGTGTTTGTCGCATTTGAATAAATAACGCGCAAATAGAAGATAAAACAGCTGTTTCACACCCCGCACTTCGTTCGACATTCTTGGTATCTGTGACTAAATTCCTTGTAAGTTATTTATGTACAGTAAAGTGTCGAATAGCAAACAGCTTGCTGGACATTTCCTTTCAGTCTGTCGTCTATGCCATTCTATTTATTTTTTATATATTATTCTATCAATTTTATTTGTTTGCTCTCTCACTGAATTCTTCGTAAGCTATTTATGTACAGTAAATTGCCCAATAACAAACAGCTTGCTGGACATTTTCTTCCGTCGGTTTTCTAGTCCACTTTCTTTTTAAGTTTTTATATTGTGACAGCTTGCTGCTGTCTTGGTAGAATTTTTCTATTTTTTGCTATTATTACTTTTTTTTAGAATTATTTTTCTACAAAAACCTTGCAATAATGAAACTACAGCAAAGCCCCGCATAACTGGGTAACCGGGCTTTTTTTAAAAACTGTTTTATAATTTTACAATTTGTTTTGCAGTCTCTTAAGGATAAAAAAAATGTATATATATTTTTAAAATTTATTAAAAACATATATTTTTTAATATACACATTTTTTCCGAATTACACAGGAATCCGATTTATCGAACAAGAATTCTAACGAATTTTTTTTCAAGGATACAGCATTTTTTACGTATTATTGAGGTTTTCGCTTATCGGCGGACGAATTATCGGGATTCGACTCTATATGTATATAAAGTTGAACTTTTATAAATATTATAAGAATGTAGATAGTCCCTATACAAATTTCCGGTTTCAACAGTCTATATTATTAATGTCCGGACTATGGCGGCTATAGTATACAGTGAAATGCCTAATAACGAACAGCAAATCATGTTATTGTCTACTGGGCTATTTCTTTTTTAATAATTTAATATTTTATGGAACAGAAAATGTTTAGAAAAGTTGAACAAATAATTAAATAAAAAGGAAAAAAACCTTTTTGTCTGACTAAAATAAACAAATTTTTCAAGAAATGATTTATATATTTCAGTTAGTTTTTTTTTAAAATAAAAAAATAAATAAAAAAATAGTTAGTATTATTAAATTTGTAAATAATTTTTTTCGATTTTCAAAATATTTAAGAATACATTTTTATTTATATTGTTAAGTTTTCTGTAATCTATTCAAGAAATCTCACTGTTTGTATGCTTTTTAGCGAGCTTTCACTGTATTTATACTAGTTACAATGTAAATTTACCTGCAAGTATTTAACAAATAATTTATATATATGTATATATATATATATCTTCCTGTATTTTCTATTATCTACTCGACAAATCGCACTGTTTGTGTCTGCTCAAGCGAGCTTTCACTGTATTCCCACGATTTGCAGCGCTTGCAGTTTGCCGCCCCCACTTGGGAGCAACCACAGCACGTACACGGCTCATTTGACTTGCATCTAACTGTAACTCCCCCAATTGCTATCAGATCAGGTATATCCGGATTGAGGGTAGGTGAAGGTTAGTAGGGGTAGTCCTAACTTCTATTTTCGCTTACATATAAATCAAAGTAAAATATTTATTTCACATCGGAAATGAAGTCAGACAAGCGACGTGATTTAATGCTAATCGAAAATGCATTTGTTACAATTTGCAGGGAAAAAAACACTCAATATATATACGTACTGCTGATACTCTAACATATATATATATATATATATAGATATATTTCTCGACTTGGTTTGTTTGCGCACTTCTTTGGTAACTTTGTCTCAGCTGCTAACGCATGGGGGCTTGACCCCGCCCACTTTTTCACTGTGTGCTCCCCCTTTTTTTGTCTTACTTTTTTTTGTGTCTCTCACGAATCGAAGTTTGGATTTGTAAACTTTGGCCAAGTTACTTTTAACTTATCTGCTTTTGATTTCGTTTCGTGTTGCTTTGGCCATATCCTTGATGAGCACATGTCCATGTCCATGTCCATGTCCTGTCTCCACAAAGGACAAGTGGACAAGTGAGCAGGAGCCGCTCGCTGAGTGATTTGTTGATACTGTCGGAGATTTCACGTTTCTTTAGTGAGTGACAAATGATGTTAGTTATTCGTGTTAAGCCATTTCAACCGCTGACTGACTTTTTTCACATTTCTCTCTGACAGCCAATCTCCACTTGGAGAGACAATTCAAAGAATTTTTTTTCGATTCTTTTGAAATATTCCTTTTTCTTCTCTGAGTGAGCTAAACTTTGGCACAGAAGTCAAGCAGGCAATGATTCAAATACCAATCATGAATAACACTTTTCAACTATTTCTTCGTACTTCACAGCTAGACAAAAAGTATACCTACTTTATCAATCTTTATAGCAAACGATTCAAAGAAGAAGAAGAAGAGAAGAGAGAAAATTTGTTAATAAATTTAGTTTTCGTATGGAAAGTTTTTAAGTTAATTTATACCCTTGGAAAAAGAGTATATTAGCTTTGGTTAGAAGCTTGCAACGCATAGAAGGAAGGATCTCCGATTATATAAAGAACATATGTATATTCTTGATCAGTACCTCGAGCTGACTTTATACAGCCATGTCCGTCTGTCCGTCCGACAGTCTGTCCGTCCGTCCGTCTGTCCGTCTTTCTGGATCAACGCAATCTCCTCCTAGAATATTGAAGATACAGAGCTGAAATTCAGCATCTGGATCGGATAACTACATACTATAGCTCCTATACAACAGATCGGGTTTCAGAAATGTTTTAGTAGGGAAAAGTTCAGCGATATTAAAGTAAAAGGCTTAAAATTTGGAATTTAAATGTCACCCCAACACAAAAATACATATATAGTATATACAGCTACGCCTATTAGGGGCGTGTCAAGTAGGTATAAAACTGTATCTTCTACAATTTAATACCTAGAGACCCAAAAATTGACTAATACGTTAAGCTCGAATGTTTCGAAAAAAAATTTGAAACATCATATATATCCGCTATATCTTTCAAAATTTTATAGCTAGAGCCCAAAAAATTTACATATGAGTTACTCTCTCTCTTCGCTCTACTCTATAGATTGGCTAAAATTAATATATATCCGCCTCTTGGGGGCGTGGCAGATCGGTGAAAACCGTATCTTCTACAATTTTACATCTAGAGACCCAAAAACGATCAAATATGTGCAACATCTACTGGAAAATCGTAGAAAAAATATCTATATCTTTACAAAAAAAATTTGAGCACTAATAAGCTTTAGTAAAATGAGCATATAATACAAATTTATAAAATTAAACTTAAATTAAATTTATATGTATACAAAAACTTCTAACATTTGATGACTTAATTAATTTCAATTTAATTCCATTTGCATCGAATTCGTG
The DNA here is from genome assembly GCA_035045545.1 of Drosophila gaucha. Lineage (NCBI taxonomy): Eukaryota > Metazoa > Arthropoda > Insecta > Diptera > Drosophilidae > Drosophila > Drosophila gaucha. The sequence goes on from JAWNOY010000252.1 coordinate 5,446,823, forward strand.
AAGGAAGTTTATTCAAAAGAAATTCTAAGAAATTTCGAAATGTTATTTATTATACCCTGAACCCATTGAAAATGGGAAATCAGGGTATAATGGTTTTGCAAAAAGTATGTAACAGGCAGAAGGAGGCGTGGCAGACCCCTTAAAGTATATATATTCTTGATCAGGGCGACGAGCTGAGTCGATTTGGCCCTGTCCGTCTGTCTGTCCGTCCGTCCGTCCGTCCGTCCGTCTGTCCGTATGTATGAACGCGTCGATCTCAGAACATATAAGAGCTAGAGACTTCAAATTTTGCATGATGGTCTGTGTATACAGCGCGCATATCGAGTTTGTTTTAGATATTCGATAAATTTTTCCGTTTCAATGATATCGATTTAAAACGTTATCAAGATTCAGTTTTTTGACCATATCTTTTACATATTTTTAGCTACTGCTACCAAATTTTGTTTTTAGCTTTTTGAAAATAAAATACATTTTCTATTTTTTTTATTTTGGATACCGGCTCCACATTTTACAAAAAAAATTTATTAAAAAAAAAATTATCAAAGCCACAAATTTTTTTTTTTAAATTTTTAAGTGAAAACCGTATTTTCAATAAATTAATAGCACTCAATGCAGAAAATTGCATTCAAATCCGTTAAGTAATACAGAAGTTATTAAAGGAAACATTGTAAAAGCACGCGGCAGCAGCCTGTACGTGTGCACACATACATTCAAATGAACTACACAGTAATCGGGGCGCGTGCTTCTGTGTGCATGGTATATGTGTGCTTGTGTATACAAATGTGTGCATGTGTATATGCGCGCAGAGGTAATATGTATAGATAAAAGATGTAAGCTAAGTTGTTTAAAACAACAGCTCGGACTTGGTTCAGGGGATCTCGTAGTCGGGCTGAGACCCGACTAGAGCTTTCTTACTTGTTTTTAATTTTAAGTATTTATATACTAATGTATTAGCTAATTTGATAAATATGTATCCAAACACATTCTTTGATATCTGAAAAAAACTGTCAAAATTCAAAAGAAATGCAAATAAATGATTATTTAAACATATTTTTTCTTATGTTTTCTTTTTAATGGGGAAACAAATTCTAAGAATATTTAAAATTCTATTTAGATTTTTTATTTTTTGGACAATTTTCTATTGAATTTCCACCAAATGGCTGTGTAATCGCTGCGTAGTCAAAGTCAAGTGAAATCAATATGCTCGACACCCACACTTGACCTGCCTGAAAATGTTCCATGTGCTGCTTATTATACAGTGCCTCCATTCGTATACACACACACACACACACACACATACACTCGCCATAGCTAAGCGTACTCAAAATATGTTTATCTGGGATTTGGCAATGGAAATGCGAAGCGCAAAAAGAAAGAAAGTTTCCTATAGGAAAGTAAGGAATTCCATGTAAATGGTTTAAAGGAATCTTTAGCTTAAATAACTGCTTTAGACATTGTAATTAATTTCTCAAAATGCGCTGAAGGACACTTGTGGCATCCCAGAGCATCCTTTGGGCGTGCCAATGAAAATGTGAAAATTGGCCACGAAAAATCAGTGAGAGTGTAGCAATAGAATTTCCTTGAGTCGAGTTGAGTTGAGTTGAGTTGGGAAAACTTGCAACAATTTTCATTGCTGTGGCATGCCAAGGCGCAAGTGAAAACAAGGATGCGACGCCTTGGCATCTACTTGTATCCTTGTATCCTCAGAATCCTTGCTTCCCGTTGCCAGGCATCAGACGTCGGGCGGGCAGAGTGGGTGGACAGCAATTAATTAGACGCCGCTGAAAACAATAACAAAAGATGAGCTTGTCGCTCATTAATCTTATGACCTCATAAACACCACAAAGGACACATGTCACGGGCTTAAGAGTAGTTCGACATGCTGCTGGCATGTGCTGTGCTGGCAACGCGCCACAGAGCTCAGCAACGGATGCGCTACACTCGTCACTTCTCACGTGCTTTGAATTGAATTTCGGTTTTATACACTGTCTGCCCCCCCCCCCTCTCTCACTCTCTCTGACTATGTACTTCTTTTTAATACCCTGTAAAAAAGATGATGGTTAAAGCAGGTATATTAAAAAAGAGATGCATAAAGCAGATAGAAGAAGGTGTTTTTAATCACTTGAGTACATAGTTAAAATAAATATATAGATTAAAGATGGGATTGGGAAAGAAATTGATTCCTGACATCAATTTTGCTTTTCCTGAATTATTTTTTCTCGAACAATTTTTCAGTTTTCACGAGGGTCGCGACATTTCCCGACATTTTTTTTAGCATTTAGAACTCTTATGATAGATTAACATTTTTACACCCTCTCACTCGTTGCCGAAGATGTTGGAACATCAAGTACTTGCCTAGCAAACATTTGTAACAATGGCAATTCAATGAATTTTTGTCAAAATATTAAAATATTCTAACTTCTCTTAAAATTAAGATGATTTATATAAGCATTATTTTACAATCCAGAATCATTCTTCTGTTGCTTCATAAATATAAAAAAATATTAATTTTCTATCGGGACCCGCGGGAGTTTTGGAATCAAGCACTTATCTCGACCGTCTTGGACTTTTTTAGAAACTTTCCCATTCCGCTCGAACCTGAAAATTTTTTCGGAACCCGCGGAATTCCCGAAAATCCCAATCCCGACGATAGATATAACAGATGTATGTATTAGATATATATGATAGATATAGACAGATCTCTATATATATGTATTTATATATGGTAGATATAGATAGATAGATATACATACATATATAATAGATGTAGATAGATATGAATTGATATTTATGATAGATATTTGATATAATAGTCAAAGCAGATCTATGGAAAAAGTAGAGCATATTGATCAAGCAGGCATAATAAGTTGTCTATGTCTATATATGAAAAATATATAAAAATATAATAAAGAATTAGCATGAACAATCGAGTTAATTATTAATTTCATTTGTACACCAATTTCTTATACCCTATAAGCATATATTGTATATATATCTCAAGCAGAAAAGGGAATGTTTGGTTTATAAGGTATACAGGAAATATCGGTAGATATAATTATAGCAGGTTTATTGATAGACAGATGTATATCGGAGGCAGAAGATAGTTTCTCTTTATATAGAAAAAGAATGATATTATACGAAATAATATATGGTATAATAAATACCTTGTGAAAGGGGTAGATAAGGCTCTATTTTAGCTAGACAATCTAAAGAAAGAGATCTTAAGCTAAGAACTTATCATAGTTTCTGTTTCCAAAACTTATCTAAGAATATTATTATATCATATGATATTATAATTCCTGAGTATCTGCCAGTCCGGCATACACCTTTGCAACACACTTAGCTGTTTTTCTGGTTAGCTTTTGTGGTTACCTGGCGCCTGGACCGTTGTCCAGGTGATTAATGTGCAGACGTGGCTTGTTTAATTAACTTGTATTTACACACTCACAGACACACACATACACATAAATATGGACATTCACACACACACACATACTCGGACATTCACACACTCAGCTCTGCGCCGAATGATACTCTAATGGCCAACACTTGTTAACTGGAAGCGCAGAGATTTCATTTTGGGCTTGTTTTGCTCATTCGGCTTTTTTCTGCTTATGGCAAATACAAAAGGTCAAAGGGAATTGCGGTCGAAATGAGTGTAAATGAATACACTCACTTGACAGCGACAGCTGGCCGAGGTGTGAGTGCTGTGAATATGCTGTCTCACTTGCTAAGCAACTAATTTAATAAAGTGATTACAACCATCATGAGTTGCTATATTTATTAGGGCAGCAAAAAAGGATTGGCCCGAATAAAGCTCGAAATTAGAGACGATTTGCGAGTAAATATGGGAGTATGTGAGTTAGGTAAAGGATTACCTTCCTTTTCGACTAATTATTCACTTGACTTTAAGCTTTTACTTGTGGAAAATAAATATGTAGAACCTAGCGAAGGTTCACTTTAATAGAATAGAATTGTAAAATCTAAAACAAGTATATAATATAATTCGAAAGTCAAACTTATATAATATGGACTTGACCGTTTATCAGACTATCGTTCTATTAATCGATTTATCGATTTAATCTTTCTGCAATCTCTCGAGTTGTTATTCGACGATTTGCATCAACCAACGACTTTACTTTGTCCACATCGGCTTCAAGAGGCCTTCCAGGACGTTTTGCATCCTCAAGATTGAAATTCCGGAACGAAATTTTGCAAACCAATTTTGGCATTGGCGTTCGGTCAATACATCTTCTCTAATTTTCGCCTTGCTTGAACTGCATTTGTGACCTTTTGTAAACAGTAAAATATGTCGAAAATGTTGTTTTTGATCTTCCATCTTTGATAGAGCACAAAATGAAAACTATTTCAAAAAATCCAACCAAATTTTGTACAAATAAGCTTTACTATATCAGTTGTTGAAATTTTAAGCGCGAGGTTGGTTCCGTAAAAGTTCAATAAGATCAGCTGTTGTCATGAAACGAAATTACTTAGTGAACGACCCAATAACTGTTGTTCTCATATATCCATGCTTTAAGATAGACTTAAAGCTGCTTTGCTCTTCTTTTTCAAATAACCTTCTAGGCTTTATCGATTGTGTCAACTTTTCAATTCTTTCACATAACATGCATTAATAATTCTCAACTGGTTCTAACACAAACATCTTACTATGGAAGTATCTGAGTTAATTTAAGGATTACCTTTTATTTCGTTTATTTATTTTATTTATTTTTCACTTGTTTTTAAGCTTTTACTCATGATTAATAAATATGTAAAACCCATCGCTGGTTTATTAAAATTTAAAAGAATTCTTATCTCTAATATAAATAGAATTAAGTTCTAAAGTTGAAGTTCAAGTACCTCGACCTTTCATCAGTTTATCGTTCTAGCTGTCGTCGTCATATTTTCTATTTTAAAGAGAAAAACGTCTGGCTTCTCTTCTCTTTTCCCAAATAACCTTGTAGGCTTTATCGATTGTGTCAACAATTTAAATTTTTAAATTCAGGACATTTAGAAAAAAACATAAAAAATAAGTCAAAACTTTGCAGCTTAGTTTGCTCTATGCTATTATCATGCATCAATAACAAACTGCATTCAGCCAAGGGCGTATTTTCACATAACATGCATTAATAATTCCCAACTGGTTCAAACAAACAAAAAAATAACACTCGTTCAACAAATCGTGTGCCAAATATCGAAAATCGCTTTACCAAAAAAAATAAAGGAAAAAAAAAAAAGTTTGAAAGCAAAAGCAAAAAAAAAAGTCTGTTTGGGCCCCATTTGCATATTGATGACGCTCTTTGGGGGCCCCTTTCACAGTGTTTTATAATTAAACCAAAGTTTGTTTAAACTTAATTTTTGGTCGCAACTTTTACGAAATTTCATTAAATTAGCATCGAGCCAGGGTGTGGCATAATTGAAGTGAACTTTAATAGGACCCAGACACAATTAACAAAAAGCCTCTTTTCACACCGAAAATTGTTGCATAATTTGTAAGCTATTATACATACATTTATTCAAAGGCAGCCACGAGATATAGTAATGCGATTGTTATAATTAAAAAGGCTTCAATAAAAGGATTTTTTTAAAGTATTTATAGAATTTTTATTCCTTGAAAACTTTATTTCAGTCAATTTTTTAATGATTAAATAAGGGTTTTTTCATTAAATTCTCGATATTCAATAGTGTTTTTCTTTTCGTATTTTATTAAGGCTTAAATTAAGTTTATGCTGTTTAAACATTCTCACACTCTTTGTACATTAATCAATGTATTTAATTTCATATATTTTTTTTATAACAGCTCAAAGTGAATATTCTTGTATTATTTTTGTTTAAATATTTGAGTTGACTTTAATGAGCATTGCAGTATTTACTTTGTGGTTACAAATATATGTCCCATTTGTACTCTACTTTACAATTGAAAGGGGCATATCTGTTTGTATGAACGATTGATTATCAGCTTGAAGAATCTTTCTAGATATGATCGAAACTCATAAAGAATTCTTAAAATAGATATCTGATGTTGAGTGTAAATTATTTAAATACAAAATTACAGAATAGGTATTATAGAAACAGACTCTCTAGACTCTAAATAATCAACATTTTTTTTTAATTTCTAAACAAAAAAAGTAAAAAAAAATATTGATTATTTTATTTGTTCTACAATTAAAATAAAATACATATTATAGATCTTATAGAGATTATTTTAAAAATCAAGGTCAAAATATCCTAAGTTTAAAAAAAAAACTCGAAAATATGAAAATATGCTCAAATTGATTTATCTAAAATTTTTTTCCTTGTTTTAAAACAAGCCAATACAATGTTGTATAAAATTTATCAGAATTTTCCAGAAAATGTATGAAGATTTGATAAGAATATTTATAAGAATTTAATAGTTCTATCATATGAACATCGTATGAATGCAGATCTAATCCTGTATAAACTTAATATAACCTCACGGAATAAATCTACAATTTGTAGGCACAGCTAGTTTATCAACTTTTTAGACCTTTCAACGGCCATCATTTAGTAGTATTTTTCTAGGGTATCGCCTAGTCGACTCCATATTTATTACTAGCTATATCAATGTTTATGCTGCCCACATATTTTCGACCTAAAGGTCTGATTTATTATTTTTTTCTCTCCGAAATAATGATGTATTTCTTTACTTATGAACGTTATCTGTTTTTGTAAAATGCAAGCGCCAACAACTGCATAAACACAAATAAATTAAGGAACAAAAAGGGGTAGAGTGAAGTGTAGGGCTTTTGTATAATTTGTCTGAAACATCGATTGCTCAGCCTCATAAGCACAAAATGCCCAAAATCCAATTAAAATGTTAATTTTTGCGTAAACAATAACAAACAATGCAAATTTCTGAGTGCAGAGTGCACAGGTTCAAACTACAAGCTGACCTTAACATATACCATATTACACAACAAACAACAACAGTAACAACAACAACACCGAGTAGAACACACACACACACAGAGATAATCACGGCATTTAAATACTTATATTTTACAATGCGCTGCTCTCTGGGCTATTATAAATGATATTGTTGTTGGAGGGGTTGTTCCTGTTGTTGTTGTTGTGGTTGTAGTTGTTGTGGTTGCTCTTGTTCTCGCTGTTGTTGTTATTGCGTAATGAGCTGTTTGGGCGTTGGGCGCCAATCAAACAATGCAGCAAGTGGATATGAAATTAACACGCCCCAACTACCCCAACGAACGACAAACAGTTAATTGATATTTGAGCAGTAACGGTAATTTGCAGTCGGGAAATGGTAATCAGACAGTCGAAGTAAGACGTGGCTCAAAAAATTTAAAAAAATAGATTACAATAAAATTAATGAACGGAATGGGCTGAGGGAAAGAAAGACAGAGAGAGAGAAGCAGGCAGAACTACTAGGCATGAAATACTGTAAGCCTTACATGAATTTTTGAGAATTGCATAGAAGGCCGATATTTCAATTTTTTGTTTTTTAATGTGGAGCGCAGAGTGTTTCAAGTGCAAAACTGAGAATGAGTTTGACAAAAAAATAACGAGAGCGAAAAGCAGAGAGGGAGAGATGAATAGATAGACATTGTTACTATAGAGTGATTGATTAATAAGCTGAGTGTGAGAGCGAGAGATAAATATATAAATGCAACACAGACAGAAATATGTTGCATCACAGAGAAATCGTTTATCAGCTTGACAACAAAACTTGGTAAGGGAAATGTGAATAGATCGATATTATTACAACATCGTCAAAGGCGAATAACCTGAGAGAGACAGAGAGAGAGAGAGGTGGATAAATAGATGTATAATAAACGAAAAAATTTATTTTAAGACAGATGAAAATCTTATAAGAATGCATGAGAATCGCATAGAAGGGCAGCTAGCAGAGTTCTTAAATCCAAAACAGACAATAAATATACAAACTTAGGAACTTATAGCGATAACGAAAATAAGAGCGAGAGAAATGAATAGATAAATATTGTTACTAGGAGGTGATTGAGTAAAAAGCTGAGTGAGAGAGAGAGAGAGATAAATATATAAATGCAAAACAGCGAGAAATATGTTGCATCACAGAGAAAAGGTTTATCAGCTTGCCAACGTAACTTGTTAAGGAAAATATGAATAGATCGATATTATTACAGCATCGTTCAAAGAGGATAAGCTCCGAGAGACAGAAAGAAAGAAGTGTATAAGTAGATGCATACAAAAAGAAGAAACACATTGTAAGACAGATGACAGATGTTTATGCTAATGTTTATGCTTATAAAAATGCATGAGAATCACACAGAAGGGCGCTGAACAAATATCTTCTCCGACTCCGAGTCTCCGACAATCTTAGTATTAAATACTAGATTTTATTAGTTAAATAAAATAAATAAAATAGTTAAATAAATTATTTTTTCTTTAGTTTTTCAAAATATAATAAGGTCAGACTACCATAAGTTTGTTACAAGTAATCATAGCTGCAACCACATACATATGTATACACATATATACATACACTTGATATACTCCCAGATTTTCATAAAATACTAATTAAAATTATCACTTCAATCAAAATTTTAACTAATTAAATAAATACAATTTTGTACACACAATTGTTGAATTAGCAAGTTAATAAATATTTATACAGTCAGTTGTTTGATTAATTAACTGCATCAGTGATTAGTTAAGCTGATAGCGTGTAACGAATGCGTATGTAAATAATTGAGTGTTAGTCAAACTCTTTTAATTATTTGCACAGATAAAAATAATTAAAATACAAATGAAAATATTCAAAGAAATACGATGAAAATTTCATAGCATACGTTTAAGCGCAGTTTAAGTCTGATTAGACTTGATGTGCGTGTGTGTGTGTGTGTAGATGCTTGTTGAATTAATTAGATAAATTGATTGTGTACTATATATATGTATGCCTCTCTCTCGAATTGCAGCTGCTAAATCATGTGGAACTCAACCGAGCAACAACAACAATAGAGCATTAATTTAATTCATCAAATGCCTCTCTAATCAAGCTCGAGTGAAGCAATAAGGACAAATAATTAAGGCAAACAAGTTGCACGCAAGGATCATGGCCAGGATGGCCAAGTGTGTTAAGCTGCTGCTGCTGGCTCTGCTCCAGACAATGATAAATGCAACAACAATGAAGGCTGCTTTAATTGCGGCTGCAGTTGGTGCAACTGCAACAGCTACTGAAGCTGCAACTGGAACGGCTACTGCAACGGCTACTGCAACTGGGCCCGAGGCAATTGTTGGCCAGCAACCAGAAGAACGCATTAAGTCAATATGTAAGTACACAGCAACACATATCCTTTTATCCAGCTATACATATATACATATATATGTATATACTGATATACATATAACGAATATATATATAAATAGATTTATTTATCTGGCATTTGTCTTCATGTGCTTGGCCTTAGCTGCAGGCCATGATGATTATATCCATAATGCAGGCAACATGTTGTGCCAGCTGCCTTATTAATCCCTTAACTACTTGCACCAGCAACAAAAACAGATAATATATATATATATATATATATATATATATATATATATATATATATATATATATATATATATATATATATATATATATATATATATAGCCTGCAGCTTGGCCACAATAGAAATTATCAACATTAGCATTTAGCCTGCTGTTTGATTTAATTACTTATGCGCATAGCTGAAATGCATTATGTTTCAAATGCATTGACATAGCTAAAGATTGAATTGCATTTCAAAGATACAAAGATACAATTGCCTAAAGTATCTTTTATATGGCATTTATTTAGTTCTGGTATGTATAGAACCTTAAGCAACTTCATGAATGTCAGCTTTATTTATTAACTAAACAATCAACATTGCCAGTAAGCATAAGACCAAAAGTATTTCTACTTAAGACTGCAAAAATAACTTAAGCAATTAAAATGAAAATTTAAAACAATGTCAAAATACTTTTGTCTACCCGAAGAATTAAATTCTGCCACGCAGATAGTTATAGAAAAGAAATGAGTTTCGTTTTCAGTGCAATATTTTGCTCTACAAAAGCTCTTAATATTCTCGCTTTCTTAAAAATTAAATGGATACCGTAACTTCTCACAGATTACAGAAATAAACGATTTAACATTTTGCACAAATACTTTTGGCCATCATTTTGTATGCTAATATCTATAAGAATTACAGGCTATTTTTGTTGGAGCTTATTTTCGTATTAACTTTTTATTGAAAATTATTTTTTTACTTCTGCAAAAACAGTTTAGGAAAGTAGTATTTTCTGGACATTCAATAATAAATAATAATTTAATATAAAGTCCATGCTATCTACATATCCAACGAAGGGGCTTATGTATGGATGCGTTGTCTTAGCTAAGGCCGTAATACAATTCCAAAACATATTTTTTCCCATGATTTAAAACTTTTAACAAACGCACTTCAAAAGTGTTTCTGAGGAGGTCTTCATTTCAAAAGTGTGAGCTGTGAGAGTTCTGAGGCCCTGTTTTGAAATTTCAATAGTTTTGTCTACAGTAAACCGATGTTTATGACCCGAAACATTTTCTATTTTTTTTATTTTTTTAAATTATAATTTGAAAATTTTAGTTTTCAACAGTTTTTTATGTGTGGCTTGTAAAATCAGAGAAAACTATTCTCTATCCTTTAAAATTGCAAGGGTATTACCAAACTTCGGTACTGCCGCAGTAAGCCCAATCCTCGAGTTCCACATAGGCACAGCTGCAAAGTATAAATAACTTAAGCTATAAAATTTGGAGCTCATCGAAATATTTATTTAAGTACAGAATTATATTTACCCGAAATTCTGCATGTAGACAATCAAGTTCAAGTATCAAAGTTCAAGGCTAACAGTCAATTATAAAATCTAAGCCGAAGTCCATGACTATTTTTTATGGATTTAAAGTTTTGATTTTGATAAATTATGAAAGTTTGAAATCTATTCAAAGCACTCGCCAAACAGGCTGTATATCATTATATATTTTATGATAATGTGCCAGCATAAAGCATTTGAAATCCTCTTATGGCCTTACTTGAGTCCCGCCCACGCACTCAAGTACCAGCATATATGGTATATATAAGTGTATGCAGAAAATTTTGAAGCTTTTGGGCTTATGATTTGGGCTTGTTAATGGATTTCGGGATAATATCAAATCAAATATGAATGACGAGCACAAAAACACTTCAAGTTCAGCACGAGAACTTTGTTTATATGAAATTGGGCAAGCAGAGGCAGGCTTAAAAGCCAAATAGCTATGTGAAACAAAATGATATATTGTGTTAACATAAATAGCAAAAATATAATGAAAATCTAATGCAATGGCGAGCTTTTGCTAAATCAAATATAACTTATACGCAGCGTTGGCTAAGTTTTTCCCTTCTTTTTTTTCTGTTTGCCGTTTAATGCAGTAAACGTCTAAATCAATTATGCAGTGAAGGCAAATAAGTAGGCAAGAAGAATAAAATCTACTTAGCACATGTAGGACCTTAATTAAATCATGTTACAGGCAGGCCAGGCAGACTGGCTGGCAGCCGCAAGCAGGCAGGTCCTCCATGTCCTTTGCATCAAACATAACTCTGAGGCAGGGCCAAAGCTTCTGTGTCGGCGGCTGCGGCTTTAACGCTCCAAAGAGCCAAAGCCAACGCGCGACAAGGACTCGCTTTTATGATTATTATCATTATTACAGTACACACTCGTTGTTGTTGTACTCAGTCTCTCATTCTCATTCTCATTCGCATTGTTGTTGCAGCTCGTTGTGTGCTTATTGTTATGTTCCACAATTTGCCAGGCGCTGAAATACAAAAAAAGTATATGTATATATATAAAATAAAGGGAAACAAAAATACAACAAAAATCTGACGACAAGTGTCGAATAATACTTACACACACACACAGGCTTACACGTACACACACATATACCCATGTAAAATACTAATTTAAACAAACAGTAAAAAAAAAAACAAGAATAACAAAATCTGAAATGTTCCCCAAGTCTTTAATTCAACTCGCGCCTTAATTGAATTTTTATTATTTTTACAATTTTGCGACAATTGTTTTGCATTCCCTCTCTTTCGCACTTGTTCTCGCTGCCTCGATAAAAAAAAGGGAACTAAAATTTTTAGTAAATGTTTTTGCTCAGTTTTTTGCATTCGTTTTTTTTTGTGACAGTTTGTTTTTATGTTTAGCTTCGCTTAGAATTTTGATGGGCAATCACTTTTAAGTTTGTAGCTAAAAAATGTTGAGGAAAGAACTCGAATGGAACAAATCAAATTAGTGCCTCAAATGCACTGGATTTTTTTGTAGAAATTTACATAGTTTTGATAACTATTAAATGCAATGGCGGAATGTAAGAGGGTGAGCGAGAGAATGAGAAAGAAAGAGCTTATGGTAATTGTTTACATATCTAGTTACAGCGAGTTAGAGAGAGTGAGAGAAGATGAGTAAGACAGAGAGAAATTGAGAGAGGGAGATAGCAAGAGAGAGAGAGACAGAGAGAGAGAGAGAAGGAAAGAGAGGGAGAGAGAAATAGAGAGAGAGAGAAAAATAGACAGAAAGAGAGAGAGAGAATTGAATTCTTTTCTATGTTTCTATGTTTTCTGTGTTGATCTATGTATATTATATGTATATCTTTTTTTTCGTAGAAAGCGTCTGTAAAATGTTTAGCTCTTTTATGCTTATAGATTGGCATTAACACTCAATTTCTTTTCCCATATGCACTCTCAATATATATATTTTACCATATATATTGAGGTTACATATGACAAATATAAGTTGCTGATGAGATTAAAAAATGATGCGACATTCGCAAAAGATGCAAAGTCTATATACAAAAACCACTTGCCAGTTGATACAATAGCTTCGAAATAGATCAGCCCTGTCTACCAAATATTTATTACTCTGAAAAGTACTTAATTGAGTCATTACAAACAAAAGTAGATAGTAAAAAGTGAAATGCATTATTCGAACTAATGGCAACAATGCCAATTTAAAGCACATCGTAGTCGATATACTCGCATAGATTTAAAGTTTGATTCGCTTCGTTAGATATTCATTCATCTCAAAAGTACAGAATTCAGCCATTAGGATCTTCTGTTTGTTGCTCTTTATATAATTTCGTGGGCTAATAAAAAAGCATTATTTGTAAGTTAATATGCGTAGACATTCATTAACCTTTCGCGAAGCGCTCGAACAAGCCAACAAATAAGCTAATTAAATTTATACGCACGTAGAAAAAATTTGTTGAAGAACTTTGTATTTCATTTTTATTTTTGTGTCTGCGTCTGATGTCCTAGGCCCTTGAACTCTGGACAGGTTAGGATTAAGGATAAGTAGATAGCGGGGCTGTAAACATAGACTCCTGGCTGTAATATTAATTTACAGTAAATGAAAAAGAATGCCAAGGATGTTGTGTTGTGGCTGCTGTTAGATTTGATTGCGTGCATCTGTTTGTGACACTGTTGCCATAGACATGCCACAAGGGTTATCATGCCACAAGGATTAACTGCCAAGACTCAAGCATCCACACACACACACACACACATGCCACTTATCTCTAAGTATTCCTTGAGCTGCGCGTAAATTTTAAGCGAGCACCTCGACAAATCCTTTTCAAGCACAAATCCTAAGCAACTTTTCCACTACAAAAATATGTGTTTTTCGCTGATTTATTCAGTGGCGCGTTGCAAAATAAATTTTACAAAATATTTTGTTAACATTTTTATGGCCATGAGTTAAAAATTAACTTGTTGCCGGCAGAAACTAAATTTTATACGCAAATGCGCATAAATCACTTTTCGAGGCAACGAGAGATTCTACGTATTACGTATACGCAGCGTGTTGTTAATTTTATGCTACTTAAGTAGCTGACATATTTTATGGCAATGAAGCAAGACAGAAATTGTGAAGGGGCGCAGGCAGCGCTTGACTTAAGTAATTTAAAGGCGACTAATTTGCTTGAATGTGGTTTACGATCCTACAACTTTTTTATGCATTGAATTGAAAGAAATGTTTTGCATGTCTTGAAGAGCATGAGGACAAAGTTGGCTTAAAGTTTAACAAAATGTCGTATCTAGTTGAGGGAAAGTTGAAACGAAATTGAACTAAAATTGAACTTGAATTGCAAACAGCTTGAGTTTGAGTAAGAAATGGAACTTTACTTTTTACTGATAAGCTGAACATAGATTGACTTGAAAGCTAGTTGATGGAACAGTTGAAACGAAATTGAACTTGAATTGAAAGCTAAGCAGATTCGTTATTATAATTTTATATTTTTTATGATATACTAAATTGATAAAAAATGAATTAAGAACTGCTTGAAGAAAGGCTAAAGTAAATTGAACCTAAGTTACTGAATTCCGGAATTACTTGTATACTAAAATGTAGTTGTTGAAACGAGATTGAATTTGAATTGAAAGCTAAAGTAGACAAATTATAGAATCCAATGTAATTGAAATTGAAACAGAATTGTTATGAATTTTATATTTTTAAGGATATGCCGAAAGTAATTTGATTTAAAACTGACTTAAGATTTAGTTGAAGAAAAGTTGAATCATTATTGAAGTAAAGTTGAAACGTATTTTTGGAAACAATGATTGATTTGAACTTGAATTGAAAGGCAATTCAGGTTAGTTATTGAGCTGAAATAGCAATCAAAACTTAAGTAAATATATTATTTTTACTGACATGCTGAGAGTAAGAGCAAGAGGAAAAGTAAGAGCTGAATTAAGAACTAGTTGAAGACAAGATGAATAAAAATTGAACGTGATTTGAAAGCTTTCTGATACACTAAAGAACTAAGAATAAGTCAAAAAAGATTCAAATTATTTATGTGCTTTTATTCAGAGCATGTTAATAGTAAACTAAAAACAACTGTGACAAAATGCCTAAAATACAATTTATAAAAATCCTTTTAAATGCTATAAAAACTTAATTAAAAAGAGCTCCATTTTCACTTTGCGGCTTTGACATCGTTTGACAAAATACAAGTACCTTTTGCAAGGGCATGAAAAAGAAATGTTAGCTGCAATAAAAAAACATGTAACACATAAAGCTGCAATTGAATTTGCGCTCACAAACTAAACTTGATTAAGTCAATGTTAAATGGAAATCGAATAAAACTTGAATTGAATTTCAACACACATTTAATTGAATCGAATTAAGGCGCAAAATATTTTTTTTACGTAAACAGATATCTATATATATGTTTTTTTTTTAAGCAAACAGCTTAATTTTTCGTGCGATATAAAATCTGTGTCGACATTTGCAACATTGAAAGTGTTTATTTGAGCTGAAAGGAAGCTGAAATATATCATAAGGATGCTCGAAAGGCTGCTTGAGTCGCTGTTCAGTTGGGTGTAAGGCACAAAGGACAGTCCCAAACGTTTGCAATGCGTTTCTCAGCATTTACTGCAGTAGCTGCACTTTGACTTTTGGCCCACTCGGTCAATACCTGGCAAAGCACATATATAGTATATATATATATACACATATATTGACACTTTTGTCAGCTGGCAGCTTGATGAGGGCAAGGTCTTTGCCAAAATGCTACCAGCATGTGAGACTCCGCGGCGTTTATCCAGCACAGGAGCAAAAGAAACAGTACTCGGTGCGGTGCGGCCTGCCAGATGAAAAGTCAACAACAGTGCAGTCCTGCTGACAAGAAACTGCCTGCTCCACTTACACACACATATATCGTATACATATATATATATATACTTGTATAGCTGCTGTCTGCTCCGATGCCAAGACGCCACGCCCAGCGATGCGCAGCGTTGCGTAAATGAACTCAAACTTTAGTTTGATGCGCTTCAAAGCGAAGGCGAACGCATTGCAGTGGAGGGGCGTGGTCGCGGAGGCGTACAGGAAAACAATATCGTAAAATAATTTTATTACCCGCCAGCCTGGCCGCACAATTAAACTTGCCAAAGGACACTCCCCACTCGAGCAGCCCCCAGCCTCCAGCCTACGAGCGAGTTCAGCGACTTTTCCTGGCAATTTTTATATCAGAGAAAAATTAAAAATGAACTTAAGAGTTTTCAAGGAGAAAGCAACTGAGTGGGAGATACCTTTTAGTTACTAGACCAAAAATAAATTTGTTACTTTTTATTTTAAAAAATATATATTATAGCTGAATTTTAATATAGTTATTTCCTGTCATACAGAATTAGTTCTGGAATTAAAGAATGAGCTAGAATTTTAACTCTATTATATATCATATATATATATGAATGAGCTCTCATATTTTATTCATTATGAATATCAATATTTATCGATTTTGTCACAATTAAAATTGTTATCGATTTGAATAGAAAAGATATCGTATTTAGCTTAGCAAAGTTTTTTTCTATCGAAAAATGTATTCTTCTTCTGTTTCTTCGCTAAAAACACATGTAACACATCAATATACCCTCGGCCCATACAATTTACAGGGCATCAAAATTAAACACAGGAAATATGAATATAAAAAAAGGAAGTAAAACACAAATGCAAAAACGTGCACGACCATTTGTCGTGGCAATTAAAAAGTTTAGATTATTTTGTAACAATATAATGTGGGCGGTGGTCGGTGGTCGGTGGTCGGTGGGCGTGGTCGGCCATTATATAGACTTGACGACAAGGTAAGAGCTGGCGCATTTACTTCCATAAGCCCCGCAAAAATTCATAAATTGCATAAAAATGAGCTGAGTGAAGCGCGCGATGGCCCATTAAAAGGCGAAAGCCGTTGAGTGTTTGGCAAAAAAGGGTTATAGCAAAATTATAATTTTAATGTTATTTAATTCTTATTAATGAAGACAAAGTGCCCAGCAGCTGGCACAGATGCTAGCCAAGCCACGATGCGGCCAATTAAAACTGCACAAAAATTAATGAGCTAACTAACGTGGCTTACAGTGTCATTATTTTTGTGGCCGACGACGTCGTTGCTGCTGTCAATCGCTCAATCATTGCACGGTTTAAAATCGGCCATTAAAATAATAATAAGCATTAAAATAGCTGCTCATTAAAATTTTATGCAATTGCATTAAAATTTTTGTTTTTTTTTAAGTTTTCTCTGCTGCGAAAGTAGGGAAATAAAATATAAGAGAGTCGTAAATACTTAATATGTATATAATACTCTCAAAGACAGTTCTGTGACAGTTCAGTGGTTCTACAAATAGACATATAAATCATAGACCTGTAATTATATTAAGGCGTGGCAAATCAACTCGAATATTGAGTTACTTTTAGATTGTGAACGGGTATTGCGCAGTCGGGTTTGCCTGCATGCAATATTCGTATATTTCTCAGAAAATCATTTTAATACCACGGAAAATTTTAAATCAAATTTGTTCGTCTCTTTTATTTTTACTGTACACTAAGGACCTTTCACACAGACTGCCTAGCTCCTCTCATTTATTTAAATTATATCCAAGAAAGATAAAATAAAATGCTATATACCCTGTAATAAATTGAATATTACTATATTAGTAATATCAGTAAAATATAATCAAATGGGTTTTTAATATTTTTTGAATTGAATATTGAATATTGAATATTGAATATTGAATATTGAATTGAATATTGAATATTTGTATAATTTTTATTTATAATTACTAATTTTTATATATTTCTTTTTGTTTATATTTATTTTTAAAATATATTTTTATATATATTATATTTTTTTATATATTTATTTTATTAATAAATATTTTTTTTACATGTTTTTTTTTTTTTTTATTTGTATTTATTTTTTCATAAAATATATATAATATTATAATTTTATTTTTATTTAAAATGTATATTTGCCTTATGACACAATTTTTCTTTTGTGATATATATTTTTAAATTAATTTTTTATATCAAGACCTCTTTAAATGCATAAGAATATAAGCAACATTTAAAAACATTAAGAAAGTAGGCCATGGAGCTCTTATTTAGCATAGATATTTATTTATTTTTATTAAAAATGTATATACATATATATTTATGCAGACATGTCTGCTGAATATAATTACACAAGTTACAACCCTTGCGCTGTCCATTATTTGGGCACAGGATATAAGAAAAAAACACAAAGGCGTTCCAGGGCGCTGAGTTTGTCTGGCCGCCTGCCTTATTTTGGGCTGATAAAGCCAATGGCCTTTGCTTGGGACCATTTTTCGGGGCTGTCGCAATTTAATAAACATAAATTTCATTTAAACAATACAAAACAAAAAGGAACAACAATTACTTGCGTGAGTGTGCGTGTGCGTGTGTGTGTGTACTATGCATATGTGCACGTAATTTTATTTCATATTGTTGCCTGGTCCAACTTTTTGTCGCCGGTTCTGTGCTCGACGCGGGACTCGCCGGTTAAGAGACATTTGGCTGCGTGGCTGGCGGGTTTTGCCCCTTAAAAGGATATAAGGAAATCATATAAATACAAGCTCATAAAAATCATGGCAGCATGTCCTTTGCCGGGGACACACACGGACACACACACACATGCATATACACATATACACATATATAGGCAGCGGTTATTGTCCTGCATATGCTGGCCTACTCTTTTATACACTGAAACAGAGTTGAATGTATTTGTGCTTATGTATGTAGCAGGCAGAAGGAGACGTTATATTTTTGATCAGATTCAACAGCAGGGTCGATCTAGCCTTGTCTCTGTGTCTGACCATCCGTCTATTAAATTGAAAGTCTTGAAATTTTATATGTAGAGATCCTCGTATAGTTAAAAAAATAAACTTTATTTTGAATCAACGACAAATTTTTTTCCATATCCATAAAATCGAGCATATCTCGCACATTTTAAGACGATGTTTACATCATCAAATTTGGTATATAGATGGTTTTAGATATTGTTGAGGTAAATCAAATTTTTGAAAAACGTTCCCCAACAACTCCAAAGAATAAATACACATTTCGATGATTAGCAAAAAATGCAACAAATCAAAAAACAATCTCAAATGCAGTGTATCTATCAGTCGTCTACTTTAACCTTTTTTCATTATATTTGCTTTTTTTGCTATAAATGTTCACTTGGCTGTTTTTCTCTGTGTTTTTTTTTTGTTTTGGCTGGGTGTTATGAATTGTTTTACATATATGTATGTATGTACTTTAAATATGCGGCATATGTTTTTGGCGGTCGCCGCTTTGAATATTTTTCATGCATTTCTCGTTCATTCTGCGGCATTTTCATTGTCTGCCACAAATTACTTTTGCACTGCGGCAGCTGCCCTTGCCTTTGCCTTTGTCCCATTTAAGTGTGACCAGCTTGCTGGATTATGGGGCATTTATATTGGGTCTTTATACCGGAAAAGTTCAGTTCATTCCGTTGCACAATTGTTCACTTGATAATGGCAAAAGGTATTAACGAGTATCGAATAATATAATAGAAATGAAGTTATAGTAAGGGTATTCCCAGCTTTATCTTAAGATTAAGTACAGTAGAGACCAAGCTATAGTAGAGATATTCACAGACACATTTAATACTGACTTTAATATAATAGAAATAAAGTTATAGTAAGGGTATTTCTAGATTTATCTTAAGATTAAGTGTAGTAGAGAAAAGCTGTAGTAATAATACTGACTTTAATATAATAGAAATTAAGTTATAGTGAGGGTACTCCAAGCTTTATATTTAGATTAAGTGTAGTAGAAGAAAAGCTATAGTAGCGGTATTCATAGATATTCACAGATATATTTAATACTGACTTTAATATAAGAAAAATTAAGCAATATTAAAGGTATTCCCAACGTTTTCTTATGAGTAAATGTAGTACAAGAAAAGCTATAGTGTATATATATATATGTAGTGGTATTCACAGATGCCTCTAAATAATATTTATTATATAAGCCAAGCTATAGTAAGGGTATTCCCAGCTATATTTTCACAGCAAATCCAATGTGAGCTAAGCTGCTTTAAGAGCATTCCCAGCATAAATCCACAAATTATGAAACAGCTGTAAAAATATTTATAAATATATTTTTATGAGTAGATTAAAATTAGTTTTTATAATTAGGTAAAAAACTTAGACAGGTCATTTACTCATTATTAAGATCGGTTAGAAGATAAGGCTGAGGCACTTAAAGACTTTTAGCAGTAGGCAGTTTATAATGTAAGTCCTTTTACTTAAAGTTGGCTTATTAGGCACCATCATGTCACATAGATAACCGTGGCCATAAGCTGATGTCTCCTTATAATAGAATTCAATATGTTTCTATGCTGAAGTCCAAGTATCGAGGGTATTTTTCCAAAAGAAACTAGTTTTAATAATTTAATAAAATTTATTGAAATAAGACTACTATTTTAGTATTGAACCATCTTAAATTCAATTATAAAGAGATCTCTGGGAACTCTTAAGTAAGTAAATGCTCTAATACTACAATATTTCTCAATTATAAAAAAAATTAGATATTCATTGTCTTATTTTTTTTTATCATTATTGGGTTTCAACTCGTTGATCAAATTTCTGTACATAAAATTCATTGGAGACGTGTAAATTTCAACGAATTACATTTGTGTCAGTTGTCATTTGTTTCGTTTATATATTTGAATGCAAATGTGCTACGAAATTTATGAGTTAATGAAACATTTAAGCACTTACCAAAACATTTGCGTAATTGGATATTTTTATTTTTGGCAGAGCACAAAATATGCCAGAAGGGAATGCAATCAAAATGTTGTGGCACAAATTAAAGATAACTGCAATGAAACGTGTGTAACCAGAACCGAATGGTAAATGCATATGCAGAGCATAACTAGTATGCTCTGCATCTGTATCTGTATCTGTATGTGTGTATTTGTATCTGAGTATTTGCATCTGTGCATTTTCATCTGGGTATTTGCAACTGAGTTTGTGTTGATTGTGCAGCTACTTCTTTGGGTAATGCGGCACGTGCTTCTTTTGCAGCTGCGCCGCAAAGTATGCAAACAATATTTTTAATTAGTTAAAGCCGAGGCGAGAGCCCAGCTGCACGCACATTACGCATACGCCACGTTAGCATGTCGATAATTTGTTAATTAAGTTTGAATTGCAATTTGATTTTGTGTTTATTGACAAAGACAAAGAGAGAGAGAGAGAGAGTGAGAGAGCGAGTGAGAGAGGGAGGGAGAAAGGGAGCGCATAATCAACCACAGACATGTGATTTATGCCAAAATGCGTTTTCAATGATGTTGCCGAAACGAGCCAAAACAAATGTTGGGGCAGAAAAGTTACGCCTGAATGTACAAATAATGATTTGCCTGCCTGCTGGCTTGGTGGGCGGCCTCGGCAGGGGGGCGTGGCTGGTTGTGCGCTCAACTGAAATAATAGTAAGTCATAAATTTTTGCTGCGCTGCGACTAAATTTAATTTTAGTTGCCCAACCGCAGTGCCAACTCTCTGTCGACCAACTTCCCAATCAGCGTTCATAAAACTTTTCTCTTGTTTTATG
Source organism: Drosophila gaucha (assembly GCA_035045545.1). Taxonomy (NCBI): domain Eukaryota; kingdom Metazoa; phylum Arthropoda; class Insecta; order Diptera; family Drosophilidae; genus Drosophila; species Drosophila gaucha. The sequence continues at coordinate 5,468,240 of JAWNOY010000252.1, forward strand.
ATTTTTATTTTTCGCTTTGCCCTCGTTGTAGGTAACAGCGAGAAATTATGTCAGTTCACCTTGCTTTGTTTGTTGTTGCTGCTGCTGCTGCTGCTGCTGCTGTGTTTTATGTGCGGCAGGGATAATCTGTAACAAATCTTTTGCCTGCAAAAACATTTGCCTTACGACGCATAAAAGTTGACATACATATATAAAACAACATATAAATATGAAAAATAAATATATGTGCATAAATTGATGCGAGGGTTAAACGAGCGTGTTTGTTGGTAATAAAGCCTTCAGGCTAATTGTACTATAAATACCAAGTAATTGCCTATAAGCCAACACATTTTGATACAAATTAAGAGTAGATATAAATATAAATAAATTGCCAAAAAAATATTTATAAATACGTTCATATGTATCTATGTATGTACTGTATATACTTTTGTTCGAAAATTAATATAGAAGACAATATATTTTTTGTTCGACTTTTAGAAGAATTAATTAGTGGTCTTTCTTCCAAATTCGGTTAAGCTGACTTGTAGATCTTTATTATTAAAATCACACATTTGGAATAAGTTTTGATCAAAAACTATATGGAATTTCCTAATACAAAATGAAGACTTAAATTAGTTTTTAATAATCATTTCATACAATTATATCTTTTATTACATATATTTAGAGTTTATTGCATCACAATAACATTCAGATTATATTTTCGCATTTAAGTTTCTTTAAAAAAGTTGCTCAGCCTTCAACTCCATTTAAAAATTATAACACGCATGGATTCCCTCCATTGCAGTCATTGTTAAGATATTACAGCGCCATCTATGTGTCAATTTGTGTGGCTGCCCTCGTGTGTCAATTGTGAAAATAAGCCAAACGCAAACAAAATGCTCTGGTGCTTATGTAATTTTTGGGGCTGACACTGCACGGCGCTACAGAAAGGGAGGGAGAAAAAAGAGTGTGAGGGAGAGGGACAGAGTGCGAGTGAGATGGGGCAAGCGTGTAAGCTACAAAGCCTTTTTGTTAGATTTATTTCCGTTTTCGCCACTTTTGTTTGCAACTTTTCTGTGTTTTAGTTGTTGCTGTTGTTGTTGTTGCTTGTTTGTTTGTTTGTTTATTTGTTTATTCGTCTGGTTGTTGGTTTGCTTGTAGTTTGATATGTTGTAATGGTATGCATTGCTTCTGGGATCTCGACTGGGGTTCGTGACACTTTTCAACGGGCGATGCGGGCAATGTTCGAATTGTTGTGTCCCTTCATGAAGTATTCAATTTTTCATTGGAAGCCGCGTGCGATTGTCGCCGACTGTGTAAATTGAAGCGAATGAATAAATAAATTAAAATTGAGTTTTTTGAAACTGTTCAGGCGACAAAAAAAAACTGTGACTCAGAGAGCAAGATAAAGAGAATGGGCAAAAAAATATGAGAAGCGGGACTTACACAGCTGAAATATGAACAAAAGGTTGCTTTATACATGTAAAAATAAAGGAAATTAATAAGCGAATGAAAAGGAGAGCGTAATGAAAGAAAGGATGGTTTTAGAAATAATTACATCGAATTTTGAAAAAGAAATTAGTATATCAATAAAAAGTATTTATAATTTGTAGATGGTGTTGAAAGAGGGGCAAATGATAAGCTTTAGATGCAGGAGAAAATATGACTTAGTTAAAAAATCTTAGCTCAGTTTATTTAGCTTTAGAATGATATGAAGAACATTTACTTAAGTAAAAACTTCTTACTGTAAAGTATAAAATATAACTTTCTTTTAGATTTTTAAATATAAGAGAAAAATAAGAACATAAGCTATCTGAACCATTTTTTATCTGATTAGAAGAAGCTAGCTAAGATTTCTTATCTAAATAAAAGTGTGAAGTCCGTTATAATCTATTAAATAAAATCTATAATCTATTAAATAAAATACTTTGATTATTATCAAATCATTAAAAGTTTGACTATCTGTAATAAAAGCAAAGCTCTATACAACCTTTCTTTCTTCCTAGCTAAGATTTCTTATCTAAGTGGAAGAGTCCAATCCATTATAATCGACTAAATAAAACCGATTGATTTACGTCAAAAAGATAAAAACGTTTCTTAGAACAAGCCAACCTCAGTCTCATTCTTGACTATCTGTAACAAAAGCAAAGCTCTATGCAATCTTCCATCAATTCAGTCTATTATACTTCTTTTAAAGCATCACATATCCCTTTAAAGACCGACATACATATAAAGTCATATACCAATTAAACGTAATATTAAGCTAACTGGCAGTTTAATTTGGAGTGCCATCGCATTAGGCAATATTTGGGTTAATAAAAAATAAGAAAATAAAATAAACACTCAACGTAATAAACGAATTTAATAATTAATTTCTCTGCTTTTCTACACTTTCTTAATGCTCACAAAAATTTACTTGAAATTTACGCCCGAAACTTTTCTACTCGTAAATCCTCGCCTTTTATTCCGCAATATTACAGCATAATTAAGCTGCATTCGCAGCTGCCTCTGCTGCTATTTGCAGAACACATGACCTTACCCTAAAAAACAGAATATATGAAAAAAAAGTGTGAGCACAAAATGTCGGTAGTCGACTAGAGAATACCCTATGTGTATAATGAAAATGTGCTGTATTTTATTTTGCAGTGCATTTGATTTTACCCTAAAAAGCAGAATATATATAAAATTTATAGAAAATTTTCTAGTCAATCAAAGAATACACTGAATAAGAAATAAAAATTATTCGTATTTAATTATTGTGAAATTTTAGGCATTCGTTTTGGAAAATTATTAGTAAATATATTTCTTATCTGTTGGATTAAAGGGTATTTGGCACTTAGCATACCCAGTTCTCTAGCTATTGTATTTTACTCTATATGCTTTGTTTCTGCTTTAGCCTGTTGCTTAACTCTGTACACTTTAGGGCACCTTGTACAGGGTATTAAAAATGGCTCCAAGTGGTAATTAAAAATTCGCTTGCCAGCCAAAAGTCGCACTAGAAAAAAAACAAAAAAGAAGAGAAAAAATTAAAAAAAATTGTTATTATGGCGTAGTTGCTGCTGCTGTCAAGACAAGCTCTAATAAGCTACACACACACCCACACACACATATAACATTACATTGCACATTACGTATACGCAACGTTAACAAATGAAGCTGCCAGCAGTGAGCTAGATGAGCAGAGTGATAAAATGGGCAAGTGTGCGAGCGAGTTAGCTATATATATATATAGAAAACAACGCACACATATATTAACAAGCTGGCTGTCAACACACACACACACATATAAGGAGTGAAAGTGTAACTCGCATAAACTAACAGAAACTTCTGCTCCCGTGATTGTAGCCAGCTGATAAGCAAAGAGTGAGAGAGGGCGTGTGTATATGTGTGTGTTTGTGTGTGTGACAACAATTTCGCTAAATTACAAACAATGCTTATTTGTTGTTTATCTGTGTAAAGTATCTACACACTCTGATGATACTCTCTCTCTCTGTCACTCTCCTGGGGGCAGGTGGCGTTCAGCTCTGCGTAATTGAGTTGATAAAACGCTCGGGCGCTTTGTTGTAATTTGTGTAATGCATGCAAAGTTAATTACCTCGGGGAAACTTGGTAATTAGAAATGTGATTGAACGTCGTGCCACCAGAACTCCCGAACTTTAAACACTTTGCAACACTGCCACAACAGTGTTTCATAAATCAACAAGCAGCCCGTGTCACGGCTTTGCTGTCGGCTGCAATAATCATTCGTTATTTTGCTGTTTGACAAATCGTTCGTGATGGCTAAAACACATTGGGTACAATTATTATTGCTGCCTTTATACTTTTTGCAGACATTTTCAATTAGCGGCCAACAAAGTTACCTACAAACGTTGACATTTCCAGCTAGCCAAAAATTTCAAACTCATTTCGAATGCATTTCGCAGTCGTAAATTGGACTTCAATCAACCCAAAAAACTTTGCAGACTACAATAATGTACTTTTGTTTTGTTTTTCGTAGTGGGGGTGGCAACGTGTCTAGAAATTGATGTTGCAGTGCTGTTTCCTTTTATTGGGTGATAGCCAAATAGCTAAAGGTAACTAATAGCATAACTACAAAAAGAAAGGGCTGCCTCGTTGAAAGTGCCCGACTACAAGATACCCTAAACCGCAGAGTTTCGATTACCTCTTAGGAAATGATTGAATAATGTAGGTTGTAGCTGAAAAATCTTTGATATGCTAAAAATGAAATTCGGATTGGTTTATTTAAATTTTGGTTGGAATGGGATCAGGTATGCAAAGTCGAAAATATTCATAGCCTGTGTAGTACTTAAATCTGTCATTTATATCTATAAATCTATGTCTCTAATCTTTCATCTATATCTACAAATCTTTAATCTATATATAATATATATATATACAATCTATAATATAAACATAATCTATAATCTATAATCTGTAATCTATAATCTATAATCTATAATCTATAATCTATAATCTGTGTTTACTAAAATATATATATCAAATTTGTTGTATATAGCTTTAATGGGTATGCTTCAAAATCTAACCTGATATATCGATATGTTTCGATAATGAGGAAATGATATGAAACGATATACAAAAACTAATATATATCGACAGTCGAATCCCGAATTACACAGGAATTCGATTTATCGAACAGGAATTCGAACAAATTTTTTCAAGGCGACAGCATTTATTACGAATTATTGAGATTTTTTTTAATTTAGCGAGGCATGAATTATCGGGATTGTCAATATGTCAATTTTTTTGCATCTAGTTTTAATGGATATGCTTCTGAAGCTAACATGATATATCGCTATGTATCTATAATGAGGGAATGAGATGAAATATTAAAAATATATGCTAAATTTGTACTACATACGATATACTAGAACATATATTTATATATCAAATCTTCAGCTTATGTAGTTCTTGAGATCAATGGAAACTTGTATAAATCGACTCTGCTGTTGATCCTGATCAAGTACATATATACCCTCTGGGATCTCCCACGACATTATCTACATACCTCTTACATGCATTTCCATAAAAACATCATGCCCTCTTTAGCATTTTCAATGTGTGCAGAGTATAAAAAGCTATTATATTCGATTATAAGGCATTCAGCAAATATAATTATATTTTATTTTTATTTTCAATTATAAGCCTTTTCAATAGAAAAAATTGAATAATTCGCTTTATTCATTGCAACTGCAGACATTATGTATTTATTTACTTTTGTTATATAATTGCGACTTTGACTGAAATCTAAATTACGGCGAAGGCCTACAGGCTAGCCGTTATTATTATGTTCTATAAATATATCAAGGATGAAAAGAATTTGCTGCGAAGCAATTTAGTTATGAAATAAAGCAAATGGCATTAAAATCGGAAAGGTAAACTGTCAAGTGCAAAGCATTGTCTCTGTTCTATTTTAAGTGCGCTTGTCAGACGTAACGAACATACAAAGAGTAAGAAACAATGTCAGGTGTTGCGGTGGGCACTAAGTTCTAAGGCCAACAAAGATGTAATATTACTAATTATTTTTTAAAAATATTTTAATCAACTTTTTAAGAAAGTAAATTATCTATTTTGCAACAGTTGCAATATTCTCTTAAATAAACTCTATAGTTTGTCCCAAAAATATTGACCCAAAAATAGTTATAGTTCCTAATTTGTAATTGTTCACTTATGAAATATTTTGAAAGAATTTTTATGCAAATTTTATAGCTAAGGGTTGAAACCCTTCACATGCGTTTTCTGTGCCAACGCTTAGACCACTTCTCTAACTACAAAAGCGTCAAGAAATAAAATACTTGTTAAAGCCAGCATATGTGCGTTATCTCTTAATGGTAAGCGGCAAACTCAAACATGGTCTGTCTTCTATTTTTAGACATCTCGTGCGTCAAGCAGCCAGAAAAAAGTCTGTATATAGAGTAGTGTAGGCGTATGAAATGCAGCCATGTGTTTTAGTAGGTGCTGTGTCTAAAGCTGAGCAAAAATATATTTTTGCTTTTTATGCTTGTTCACGCAGAGAAAAGAAGTATATTCGTGTCAGTCAATGTACTTGTTGTTATCTGACTTTTTGTTATGGAAGCTAAAAAGCTTAAGTGTTAAATATTTGCTATTGTATATGACCTACAGATAAAAATATCAAGGTTTTATAGCAATGTCTCTGAGAAACTGTATCTTCTATAGTCTGAGAGCTAAAATCCCACATGAGTTTCTATTGACTTCCTCTACATATTGACCATAAATTACATACACCAAAAATTATATCTTCTACACTTTTATATCTAGCATCTACAGATATATATCATATATTGAATTCTTAAAAAATTTAGTTGTCTTTGAACCATGAGCGAGTATTAGGCAGTCGATTGCGCTGAACTACAATGTTCTTATTTGTTTTCCTTTCCTTTATAAGCTATGCCAACACCTTTTTCCAGTTTTCGTTTAGGTGCAGAATTTGCTACATTTGTGTGTTTTTATACATTTTTTGTGCAAGTCTTTATTTGTGCACCTGTTTCAATTCCCTTTAAACACTCTCATCATGTGGTTTTCAGAGTTACATTTTTCATTTATTTTTTGTTTAATATATTTAGCTCATAATTCATTCGGAATAAAATTAATACACGCTCAAACGAGAAAATTCCATTAAAAACAAAAAGTTTGTAAATATACAAACTATATTTCCATTATGCAGTTATATATATTAAACAGAGCTAAAACAATTTATAAACAAATTTATTGTAGCATTATGCATTCGACACCAATTTAGCAGCAAAATTGTTTATTAAAAACTGTGTGCACGAATTTGCATACAAATATCTAAAATTGTTTGTCCACAAACAAAGTTTATTCAAAATGAATATCATATTGATTTATTCAATTTTGTTTTTAATTTTTTATATTTTTGCACACGTAAATTTTGTTGTTATCAAATATATTTTTTGTTTTTATTTTAATTTTTATTGCTTATGCAAAAGCATTTTTCGTGCATTGTGCAAAACTATTTCTATTTTGCTGAAGCTCTACAAATAAGTGTTTGAAAGTCGGCAGTGTTTGACTAGGGGATACCCTGCTCTAATTATAGGATCGGATCAGATCAAATGCTTGTTACAAACGTTTTATCAAAACCATATTACCCTGTTTGCCCATTTAAAATTGTTGTCTAGGTATAAAAACCGTTAGAAATCAATGACATAATTTGCCAGCCCGTATCCCTCATGACACACACACATCTCTAATACATATCTACACACACACAGATACAGATATAAGCTTAACACTTCTACAACCATCTGCATATTAAACATATTTGTATATTTGAAGCGCTTTTAGGCATTTTAGCACTTAGTAAAATCCCAGCTTTAGATTTATATATACATATGTGTGTGCGTGTGTGTGTGCACATGCATTTCGTTCGACCGCAAAGAATACGCAAAAACCAAAAAGCACTCGAGCACTGAAAACCTTCAGCTAACCCCAATGCAAACCCCTTTTTGTAATATGACGAATGCATTTGAAAAACTTTTGGGTTATATTGTAAAGCCGTAAAAGGCAATAACTTTTCCAATTGCAAAACGTTTTGTGCAACTTTTTTCTTCCGTTTTGTTGAAACTATGTGAAGAATTTTGCAAGTGTTGGGCAACAATTCGAGAGTTGCCCATTTTATTTGTTAGCTTGCCAACTTTAAGTATTACCTGGTGAGCTTAAAATATTTCTGTTGAAAACTTTTTGGCATTTTATTTCAGCGTAAATTTGAAATACAGAGACAGAGTTTAATAAAAATGAAAAGTAAATATATATATATATTTAAAGCATTTCAATTCATATTCATAGATGTGTAATTTTGTTAAGTGTTAGTGAAGTGTTAAAAGATCTTTTTTACATTTTTCTTAAGGAACATATTTTTTAAAGGTAAATGTGAGAAATTTAGTTGTTAAAAGATTATAGATTTATTTGCGTTTTATTTGCATAATGGTTGCGTTTATAAATTTACAATAATATTTCACAGCTCTATTTAAATGTTATATTAGAAAATATTCAACTTGTTATTCGAGCACACATAGAAAATATGAATGCAAATAAACAAACCAGAAATCAGTTGAAAAGTTCAACAAATTTCATGCCAGCATTGTTTTATGGCAATCTATATATATACATATATATATATATATATATATATATATATATATAAATGTTAGTTGTTGGCTCAGTTGTCATAGATTATGCAGAAGATTGTGGGTAAGAGTTGGGGATAGGATTGGGTGCACTTGGGCTATCGGGTTCGCATTGGGTCAACCAGAATATGCAGACGGGGAATGTGACGCCAAAAGTTTTTCGATAGCCGAAACTTAAGTGCTCCCCGACTGCCAACGAGTTGGCAGCGCTGCTATCTACCTAGCTAGCTAGCGCCCTCTCTCACTATCTACCTCTCTCTCTCTCTCTGTGTATTTCTTGGTTTTGTTTGAGTTTTGTGCGTCTGCAAGCCAAAAAGTTTTTGGGCACTGGCCATAAATTTACTCCAGCTGCCTTTTTCTTGCATGCTCTGAATGGTTTGTTTGCTTTGTGTTCCTTATGATAATTATTTGCTATATATATATATATATATATATATAATATTTAATATATATTTTGTAAGGCTTCCACTTGAATTTAATTATGCTTAAAGTTTGCAATAGCGCATTGCAATTTTTAATTAGAAATTTGCTGCGCCAAGTTGCAACTTGCCACTTGCAACTTGCATTGTAGTTAGCTTATATGCCACAAGCGACGTGGCAGTTGCTTGATTTTGGTTTGTGCCACTTTTTGTGAGCCTGGCACAGTTCTTTGCTTCCTGTTGGCCCCGTCTTTTGGTTTTGATTGACGTTGACGCTTGCTGCCAATTTTTAGGAAAAACCACGCCTGCCATTCGCCTGGTATTTGGCCTTTGTTGCCTCTCGGCGCAATCAATTAGGAACGATTTTCCTTTGTTTTTCTTTTCGTTTTCTTTTTCTTGCTTTCTTTTGTTTTTTTGTTTGGAGAAACGTTGTAAGAGAAATGTTGCATACTTTATGGCTGACGTGACATGCCTCACACTGATTTTTAGGCTGTTATACAAGCTGTATAACAGTTGTAATACAGCTGTTACAAATATAAAAAAAACGATTTTTGAATTAGCTTATATTGTGTTAAATTTTAAGTAGAAAATTTTAATAATGTATGCTAGTAGAGGATTTTAAGTCTGTAGAATCTTACTTTAAAATTCTAAAACTATTATTTTTTTATTTATGGAATATTTATATTTTCAGAATGTATTTTTGATACTTTTTTGAGGTCTATACTTAATTTTCAAAATTTTATTTATAGTCTTCAAAGTCTTCTTCAAAATAAGTTTGTCTTAAACTTAAGAACTATTATAAATTTCGAAAGTCAAAGGCTACTAATGCATCATCATTAAAGTTTGTTGTCTGCGCTTAAAGCTTGCTGAAATGTTTGCCAAGTGCAGTCGAAGGCAGCATCAGCTGCACATTCAATTTGCTGGGAAAGACAGGGAAAATGTTCACCGGAAAAGTTTTTGCATATTTTCTTATTGCTGCTGCTGCATTCCATGGCCTTGAAGGCTGCTGTAAATTATCTGTAAGACTGCAATTGTTTGCCAAAATAGTTTAGTTTAGTTGTTACACTTGGCAGCAAATGCCACAAGACATTTGTCATAACAGGTAACAATTGGGAACAAAGGAGATGGAGAGACTCACACCCACTACGCTCTCTCGCTCTTTCTCTTTGAGCAGTGAAGCTCAAGCACTCAGTGTAATTGAGCGGCACTTAGAAAATATGCGGCTCATTAGCTGCAGGCCCAAAGGTGTTTTTGCCTCCCGACGGGTTCGGCAGGCAGCAAGACAACTTACACACACATACACACGCACACACACATATGCTCAATCTCTCATACATAAGCAGAGTGAACTTAACGCTTGACTGATTTCTTTGGCCTCAAACAAAATTGGCACGCGCTGCTCAGCCTTTCTAGGTGGGAGCCATACAAAAAATAAAAATGATTTCCAGCAACATGTTTTTCTACTGCTGCTGCTGGTACTGGTGTTGCTGCCACTGCTTCCTTATAGATATCCATCTGCTGTTTATATGTGGCTACGTGCCATAGCTTGTTGTTTGCCCCAAACCCAACTGCTTTAGCCAGCTTGTCAGTGTTTGTGTTTGGGCTCAAGTTTTGTTACGTGCCTGGCTTAATTTTGAGCCAACACGCCAGCCAACTGGCAACTGGCAACTGGCAGCCGCAACTCATTGGGTTCCGATTACACAGCGTATACGTAATGTAGCCCAAGTTTTGCTTCCTGCTGCACATCAAGTTGGCTCCCTTTTGCAATTTACTTGGCTGCAACAAGTTGTGAGCCAAGGCCAAGCCAAGCTGTCGCTGCACACACGAACGCACACACACACACACACACATACACACATACACACTCGCCAAGTAAACAAGTTTAAGCTCAAGTTACGCTTATGCTTGGTTGCTCATACGCAACGTTAGACCACGCTTCATAATTTCACTTTAGGCGCCAGCCATTTCAATGCCACAATACTTGCATTGTAAGCGTTTTCACTTATCATCGATAGCCAACAATTTCCATACGTGTGTGCGTGGGCGTCTTGCCAAAAAGTGCAAACTGAGCTCTGCGTGGATTTGCGCAACAACAACATTCCATTGTTTCTGATTCATTTTTAGTTTGAAAATTTTGAGATTTTCGTTTCGACAAAATGTATTCGGCATTCGACATTCGACATTTTCATTTTCATTTTCATTTTTCCTGGCCCGTTGCTATCCAATTTTCCACACACACAATGCTTTTCACTAAAGCCACGCCTGACTGCTGCTTTCAATATTATTGCCATAGCTTTAAGCTTCTCTCGACCCCAAGTGCTTTAATGTCCTTTGCATGTTTAGGCTATGCAGTTTGCAATTATCGAAACTAAATATGATTTATATAAGTCTGTTCTTTATGTGTCTGAATGTGCGTGAAATTGGGCAAAGAGATAATTCCAATTAGAGTTTAGCTATGTGTTCAGCAGTTAAACTATATTATATATGTATATATATTTTTTTTAAACGTAAGAGAAACTCGAGAATATATATTACGGAATGGAAATCTTTGGATCGATAATCGATCAGCTCTCTTGCCACTCGCTTTTGGCTTTTATATAGGTAACTATTTACATACGATTCGGTTATTTAAGCTCATCAATCAATACAGTTTATTGATATATAGAAAATGTTAGCAGAAGTTGTCTAGAAAATATAAATTTGTTGCATTTACAGCATTTATACGAGAATATAAATATTTATTAAAATTTAATTCTTGTTCCCACTTCGATAAAAAATTAAATCAATAATTGCAATACCCTTAATATTGAATTCTCAAGCATTGTTATGCCATTCGTTAGTCAACTCAAAGTTGTATTTTCTGTTTAAAACAAACTCTGGCTGCCTTTCTTTCTTTATGCAGCATACAATTTATTACCAACCCACCCTCTCTCTCTCTTTCTCTTTCTCTCTCTTTGTCTTTCACTGCTTTTCTGTTGCTCACCCTCGCTTTCAACTTTTCATTACTCTGCTGCCAGCATCAATTTGGTCAAACTCAGCAACCACAATATCCAGCGCATAAAACGCGCATTAGCAAACTATTAGTCAAATCCCCAAGGTGCCATTTACCATGTCCAGGGCTCTCTCTCTCTTCTTCTCTCTCTCTGTCTCTGTCTATTGCAGCTTGGCCCATTTGCAATGTAATTTGTGACGCCTAATAAAATGCCAAAATACTCAGTAAAAATAAATAAATAAAAAAAATGTGCATAAATTATAAGACAGCAGCAGTCGCAGTCGCAAAAGTGTGAAAAATTACGCATACGCCCCATGGTACATGGCGCCAACTGCGGAGCACCACAAAGTACCAAAGCGACCGCAAAAACCACCAGCCAACAAAAACAAGAAAAAACATTTCCCTCCACAGAACGATGAAACGACGGACGACAGCGAATAATTTAATTTACTTTTAATTTTCGCTTACAAACTTTTAGGCGCAGTTGCTTAATCTTATTCTTGCTCTGTGCAACCGATTATATTAGTGTGCGGCTATATCTCTATGTGTGTATGTGTGCGTGTGCCAGCTGATGCGCATTTAATTGTGCGCTATTTCTTTGGACCAGCAAATAAGGAAAAATGCGTTTAAATCCATTCAGGCTTGAGCATGAGGGACAGATGAAGATAGAGAGAGAGAGAGAGAGAGAGAGTGACAGCAGTAATGATTATGCATGAGAGAGAAGTAGATTAAAAGAGAAAAAGTGACAGGAGTAAAGAGCATAAAATAAATTATGTAGGGTATATACATTCTTGCGAAAGCTTCAATCTTATTCGTGGTCTACTTTATTGAATTATCTTTGATTTTTGATACATAGAAGCGTAATTAAAAAGGACTCAAAATCGATTCAAATCTGAATAAATAATACAAATTTATAAATATTTTTATATATAAAAATCTCGTGCCACAATGTTTGACCGCTCTAATCTCTGAGACCACCAAACCGATTTCAATGAAATTTGGTAGATATGTGTTATTTGTTCCAACTTAAAAGATATAATAGTTTTTATTTCAACCATCGACTTGGTTAACCTTGATTTGCAGCTAGAAAAATAAAAAAACAAATAAATTCACAACTAAGTTGTCAGTGAAATTTATACAATTTACCTCAAAATATTATAATTTAGTATAAAACGTATTTATTTAAAATTGCATGTAAAAAGATTTATATTAATATGTTTAAGTAATTTATGAAAATTATTTCTATAAAAACATTTGTCACATATTTATACTAATTATTTAAATATATTAAAATATATAAGTATATAAATTTGTATTATATTATATTTATACACAAAAGTATATATAAATAAATATGCAATACGCTTTGACTAAGTATATATAGTATTCAAATAAACATAATTATTACATATTGTATTGCAAAAGTAGTTAAACTTCTTTATCTCAACAAAAGCAAATTATTTCTTATTGTTTTAGTTAAGGTTTTTGTCATAACTTTTCACAGTTTTGTGCGGCTCAGTTCAGTTGAGATGAGTTGAAATGAGTTCAACTGAGTTGAGTTTAGTTGGATTTAGTTTTATATTCAGCTCGTTTTCTCTCTGGTGACATTTGTTTGTTTTTGGGCGACTTCGCCAACTGTTTATTTTGTGTTGAAAACAATTTTGTGGGCCGACTGCTGCTTTGTTCCAGGCTTTGATTGAAATTAAGCGCATTTGAAGAGCCGGCTCACAGAATGTGGCCACAGTTCAAGTGCCATTGTTTTCAAATTTCGTTTATATACAATACATACAACATTTTTATATATATGGATGTATGTATGTATTGTGCTAATTTGGTAAACAATTGTGAACCTCTCAAGCATTCAATAAATATGAGGAATTTATTATAATTAATGTGAGTGCTGTGCAAAGTGGGTAACATTTGCTTTCATTATGTTTATTTCGTCCATTAAATGCGACCAGTGCGATATGCTCTATCAAATTGTTGCTAAATTGGCGAGCATTAAATCCACGCTAATTTTAGCAGCAAAAAAATTGTGCCCAGACTGTGTAACAAAAAATATATCCATTTATTCATATATGTACGTGGGTGGTCTGAAAAGCTGCTGGACTAACAGAAAATAATGACTAAATACATTAATTTTAATTTTTCTGTAGTTAAATTCTGAAATTTAATTTTTTTGTTTATCGTATATGTATATATCGTATATGTATTTAACGTATGTGTATAATATAATATATGTATAAATCGTATGTATGTTTAAAATCATATATGTATATATCGTATGTGGACAATATCGTATATTTTTAAAATCGTTGTCTATATTGAATATAAATCGAATATGTACAATATCGTATATGCATATATCGTATGTGTCCAATATCGTATATCTACAATATAATATATGTACAATATCGTATGTGTTTAATATCGTATGTGTTTAATATAATAATTTAATATATATGTGTTTAATATATGTAATAATACATAATACTATGTACAATATCGAATACGTGCAATATCTTATATAAATATATTGTATGTGTATAATATTGTATGTATTTGTATAGTACATATACAATATCAATATGTACAATATCGTATATGTATAAAATCGTTTATGTATATATCGTATAAGTGCAATATCGTATATGTATATGTCGTATATGTATATATCGTATATGTACAGTATCTAACAATATCGTATATGTATATATTGTATATTTATATTTTGTATATGTATATATAGTATGCGTAGTATTATCGTATATTTATGTATACTATATGTACAATGATATGCATATATCGTATATGTACAATATCGTATATGTATATATCGTATATGTACAGTATCTAACAATATCGTATATGTATATATTGTATATTTATATTTTGTATATGTATATATAGTATATGTACAATATCGTATATGTATATGTCGTATATGTTTATATCGTATATGTATATATCGTATATGCTCATGTCGTATATGTATATCTGATTAGTTTGCTTCAATTTTCGCTACATTGGCTTATAGCTTAAACTAACTTTCAACTTTGAAATTCCATTTTCAATTTAATGTTAGACAATGTCTTCTTAATGCCGCATCCTGCATTTTGAATTCTACTCTTGCATTCAAAAAATTTGTGCTAACTGTTTAATGCGCTATCAACGTCCGCCGAAAATGTCCATGCAAATAGACAATAGACTCTAAAAATTGGACTCTAGTGTCAGCTGCGAACTGTTCACTGAATGGAGAATAATTAAATGCAAATTAACAATGGTCAGTGGACTTTTTGTCAGCAGATGCGCTTTTGCAGCTGCAGTACTTCAGTAAATCGCATGCAGAATATTTGCCCTCACTGATGGACTATTCACTAATGGAGAGGCCTGATATGTATTACGATTATGCCAGACCAAATGGACATTAAGCACATGCAGATGCAGATGCATAGGCAGTGTTAGAGGCTATAACCTGAGTTGAATTCAGTTGGCATTATTGCCCCACTGATGCCTGATTAGCACACACACACACACTTACGTACACACAGTCACATGCATATGAGCAGCCCAATCTGGGATTCTTATTAGTTTATGCCAGTCAGACAGCAAAGAGGATGATGCACATACGCACATGCGGCTATTCGAGTATGCAAATGGAAAACTATGTGAACTTTCGAACAATGCACAACTCAAAAGCTGAAGTATTCAAATAGCTAAAGGTATGGCGGAGTAAAGGAATGAGGTGCAATGAGAGACAATGGAAATCTGGTTAGAAACTGGGTAAACAAGGCAGAGATATCTGAAACCTCAGTGCTGTAAGCTTTTATTCACATAAGTCGTAAACACGCTTACAGAATAAAAATAAGCTCGTATGAGTGCTAAATACCATTTAAGCTTCGCAAATGATATAACCTGTGCAAAGTGGGTAGATGAAAGAGAGCTTGTATGCTAAAGACTTAACTTGTTTTGCGTAAACAGAGAAAACCTCGAAAACTCCTAATTGGATATGAATATATAAGTTGCACTTTAGGGATCAGGAGTACGCTACACATTAGCATTGTAAGGAATGCATTGCTAAGGAATGTATGAGATATGTATATTTCCCATATATATGAACATATTTAACATGTAAAATCAGATTTACATAAAGAAATATATAAAAAAAAATTTATAATAAATTAATTATTAAAAATGAAAAATTCCATAGAAAAAACTATAGAGCAGAGATTTTGTGTGTTGTGACATATATATTTGAATATATATTTTTATATTCAGATATATTATTGCAATATATTCAGACAACTCTCGTCAATGTAGCGAAATATTTACCATATATTTTATTGCACATATTTTATATATATTTAAATATTTTTTTTAGTTGTAAATATTTTTAAATACATATATACTTTTTTAAAAAATTATTTTAATTATATTTACACATATATATACATTTTTTATACACATTTTATTGTCAAGTATTTTTGCTTTTCTGCCACACATCATTTACACACATTTATTTTTTTTTAAATTTTTGGGCTATGATATTCATCTTTAACCACAACCTACATCTGTTCTACTTTGATGTTAACCTACATTAGCTAGTTTAATTTGGACAAAAGCTGCCACAAAACATATGCACTATATCATAAACTATGTAAGCTGTAACCTCTTTCAATCAATTTCATCATAAAACATTTGCTCACACCCACACACACACACACAGATACACAGATACATCAAGTTTGCCGTCGCATTGGCCATAGGTATAAACACATTGGCCAACATATGAGGTTGAAATGCAATCTAAAGCAAAGCACAAACTTAAAAACTGTTGACCCGCACCCGCTCGCCAGCCGCAAAGTGGATGAAATGCAGTACGAGGCGCCTGTGTTTGTGTTTGTGTAAATTGCAGTATTCGATGGCCAATACGACCGACCGAAAACTGCAAAAGTACAAAACCAACGGATTGGAAAAGTGCGCCTGACACACAAACATAAACACACACACACACACATACACAGACAGGGACTAACACACACACACATACACAATGCGATGTCCGTGTTGGCCTAGAAAACCTAGTACAATATAAAATGCCAAAAATGTGAGAGAGCACGTAAAACGTAAAGTGTCTGTTATACCCTGTAGCCATAAAGTGAATGAAAGGGATATCTATTTATAAGCCTCAAGCTCTTTATTTATGATATTCATAAAGTACACAGAAATAGTTGCCACCAGTTGAAATAGTAAGAGGATTAGAAGCTTTTGAAAAGAGTGAGGCAGACTTTTTATAAAGTGAACAATCTCTGTGACTATGAGAGGTGGATTAGGGAAATTTGCTAGGTGGTAACTGGTTGATCCAATGCAGTTAAGGATCTAGGTAAATCCTAAATATATTCAGCTATAGATAAGTAATTGAAGTTAAAAACTAAAGGAATTGGGTCCTTTTGTCCTAGGATTCTAGTGACCTAGTGCCCTAGCTGAAGATTTTATAGGCTAATCTTATCAGGCAGAATGCTCTTTGTAAAGTGATCAATCTTTGCTGCTATAAGAACATTTCTTATATCTATGCATATCTTAAACATAGTCAGCTATAGACAAGTAGATTGAACTTAAAATACATACTAAAGAAATTGTGACCTAGCTTCCTAGTGTCCTAGCTAAACATTTTATAGGCTAATCTTATATAATGATCTCTCTATCAATCTTTGTTGCTATAAAAGCATTTCTCATATCTATGCATATCTTAAATAGATTCAGCTATATATATATGAACTTAAAATACATACTGAAGAAATTGTGGCCTAGCGTCCTAGTGTCCTCGCGTCCTAGCGTCCTAGTGTCCTCGCGTCCTAGCGTCCTAGCTAAAGATTTTATAGGCTAATCATTTAAGGCAATACACTCCATATAAAGCGAACAATCTTTGTTGTTGTAAAAGCTTAAGTAAACATGATTAATATGTGGGTTCAATCAAATACAATACAGTCAAGGAGCAAGTTTATATGACATACCAGCTGCAACCTAGATTTTTCAACAAAAAAAGTATTATTTAAGGTCTGCAAAAGTATAACAAGGAGCATGTGCTAGTCGGAAATGCTCAACTTGTCACCCTTCTATTTGTTGTTGTTCGAAATTTTTGCTGCAGGCTGCTCCATTATTGGAAATAAAACAATTGACAGCAATGAGGCTGCGCTTGGCATAAACTCACTGGATCCCAATATGCTGTTGGCTGCGAACATAAGCGCTGCGGTATTCCCGTTATCAAGCCACGAGCTTCCCAGTTTCCCAGTTAACCAGCTTGCCAGCTTGCCCCAGTAACTGCCCAGTTTCGCAAGTATCCCTCGATTAGTTAAGCTGCGCAAAATAATGATGACAGCTGACGAGGCTTACCGCAGCGCCGAGTGCGTTCGAGCCAAAAGGTGCTGCTAGCTGGCTAACTGCCCATGGGAGAGGGTGAGTGGAGGGGATTAATTGAGTGATGAGTGGGCGCTGTCGTCTGTATAATGGATACTGGCAGCTATCTCATAACACTTCAATTTGAGCGCAGCACGTCCGATTTCGCTTAATGGCCAATTCAAGCCTCGAAACACGGCTATCACATGTCGCATGTCGCATGTCGCAAGTCGCATATCGCTTGTCGAATGCTGAATGTTTATTCAACTGTTAAGAGCGCTTTTTGCTAGCTCTACTTATGGGTATCCTATCGGCTATGCTCAGCTCCATTGGGGGGAAAGTACTTGGCAATTTACAGTTATGCCCTTAGCCATAGTAACTAAGCCTTTAACATAGCTCTCCTCGTCTTCTGTTATTGTTATGTAGATATTCCAAGCAATCAGCTTATTCTGTGCGCGCAGTACAACCATTAGCTTGAATATCTTGTCATGTCGTAATAGATAGCTATTGGATTTCATAGCAAGCTGTTTAAAGCAAATAATATCTTGCAAATCTTTTGTATCTTCTAGATACTTCAGTATTGTAGCTTACAGATTCTTTTGTATCTTATTTATACTTTGCTTTTCTTATCTCAGCCTTGTGTACTTCATGAAAGCCCTTTCATATCACAGAATACATTTTGTACCTGATTCTTTTGTATCTCTTGCAGATGCCTTGTTTTGAATATATAGATACATTTCAAAGTGGCTACTACTAAACCGATTTTTGAATCTTATAGATGTTTTTTAGTATATCATAATTATAATTTACAAGCTATTATGTAAATAGGAAATACGTTTGTATCTGAAATGTACGAGATATTTTTTGATTTCACAGATAATATTGTATATATAGTATTCTACAGATACTTTTGTAACTTACGAGATACTTTTGTATCTCGCAGAATTTTTCGTATTCTACAGATACTTTCATAACTTACGAGATACTTTTGTATCTCACAGATATTATTGTATTCCACAGTATTGTATTGTATTGTACACATACTTTTGTAGCTCACGAACTTCTTTTGTATCTCACAGTCATTTTTGTATTCTATAGATACTTTCATAACCTACGAGATACTTTGAATTTCACAGGCATATTTCTACTCTACAGATACTTTTGTAGCTTACGAGATACTTTTGTATCTTATAAGCATTTTTGTATTCTAGAGTTACTTTTGCAACTTACGAGATTCTTTTGTATCTCACAGATATTATTGTATTCTGCAGTTACTTTTGTAACATAAGTGATACTTTTGAATCTCACAGGCATTTTTGTATTCTACAGATACTTTTATAAGTTTCGAGATACTTTTGTATCTCACAGATATTATTGTGTTCTACAGATTTGTAACGTACTAGATACTTTTGTATCTCACAGATACTTTCGTAGCTCACTTTTGTCTTTTGTAGACAGAGCCCAAAAAATAATTTCAGTCGCTGCATAAGTCTTTCATAAATCTACCATTTTACGTGGATGGATTTCATTAAAGAACTCTGAATTTATATTATTGATCGAAATTTTAAAACACGAACAATCTCACGACTAAAAACATTTAGAATTGCAATTGCTCAATTTGGAAATGCAAGCTCATAGCTTCCACATTGGATCGGCGGCCTCTCCGCCATTACGTATACTTTTCTTAATCCGCTTAACGTCCGACTCTCGCATGCGTACTGGAATTTTGGGCTGACGCAAAGATTTGATCTTTGGTTGTGGGTCCGGTTCGCTTTCTTTAAGTCGAGACGTTCTGTGGCTCTGCACTAGATGTGCTATGATTGAATTATCATTGGCTAGATTTTTGATGGGTAGATATTCATTGGTGGAGGCCAATTCGTACTTGAAGAGCATCTGGAACTGCTGCATGAGCTGTGATTCTTGATTGGTTACGCAAGTGCTGCCCAAATGCTTGAAAGTATCCCGATCGAAGCAATGGAGCTTGCGATTAAAATTTGGCTTCGATGAGGGGGCCAACACTAAGATTAGCTTATTGAAGTCCTGGCGTCCGGTTATTTGGTAAAGCAAAGGCTCCAGTAATATCTGCGCGTTGTCTCCAGCGTCGGGCTTACCATAACGCGGCATAATTGATCGTCTTATGAGTCCATGCGTCTCATTGTATATGCTGACCCAGCGACCCATTGCAATGAGTTGCTTGCCTTGCGAATTGATATTTTGATTCGATAACGCCCGATCAACACTTTCCCCGCTACTTATCATATCCATTGTCAAATGAACTTAAAAATTAGTAAAAAACGTTTGTATTGTTTTATGCAAAATAAAAAAATACATAAATACTTTGTATAATTTAAAAAAAACAATGTGTAAAATTTGTTAAAAAAAACTATTTATTCGAATTCCCACATTGTTTTGATAAGCTTACTCTGTTTTTGCTAGAGCGTTCATTATTTCCATAACTTCATAACTGTACCGTTCAGCAATAATTATCTGTCCCCCGCACACATTTTCTGACTTTAATTTGGCATTCGCCTAATTGCATTTTGCTGACAACCACACAAAGGTCCCTTGCGGTGGCTGTTTGATATACCGTTTTATTCATTTAATATTAATTAACTGAATTAGGTCTTGCATGAATAATCTTGAATTAAAATCCCACATATTTATACCCTGTAACCAATGAGTAGCAAATGGGGATATCAAACAACAGGTGGCTACTCTCTGAGAAGCTTAAGAGTTTCGTTTTCTGTTTTCTTTCTTGCAATTTTTAAACATTTTTTTTTTGTATATCTGGAGTATTATGACAACTAAAAATTCGTGAATAATACAAAAATTGCAAAACATTTGTGTTTTATTTTATAAAAATTTGTCTATAAACAAAAAAAATCTTTTTAAAAAAATGTAAAAAATTCGAGAATATCTGCTAGTCGACTATTTGTTAATATCTTCTTTTAACTTGGTTAGTAACCAACATTAAAATCTCTGTTTGGGACACATGCTTTACAATTGATTGACAGTTCAATGCAGAAAGTGAACAAACGTTTGAACAAATGAATGTTCCTTACCTTAAACTATAAATAAATTTTCATTTTGCGCAAAGCAGGATTAGCTTTATTGGTCAATTAAGAAATTTCAATATAGATATATAAATGATAAGTATAATAAGTAGCTGTTAAGTTGCATTTAAGACGCTTATTGGGCCAAAATCAGAGCAAAATGTATTAAGCGGATTAAAACTTAAAAGAAGAGCTTCGAAGGCGGCTCAAAAAAGTTCAAATAATTAAATACAAAATTTGTAGTAGTTTAAAATGTATTAAAAATGTAAACTGTTGCAAAAATATTTAAACAATGTTTTTGAAAGAGGCTCAGAAAAGCCTCGCATAGCGGTTGGAAAAGAGGTTTAGCTCTATATTTCACTCAAGGCTTAAGCAAAGCTAATCCAAGCTATTGCTCAAGCCAGCTGTAAATTAGATCACAATGAACACACTCAACTGTTCTCAACTTTAAACAGACATTACAGCCGTTAGTTGGGGAGCAATTGAAGTACAGTGAAGCATCACTTAGTTGACTGAGAGAACAAGCCGTGACTTATACCGTATTATATCTTAAGCATATGGCAATTTGTCAAGCTACAAGGCTAGCCCGGCGGTTAGTTTTGCTTTTGTTAAATCGCCAACGTCTGCATTCGGCTTATAAAAGGCTGGCCAGCTGCCAGTTAAATGTTGCAGTGTAAAGCGACAATTCCGTTGGCTGTCAAGAAGTCACACCCGGCCACGCCAAGACGCGATGCCCTTTGGCCCCAACAACTGCTGACTGCCCGGCGAGCTGACTGGCTGGCTCTCTGTCTGTCTGCCTGTCTGTCTGACTGGCTACGTGCCGAGAACCTGTCGCCGCAGGAGTGTTCCTTTTATCGCATGTCCACACCAAACATTAAGCATTACTTAAGAAATAAAATGAGAAAATAGTTATTTTTATACTTGCTCAAAATGTAAACCGAGTATATTAGTAAACTAGCAAGAATATTTCTCTTCTGTTAAGCTCCTATTGCTAAGCTCCCTGGGGTTGGGGCAAATTCGTGTTTTCGATTCTCTAGAGCTTAAGAGCTAGAAATATGTGGCAGGTTCATCTCTTAGAAAGCTCCCCTTTTTCAAAGATCAACTTAAAACTTCTTCCTTTATATCTAATTTCCACAGTGCACAAACAAAAATTTTAATAATACTTAAAAAAATTGATAAATCTCAATAAGGGAATGCTCGACTTAAAGATTCACTGAAATTGTTCAACTTTGTACTGTATTCTATATCCGAAAATAAATATTTTATAGATAGTTGTGTATACTAGAGCTGCAAAAGCCTCGATAGTTTTGATCGCGATAGTAAAAAACCTCCAATGAAACATCGATAGTATTACTTCAAAAGTTTGAAATTAAAATAAAATTTAAATTAAAACGATAATAATTTAAATTACTTTTTTTCTAATTAAATATTTAATAAATAAAAAAGAAAAATATATAAATAAATAAATAAAAAAATTGAGTGTTTTTGCAGCTCTAGTGTGTACCACCATCTGATAAAGTTTGAAACCACAACTAGAGGTGTTTGAAATTTAAAAAAAAATTATACTGAATCAATATATTTCGAGTCTTCATCCCTTAAGACTTTCTTTAAAGCTCAACTCAAAATTTTAGTTTGTAAATTTGTAAATTGTAAAAATTGAAAAATCTTTTTATATGTTTTCTTCTACTGTTTTGAAGCACTCAAACTTTCATTAGTTACAGTAAAACAAGTGTTTTTAACCATTTATTGCCCGACTTGTGCTCTGACTAAGTCCATTGCTCATTAAAACACTTTTCACAGCAAAGTCTTTGTCTATTTAAGTTGAGAAGCCGACGGAAAAGTAGTTGCATTGACTACCCAGCGGCTGCCATGAATCGTTCGACTGCCGATTTTTTGGCCTACATTGAGAGCCTTATTGCTCAGGAGTGTTTAGCTAGAGGGCAGTGCACAGCCAGATCGAGTGGCATCAGTGGCATACGCATCTGGTTCTCAGATCTCAATGGCTTGATGCAAGCCTGTGAGCAGCACAGACAAGTTCAAATCTCGACTAGGGTGGAGGATGACTGCGACAAGAGTTTCAGATTTTGCGACTGGTGCTGCTTGCTGCAAACATTTTTGCTGAAATTGCAAAACATCTTTAAAGTCTTGATAGATAAGTGGAAGCCGAAATAAAGAGAGAGAGGGTGTGTTTGTAATTTTAAATAATTTTAGGAAGAAAGTCAATTAAAACAAAATCTATGAATTATTATAAGGAAAGTTCTGTTAGCTGAGTAAATTTTTTATATAAATTTACTAAGAAATTTACTTGCCTTTTCGTCAGCGAGCAATAGATTTCCTTGTCAGGGGCTAGCATAATGTAAATACAATTTATTTTTTATAAGTGAGAAAAGTAAAGTGTAAATGAGCAAATAAAGTATACAGCTATGATACAAACATAAAGCGTATAACAGATATTCCAGAAAATATCTGAAAGCTCATAGAATTTATATTATTTATAATAAAGTATTTTAATTATGTGAAAAAACGTGTGATGAATACAAAGTAAAGTTTGGGAATCCATAAAATAAGTCAATATATATTCTTGATAAATAACAACAGGCCAATAAATATTTGTCTGTGTATTTAATTCAATGCAAACATCTCTTTAAAGTTGATTTTAATATTAATTTAATTTATAATATATTTTTCAATATATTTTTAATACATTTGGCTGACATTATCAAAGATAATCCAATAATAAATGTTCAATGTTGTGTTTTTATTTGATTTTAATAATCTTTGACATATGAAAAGTTCTATAACCATACGAAAGCCATAAAAAGAAGAGCTCAAATAGATCCGATTGATTTTTGCCTTTAATCGAGACAGCTGTTTGAACAAATGAAGCGCAGTCAAGCTGTAAACATTTGTTAAATGTATCGATGGACATTTTCATAAATTTCAGTTTCACTGCCAATTAAATAAATGAAAATAATTTACGCTGACTCAGGCCAAAAAGTGGAACCCGAACAACTTAATTTTCTTTACAGCTAATGAAAATATATTGCTATATATATATATGTGGAGAGTGAGAACTTTAGCTAACAATGAAAGGAAGACCGAAAATTGAGAAGCGTATCGAGCTATAACTTCATTAGGCGCACTGAAGCGACAAGCAATGCGATATATCTGACAACTTGGATACTTATAAAATGAGAAATATCTTTAAAAAAAGACAGAGAGAGAGCGAGAGGGAGAGAGTGAGAGGCAGACATTTTACGCAGTATAATCAATAAAAAACGCTAAACACAAACATAAATAAAAGGGATATGCGAATGCGGCACGAATTTATTAGCCATCAAAAAAAGCCGAAACGGAAGAAAAAAGATGTACATACAAGTGTGTGTGTGTTTGTGCGGCTGGGTGTTCGCATCGTCAATGGCAGAAAAAATGATAAAAATAAATAAAAGTCTGTTGGGTTGCTTGAAGCATGGGACGCGTAAACAGTTCAAGGACTTGGGCTGGCCGCATGATTTATTTGCTTTCGACTGTCTTTCTTTCTTTCTATACTGATGACCTGCCTCATATGCTTCTGTGTGTGTGTGCGAGTGTGTTCTTGTGTGGGTGGCATAGTATGGTTCAATTGCCGCTTAAGTGAGGGCACATTCCAAGACGTTTTATTGGCTACGTGCAACAGCGCAAACAAATTTACATGACACTGAACTCTGCTTCGCTTACCTGTGGACTACTTACCTGGTCTCCTTTCCGCCTCCCACATTCCCATTGGCAATTTGAGCCGCATTATTGAAAGATTGATGAAATTTTTCGTCAGTCGGAACCACTGACTTACCGGCTATCGAGCCGGGCAACTCAAGATAAATGACTGGAGTTCCTTTTTGCGCCGGCCTTGGCTAAAAGTTATTGCGGTCTGTGTGGCGCTTATAATGAATAATGAAAGATTTGCTGCCGCCTTTCTATACCCTGTACCCATTGAAAATGTCTTAAGAGGGTATTATGTTTTTGGATGAATATTTTGATTTGCATGAAGTGAGTCTGAACTTGAATGCATAGATATAAATATGTTCTTGGTTAGGTATAAGCAGAAGAGTCGATCCAGCTTTGAAAAAATAGAGACTTTAAATTTGATATATATTTATATATATATATATATATCATACAATTATTATACGCATTAGAACCTGTTTAGTGTTTGCTAATAGCCCTTGAAATTTTATAATATCGATATGAATTTATCTAAAGACTTGTCCTTTGGGTATTGCTCAAGAACTATATGAGGTAGCTATTAAATTTGGTATGAAGATTCTCGAATTTCTTACAAAGATCAAAAAATTCAATTTTTTTAGAGAGTCTTCCAGCACTTTCCCCATTTATTTTTGTTAAATATAAGCTAACCACTATAAGAACTTTATATATCACAGTTGTTATGTTGTATCAAAATTGATGTATGCTTATGTTTATACAAATAAATGCTATATTACTTCTCGGATATCTTCCTTTATTAAAAAAAAATGTAAAAATTAGTTTGAGTTTCTAGATCTTTAAATAGAACTGATTTTTTTGATTTAGGTACAAATAGTCTTCGAGTAATTCCGATAAATTTATAAATTTTATATAATTATAATAATAATGCAGATTCAAGAGGGAATTTACAGATTCAGGAATTATTTACTTAGATAAAGAATAATAATAATACTAAAATTTTAATCTGGAGTGCGTATATTTTTATAATACCAAGTTCCTTAGTCCCTCAATCCATATTTCTCAAATCTTTGGGCTGGGAAGAAGCATCTCAGTCGCTGCGCACTTTGCATGCTGCCTCAAATAAAGCTAGAATATTACAAACTACAGCATTGCCTGCTTTTCAAGCAATCCCCTAGTCGCGCATTCCCCACTAAACCATTCATTTCATTTCCTATTCATTCGTTTTATTGTCGGTCAGACCAGAACAATAAAATGCCCTGACCAAATGTCCAAAACTGTTTCGAGACCCAACACCCAAGCGCAACCCCAATCGCCGCATTGCCAATCTAGTAGACCATCATGATGTGAGTAAACCATTGAGCGGTATTCACACTTTGATTTGGTGGTTCGTTTGGCTTATGTGTGTCTATGTATTAATGGCTTTTATAACGCTTCCTGCTGGCCCACTCATATATCTTGTTTTTGGGGCGTCGGCTTCGACTTCTTCTTCTTTTGCCGACCAATTTGACTGTCAGCAACTTTCTTTTGATGCCAAAAATATTGGTCGAAAAATGTGTTTTTTTTTATACTCCTGAACCCATTGGAAATGGCTAAACAGGGTATATTGCTTATTATATAAAGTATGTTATGAACAGACTTTTTCTAGCCCCATTCCACTGTCTATAGGAGTAGTTTTTCACGAAGGATCTCCCTCAGCTTGCGCATATATAATTTGTTTCAAGTCTTTGATAACTTTTACATTTTCATGAAATCGATATAACTTTTCAGTGATCAGATCTTTTTTCTTACTCTTTCTTTTGAATACCGCTTATTTATACTCTCAAAAATCGAAAAAATCATATTTTATAAAATAATATATAATATTAAGATTCTAAATTTAGATTTCAGGGTAACTTCTAGTCGGGCACTCTCGACTGGATCATTACTACTTGCTTACGGCGCTCTTTGCCCCGGGTTCGGGTTCTTTTGATTGAATGCCGCTCATAATTGCAGCTTTTGGTTCATTTCTCGCTGGCATCTCTTTGATATGTGGAATTGTTTCGACTTTCGGTTTTTTGGTTTCGGTTTCGGTTTCGTTTACGGTTCCGTTTACGCTGCCTTGACAAATGCTCTGTATTGATTGCTGCCTCGGGGTTAAATTGTTGGAGGTTTCATCTTTTTGGCTGTGGTTTTTCACTTTTAAGCAAGCAGAGAATTTCCTGTAATGAATCAGATGTATCTACCTATAAAAGTTGTGGAAGTTGGGTTCAATTGTTTATAAAGAATTATTTGTTTATGTTTTTGTACATTTTGTCTCTGGATAATTAAGCTGAAAAAATGTTGTGTTCTTTTTCAAGCGGATGCTAAAGTTCATTTCCTTATATTTTGCCTGAAGCTGTGTTTTTGCTTTCGTTAACCCTCGGGGGTCATAAATTTGTTTGTAGCTCTATTAAGGCTAAGCTGTTGTTAAAAAGGCTTAATCACTTTGTCTTTTATGTTTAAAATTAAATGTAAATTTCTTAGAAATATTTTAAGTCCTTTATAAAATTTCCAATTGTATAAAGTATCAAAAAAAAATATACTTAGCTTCCAAGTATACTCAATATACAAAACAAAAACAAATTTAAGGAGAAAAGTGAAAAAAAAAAATTAAAACGATTTCAGATCTAATTTATCGCACATTTCCTTAAGCTGTTCAGAGCTTCCGCTTTCTTTTGTGGTTTTCTCTATGTGTGTATGTGTGTATGCGTGTATGCGTGGGTGCTTATTTCTGCTGCCAATTAGCTGGTAACAATTTGGGCAAATTACTTCAATGTCAACTGGGCAGACAAGGTGTCAGCTGCTATTGGGGGCAGAGCCAGAAACTATTTACTTCTGTCGGACTCAAAGTGCTTGCTGTCGGTGGAAGCGGAAGAAGTTTTGTTTTTTCTGCAATTGTTGGAAAATTTTATTGCTCGCCAGGTGTCCAATGTCCACTGGTTCCTTTCTTCTTCTAATGCTCTAGGTAATTTTTTGTTGTTTTGATATTTTTAATTAAAGGCACGACCGAAAAGGCTGTTACTCTACCTTATTTTCGTGTTTAATAAATTAAGCCATTTTATTTTATTTTTGCTGGTGGACAGTTTCTCTCTCTCTCTCTCTTTTCCTTTTTGTGTGTATATGTCTGGCTCTTTCACTTTTTTTTATTGTTGTTAGCTGTCGGCGTTGCCATTGTATAAGTAAAACCTGTGGCTCATTAAGACGGCTACGTGAGCATTTAGCTGGCAGGTGAGTGGGCTGCCTCTCAAG
The DNA here is from genome assembly GCA_035045545.1 of Drosophila gaucha. Classification (NCBI taxonomy): domain Eukaryota; kingdom Metazoa; phylum Arthropoda; class Insecta; order Diptera; family Drosophilidae; genus Drosophila; species Drosophila gaucha. Next base: position 5,496,231 of record JAWNOY010000252.1, read on the forward strand.
GGGGCATTCTGCGGGGGCGGGGGCGCTGGGCGTACCAGTTCACTATTGGTTGGGGGCACGTGTTGCTTTTGTGGCATTGTTTACGTTAGCAGCGGCTTTTTTTCTTCCTTTTTTTTGTGCTTCTTTTGTGGGGTACATCGAAACTTTTGTGCTTTTTGGAGACTTGCTTAATGGCAGCCAGTTGTGCTGCTTCTTACCTGTTGTTACCTGCTTTTTATTGTTGTCGTCGATGTTGTTGTCCCTCTTATTATTGTAATGTCTGTGTGAACAGCAAAGTTGCTGCGTAATATTGTTGTTGATTATTTTTCTTGCTCCTCAATTTTGTTGTTTTTAAATTAATATTTTGTATTTATCTTGGGTAATTACAAAATACATATATAACATAAATAAATATGCATGGCCATAATTTGATTGCTCCGGCAATCCCGCAAAGTGCACGAAATTGTAAATCTACATATTTATGTGAGCACAAAATTATGGCCAACATGTCCGCACATGTCGTCCAAATGTGACTTCCGTTTCCGTTTTGCGTTTCCCGTTGACGACATGAGAAAACTTTTAGCAATTCTTTTATTTTACATGTGTGCCTCTCTCTCACTCTGTCCCTCTCTTTCTGCCTTTCACTCACTGTGCGGCTTTTTACACGCCCCTCAATAAAATTATTTCAAATGTAAGCTGTTATTTTTTTATATTATTCTCTTTTGTGTTTGCGCTTTACTTTTGTTAGTTTTTCTTTTAACCCTTGAGCTCACAGCCATAGTTTTATAGTACGAGGCACAAGTCAAAATGTTAGTACAGCTCGCTGTAGAAAAAATCTATTAGTAGTACTGGTAAACTTTTATATAGCTGGGTAATAGATCTTAAAGTAAAACTCTATATAGTTGGGTAACAAGCTGTATAAGAGATCTATAGGTAAGGGTAAGTATAGTATTTTTTTTGGAATAATAAAATATATTATAATGTTTTTCCCCTGATTCTTAAATTCTTAAAGAACTAATTTCGCAACTGTTTCCCTCTTCATTATGTTCTTTTTCCTCTAAAATCCTCTGACTCAGACTTTCTGTTTATAACGCGAATTGAGTTTTGTTTATTTGACGCTAACCAACTGAGTTTTGTTCATGGAAAAATTCCATTGTTGTCATATCTTCTAGTTTATTTGTTTACTTGTTATTATATATCTACTATATTTGTTATCCAAGCTGCGCAGCATTGGCTTAATTTAATTATTTTTAAGGAAAACTGAGAATTGTTTTTAGAAGTGTATTTCTTTTATAAATCTTCCCATATATATAATACAATAGAAATAAATAAATATTTTATTTGAATTAATATTTTTAGATTGACAAAGTCAAACAGGTTCGAATAGCAGTGATTCAAGACATCAATTTGATATTTTTATATTTAACTATTCCTCCAAAATATAAAAAAATGTTGTCTTTAGCTTAACCACATAAATATCTTAGTCATAGAGATTCTTTTATGAAAAACGTATGAAAAACTATCTTAAGCGCAAAGTGAATCTTGGGTTCGAGCCATGAAGTGAACTATAAATATTTGTTGGGAACAATATAGACCTTATAAAATATATTTAATACACATAAACTATACTAGAAAATTATTAAATAATACATTATTCTTAAATATTTTTATAAAACGTTTTTAATAGTTAATTTAATGTTATATTTGTATTTTAATTTTTTATTTTAGTTATTTAAATTTTTTTAGTTTAGTCATTTTAATTTATTTATTTTAACTTATTTTTTATTTATTTATTTAAATTTATCTTTTAATTATTTATTTTAATTTATTTTTTCATTTATTTAAATTTTTTAAAATTTTTTATTTTAATTTGTATATTATATTGATGTATATATAATATAATTTTTTTTATTTTATTTCCTTATTTTATTCGAACCTTTTTTCAAAATAAATAGGAAATGGGCTTACTCTTATATATGTTATGATTATACTTCTACCTTTGTAGGGTATATCTATTATTTCTTTACTCCTTAACTATTATACTCTTATTTTATTATAATCCTATGAGCCTATTTTTGTATTCCTATTATTTTATACTCCTGTACTCCCATACTTCTCTTCTGCTACTTTCTCAAACTCCTAGTTTTCTAGTGTAAATACTTTGTATATACATACTTTCACTCCTTTTATCCAACTCTCGTTTAGCGCATTCCGTATGCAAAAATGTTTTGCTCTTGCTAACTCTCTGCTACTTTATACTTGAGAGTCAACTATTTTAAGAATCGCTTTCACCCGCTGCTGTCTCTCGCTCAGCCTTTGTGTACCAATCATTTGTGTTGGCTGTTTGGCTCAGAAATTCTAGTGCGCATCTTAATAAAATGCCAGTGCTTGGCATTGTTGCTATTGTTGTTGTTGCTGTTAGTACAATAAGTATGTATTTGTATTAGCCGTAAGGGTTACATGAACTCTGCTTTACAAAACCTAACCACAGCAACAATGAGAAGAAGCGCCAAAGAATTTACAGTTGACATTTTGAAGCAGGCGCAGCGAATGGAACGCAAAAGGCGACAACACATGCAAACCGGGACGAAAACAGGCAGAGGAGACTGTAAAAAGCCTTTTGTTGTGTGTGCACTGTTGTTGTTGTTTTTATTTGCAGCCACTACAATTATGATTACACACACACACACACGCACACACATTCTGACAGACACATTGCGATGGCGTGTGTGCGTGTTGAAATGGAGCCCATGTTAAAAGGGCTGCCACAAGCATAATAAGCAACGTGCCATGCACACACGGTGCCAGCAAAAAGTATACGCACACACACATGCACATTTTCATTTTGCTGTGCACCGTATTTCCCGGCTGGGCTAATTGTGGCCACGCCTTTTTGTCGCACTGTGTTGTGACATTTCAAACGCCATGGCAAGAGCTGAAAACCAGTTGCCCTGCTGAATGTTCCACCATTGCCCACCTCTAGCTTCTCCTTTGTCTATGGCATTTGGTATTTCGCTTCACCCATTGAAAATGGGTAAAAGGGGGTATATTGTTCTTGTGCTAGCGCATGCGATAGACAGAAAGTGGCGTATTGTTAGTTGATTAGAAATTGGTCATACTTTTGTATGCATTTTAACTGCTTTGTACTTCGATAATTTATCTTGAATCCATATAATCGATAAAAAATTGATTTTGACACGAGTTCGTTTTAGCTTCATTTTGATTTTGGAAATATTATTTGTCATTATATGCATATTAAACAGATTATATTTTGATTTTTACTCTGGTTTCTTTAATATTGATAAAAATCGAATATTTTCCTCTGGTTTCGATAATATCGATAATAATCGATTTTGACTCATGTTCTGTAAAGCTTTTATTGAAGACTCTTAGAGATAGATTCATCAAACTTAGAGTGTTTATACAGAATAGCATGCTATAGTATATTAAACAGATTAGTATACTATGCTATACTTTCCTATACAGAATAGTATACTTTACTATACTATACAGAATACTATACTATACAATACAATATACTATTCAATACAGTATACTATACTATACATAATAGTTTTATAAGTCTTAGACTGTTCAGAGACTTGCTCTTAATTTCGAGAAAAAATAAATATTAAAATTTGATTGTTTAGACATAACTTGAGAACTATGATAGCTAGAGTTATTAAATTAGGTATGCATATTATCTTAAACATAAATTTAAAAAAAATAACCTCTTATTCACTTATTTTGAAGGTGGGTATTTTCCAGTCGCCCCTTTTCAAATTGAGCTCCTTTATTAGTTGTTCTTGCTCTTTCTCCACTCTTTCATCTGTCGAGTTACTTACGAGTTGGCTCTTGACTGCTTTGTTGCCTGAATGGATTCTCTGGACCTTGCTGCTCACTTTTTTGGCCCACGTTTCATTTGGCTATTTTATTAAGGCAATTATTCGACGGACTTTAGGGTTGCAAAATGTGCGACGTTAATTGCGAGCGCGTGTATAAAGCGCATTTGTTGTGCATTTTTAAGTAATAAAATAATTAAATTATTATTTATGGCTGCTGTCCACGCTCTCTATGTGCCCCCATTTAATGATGATTTGTTGGGCCAAGCCATGCAGACATATGCTGAACTATGACCTTACGTCTACAGCCATAAATTCACACCCGCTGCGAGTGTCGGAGATATTTTTACGCTCCATTTTCTACAATTTTATTTAATACCTGTTCAGGTTGCGCAAATGAGTATATTAGTTTTGTGTAATGTGCGTCGGTCTATACGAGCTTTGCAAGTAGAGTTCAACTTCAATACAGATAGACTGTATAGATAGACCTATATATTACAGAGTCCTCCCAAATCAATTTATACCAAAAAATCATTTAAATGTTCTTTGACCGTGAACAAGTATTCGGCAGTCGGTTGTGCCCATTTGTAACGTTCTTATTCCTCTTTTATTTTATCTCCTTCACTATCGATGCTCAGCATGAGAATCGAGAGCATGGCAAAAATATAAAATATTTTACACAGAAATGAGATATGTGCCTACAGATATCTTCGACTTTAATACATATAAAATAATATACATTAATAAAGCCTTTAATTATTTATCTCAATGGAAACTTTATATTTCACATCAGTGAATTTTTCTTTGAAATAAATATCTGTTAACTTTTTATTGCGCTTTTTCATTGTCTGAAAAAGAATTTTAAACAAAATTCGTTTCTTCTGTGAAAAAGTTAATAAATTCCGAAAAAAACCTACACGGAAAATGTTATAATATTGTAAATTCGGAAACATAAATTCGAAAGGGTTTGTTTTCCCAAAAAATAAAATAAATGTTTGTGGATAAATCTTTGGTTGATTTTTCGTTATGCTAAAAATTGTTTAAATAGATAAGGTCAAAAATTCTTTGCTCTTAAGTAATTTTTTGTAGAGATTTTTCTGACTTTTCTTTTGACAGAAAAAGCCACAAAGAATAATTTAGTTATTTGAATTTTCCAATAAGCTATAATAAATATTTATCTACCAATTTGTTCAGGAATATATTAAAGTTTTTTCCTTCATGCATAGCACTTGCATAAGAGAATTTCAATAACTAGAGCATGCATAAAAGTAATTTTTCAGTGTTAATACAAAGCATACTAATATTGTAGTGCTCTCGTATTCATTTAGCAATCGCATCACACAGAGTTCGCATTATTCTTCTTCAACCAACTGCAACCGCTGTCTTTTTGCGGGTAGCAACTATTTTATGGCACTGTCAGTTCATCTTTTGTGCAGTTGGAATTTGAGTTCTGGGCAGCCGAGCAGTCTGGCTTCTGTGCCTGACTTATTGGTGGAAAGTTTATGTCTGACCGGACATGAAAATGCATGTGGGTGTCAGTTAGTATACCCTGCACCCACTGAAAATTTAAGAAGAAAGGGGAATAACAGTTGTCAAATGTCACCATAAGAAATAGAGAAAATCAAGTGTGTATTTGCGTGTGGGCGAAAAATACCATATACTTTTCGATATCTGTACTGCATTTATGGGCAAAAACTGATTTTGATAAAAAATTAAATATAACTTCTTAAATACATTTTAAAAGATGAAGACAAATAATAAAAGACAATAAAGTTTGTTTTTAGCCACTTACGGAGCTCTTATTATACTTTTCAATATATTTATATTATTCATATAAAATCGATAAATATCGATTATAAAGAAAGGTTTGATATCACACAAACTGTAAGAACAAGTTTATCTTCACTTTTCTTACCAACAATTTACTATTAAGTACAAGGTATTTACTGGACAGGAATTCCCTAGAAGAAAAGTCTTCCTTATTGCTAGTTTTATTTAAAAATATTGTACCCCAATGAGTGCAAAGTAAAATATTATTTTATTGCCTGACGTTGGCTGCAATAAGTTTCACTCATAAAAATAGTTGCTGAAAGCCAATTTATTTATTTAGTACATGCAATTTAGAAATAAAACAGAGCGGCAAATTGTGCGCATAGTTGAGCCATAAAACAGAACCACAAACAAATGGTGAGAAAATGAGAAATTGCTAATGGCTCTTAACTGAGATTAAGTGTTGATAAATAACACAAAATGTAGATTGGAAGGAATTTGATAAGGAATAAAACAAAAATATTTTAATAAGTTTAAAAATACATTTGAATATTTATATAAATAAAAAAGTATAAAAATAAATGTATATAACATATTATTAGTTATTTCAATAGGGCAGGACTCATAGCAAAAAAAATTAGTTTTTTATTTGATAATTTTTCTGATTACATTTTTAAATTATGTTTATCAGCTAAAGGTTAAAGGATTAAGTGTAAAAAAATATTTAAAATATATAAACTATATAAAATATTGTATATAAAATACGTAAAATGTATAAAATGTTGATGTATTAAATAAATAAAATATATAAAATAAATGAAATATACAAAAATATGTAATATATATGTATTTAACTTATACAAAAAGTATATATGAAATTCTCAAACTAAATTACCTCAAAGCATATTTTTGTATACATATTTTGCTATTTAGAAATAAATTCAAATACATTTCTTGGTTAGCCTTTTAAGGTTCTGTCTGTTCACGCTTTCAAGTCCATTACCTAAAGCCTGGGTCTTAAAAAAACTTGTATGCAGTGATGATGTCAATATTAAATGAATTTTGTAGAAGTTTCTCAACAATCTTGAATGCCTTCCTTTAAGCCTCTTTAAATATTACGCATACGCCACATTGTAAATAAATGGCCCAAATTATAGACACAAGCGCCAAGGCCTCAAAACAAAACAAAACTACAAAACAGAGAAAGAAAAAAAAAACAGAAAAAAAGAAAAGAAAATGAAAAGACCCTAAAATATTTTGAAGTGGCAACAGCTGAGGCATCAACGAGCAGGGCCGAGTGGCAACGCCTGCCGGCGACGGCATCTTAATAAATTTCCCCAGCAACACTTTGGCTGTTATTAATACTTGAGTGAATGGGTCGAAATGGCTACGAACAGCGTAGCACGCACCTAAAAACCGCGAACCAACGGGGTACGAGGTATACCGAAACGGTAGACGTTGCTTAATTACACGCTCTGCCCAACAGGGGGCGTGCATGTGTGCCTGACAGCGCATGCAGCGCGAAAGGGAGAGGGGGAACCCACGCATTTTGTTGCGATAATTAATGAAGGCGAAATTTTCTCGGTGATATCTCAAGCAGCTAGTTTAAAGTTTTGCCTTTAACGTTTCAGCCATTAAATTCGATTACACAATTAATTGGAGGGGTCTTTGTGAATGGGCAGGATAAGCGCGCACATGTCAACATGTTAGGTAACTATGCTTAATTAAACAAATTCCAATGAGTCGCTTTGCATCCTGCAACGAAAGTCAAATTTTAATGAACCTTCAGTTTCGCTTCAGATCCAGTTCCTCTTCTATATGTTCAATGAGCTGCTGTTCGGTTCACTTTGACATTTGCTTCAGCATTCCAACAGGCAGCCAATTTATTTTCACATTCTTGAAATAGACTAAAAAAAATTAGAGCGGAAATAGAGGCAAGAAGTAGAATAGAAGATACCCTATAAATCTTTTACTAGTTTTTTAAAGTGAAAAGCTGATAGATAATTTAAATTCTATATTTTAAGTTAAGCTGCAAATTGTTTCATATTTTTCAAACTATGTTATCTTTTTTTCATACTTTTTTATGATGCCTGAGAATTTATTCAATTTAACTTGAATTTGTAGACTTTGACTCTTGCCTTCATATACGCCTTCACTTCGTTATGTATATATATATATATTACAGGGTATTAAGTTATACGCACTTTTGCCTAATGATGTCTACTCTCAAGTCGTGCGTAAGCCACATGGACACGGCCACTTGGTGGCACCTGTAGGCAATGATGCGGACAACCACATATTCGCACATACACACACACACTCACACTCACATAAATACATTTACATAAATATATAGACATATATATATGTATTAGACTTGCCTTGTCAGAGCAATAATCCAAGCAGTTTCAGACATGTTAAGTCATTTTGTGGACGCACACACACACACTCACTCACACACACACATATACAGGGAGAGCGAGAGAGAGAGCCTACGGTTACGCCCTGCTGCTTGTTTATTTGGTTGTTAAATAATTCGCTTGGCATTCAAATGGTTTTTAGGCCCAGGCCTCCAACTGAGTTGAAATTAATTTGTAGACAAGGCAGAAAGGCTAGGCTACAACTGTGGCTCAGGCTTGTGTACCGCTAGCCATGTTCTGTCTGCGTGTCCTTTTGACTGCAGGTATTCGCATTTCGGTTGATGTTAAATGGCAGACATGCAAAGCTAAACTTGGACAGCTGCTGGGGCTACAGTGAAATAAGGCTAAGCAAGGCTAACCTCTAAGTGAATTGCTTAATTTAATGAAGAGATTAGTTCTACATATGACATAAGAGAGACTATACTGCTAATTGATTTGTTTTTGAAAATCGATAGCTATAGTTATCATATAGTTATAGTTATAGTTATAGTTTATCGATAGTTACTTAAGGAAATTTTTTTGTTTTTTTCTAGAGTTTTTTAGTTCATATAAACAAGAGTTTTTGAGTCTTTTTTTTGGGACTTATAAACGCTAATTCTTAGACTACCTGCTAAATATTTAGCATTAGCTTTTATAGAGTTCTTCTATTTAGAATGAATCAGTTACAGGGTATTAAATGCTGAATGCATTCTTATCTTTCAACTCAGGCTAAGCAAACCTAAACTTCAGTTGAATTTCTATATTCAATGAATATATTCAAAACTATTTTTAGTTCACAACTAGAGTAAGACTCCAGCTGAGCTACAGTGAAGCAATGCTAAACATATCTGCAAATAATGCACTCTATAGTGAAACCACGCAAAACAAAGCTTACCTAAAGCTAAAAGGCTTCATTCAACAAATTCAAATTATAAATTTGTAGTCACTTCTAAAGTTAGCCAGCAATTGGAGCTACAGTGAAGAAACGCTAAGCATACCTTCAACTGAATTGCTTTATTCAATTAATTAATTACTTTCATTAATTAATCAATAAATTATTCTAAATTATCAGTCTCCTGGTATTCGCAGCAGCATTCCAGCGTTTCGGGCTCATAGACCAGACCGCGAAACTCGCAAAAGATCTTGAAGATCAGTCGTTCCTTCTTCTCGTAGTAGTCATCGGCATTGCGATCGAGTGCATCCACCTCGGCCTTATAGATCAGCAACTGCTGTCTCATTCGCAGTGTCTCCTCGTCGCAGTTGAGGCTGTCGTCGTGATGCGGCTCTAGCGTCAGCAGCGACAACATGAACGACAAATATAGCTGAAAATTCCAAAGCTATCAGCAGTTGGATAGGATTCTAGCTTCAATAGAGCTGTCAATGCCAATTACATCTCACCTCCTTCTCCAGTGGCAGATCGTGCGACAATATATTCTCATCGTGGGCATTCTCTACGGCATATGTGATGTCCATCTCAATCTCGGCTTTGACTTCGACTTCGATTCAGCGGGTGTGGCTGCCAGTTGGCGACTGTTGCCGCTTGCCCGAGCTTTTCATATTTTATTGCCCTGTTTATGTTTATAATATGTGCTGTATGTGTGTGCGCGTGTGTGTATCTGAGAGAGGGTTTGAGCTGAGTTCTGCTAAATATACCCAGTAGTAGGAGAAACGACAAACAGAGTAGTTGCTTTTCTAAAAAAAACAAAGCATCGGCTTTATTGAACGGTTCATTAAAATGCTGCACTGAACTAGTTCAGTGATCAGTAATTGATATAGTTAAGTCAGTTATTGATATAGTTAAGTTGTTCAGATGTTCATGAACCACTCGTTTTATTGAACTTTTCATCTGTCGATCATGAGCGACTAAGTAATTAAATATCTGATCTTTACGCATCAATAGTATATGTCGTTAATGATCTGAAAAAAGTGAAATGACCGATGTAGTGAATGAAACGAAAAATAAAATTAACTTGTTAGCAGATATATTCATTATATGTTATATAATATTATATTATAAAAAATTATATTAAAATATTATTAAATACAGTTGAATCCCGAAAATTGACACAGGAATTCGATTTATCGAACAGGAATTCGAACGGTTTTTATTTCAAGGGAACAGAATTTTTTACGAATTACTGAAGTTTACGATTTAGTTTGGGATATAATATAATATTTATATAATATTAATAAATATATTATATATTATAATATTAATAAATATATTATATTTTATATTTAAAATAAATGTATTATAAAATATATTTTTAATAAATAAATTATTCAATTTTAAAAATATACTTGTAATATATTTGAATACAAAATATTTAATTCCATAACTTTAATTTCTCTCCTAGGGTATTTAAGGTTCGGCATATAAATTAAAGCAGTTCTTTCTTAATATCACTTTCGATAGAGTATTCCACAGTTTTATTGATATTTTCGAGAGAGAACTCTCTGAAAAAGTATTGTTTTCATTTCTATAAAAGTTACTCTAGGCTATGCATATGCTGTTTAAAACTTAGCTTTTTAGTTAACTCTTTGCTAAAAGTAATATAACACAAATTTATAACACTTTTGCACTCTTCATTTTCCTTAGATAAATAAATGATTATATTTGTTGTAGTTTTAAAAGCTTAACAATAAAGTAAAACGCAGAGAAGTAAAATTTTGAGTACAATCAGATCGCATGTCAAGCAGCGGGAAGGAGAGAGACAGAGAAGAGAGATGGGAAACAACTATGCCCACAGCTGGGAACAGTGTGCAGGGAACCGGGAACAGAAATGGGCATAAAAGTCAAGTTGGTGCAGTAAAAAGTAAATAAAATTGACACCCGCACAAAAGGAGGAAACATAAACCGAAAAAGTGTAAACAAACAACAAGCGGCGCTTAGGCAAATAAACATGGCTTGAGGGTTGAAGGGAAAGAGAGAGGGCGTCGGGCAGAGATGAAGGCGGCAAGTGAGAGGGTAACCGCAGACAGGCCAAAGCAAATGCATAGCGCACGCAAACAATGTGAGCGAGGTAGCGAGAGACGAAGAGATAGAGAGAGGGAGTTGAAGTGGAAGCGCTGCTAACCTAGAGTAAAAGAGCAAGAGCAAGGGGAACGCAGCCACAGAAACCAAGTAAAATGCCAGCTGCAAGGCAAAAAATGCTCGGTTTCGCATTTTTTTATGAATTTTACATTTTGTTTATATGTATTTTTATGGAGATTATATGCAGAGAGCGTTGCTGCAGCAGAAGCCGCTAGGTAATCGTGTGTGTGTGCGCGTGTGAGCAAGATAGAATGTCTTTGGGAGCACGTGCAGCACAGGTTGCACAAAATGGCGGCCATCAAATGTGCAAAGTAATAAAATTTAAGTGCCGGATATTGAAAAAGCTCGTGTACTGATTCCCCTGGCTAATGTTAGTAAATATTAAAAAATATCGAACAAAAATTATATCTCAAAAAATAGTTGAAATTCTAAATAAATATGTGGAATAAAAGTTGGAATTTAATATCTTTATTTCACTTGGAGCTTAAGAATGAGTTGTCTAGATGTAAGCCTACTTTGAATAGAAAGTTAGGATGGGTCATATAAAAAATTCAACCAAAGCAAGTTATGCTTAATCTACATGAATAAAGAGCCTCATTATTTACTATGAACAAATATTGAATATGTGATTAAGTGATTAAATGAGAAGCCTTGGCTCAATAAGAATTTTAAATAAGCTATAAGAATAAAAATATAAATAAAATAAGAAGAGAAGTTTATAAAATATATATTCAAATTATTATTGTAGATTATATTGAAAGGATATATAATCACAGCTACGTATAGCCTCATATGGTTATTAAAATTACCTTAAATACTTTTAATTAAACATAACCACAATTTTTTCTGATTTATCTAAGCGTCAAAAGAATTAAAAATATAATTTTTTTATATAACAGTATTCTTTTTACAGGGTATGTAAGCAAAGCTAATTATAGTTTCACATACATGAAAATGAAGCCTGCTTCTTTATGACCAAAGTAAAAAGAGAATTGATATCGCTGTGAACTAACGTAAAAACTATTGATGGCGACCCACATGCTGTGTAGTAGGGTTATGGGAAGCGGGAATAGGGGGCAGCGGAAAGAAAACAATTTTCGAGAGCTTTTCGCAGCGCTTTGGGCGTAAGCTGACATGTGGGAGTTGTTCGATAGGAATCGGGGGAAACGGGTTAAGTCTTTGCCCCAATGTTGTGCTGCAACAAATAAAAGGAATTGGCTTATAGCTACGAGAGTGTTTGAACAGCGACAAAAGAATTTAAATTCAATTGACACAAAAAAAATTGATCTAATAAAATATTTAAATATATAAGTTGAGCAGATTTTTTTTTCTTTGGAAGGGAATAAACTATTTATAAAATGTTAAAAGAATTTCAAAGACATTTGTTTTGCAATATTTATAAAGTCGAAAATATAAAATATAAATGTTTTCAATATATTCTTAATATATATTATTATTATATAATCTTTTTTTTATATATTTTATATTATTATTACATTATATTTTTTATATATTTTTTATTATGATTATATAATATTTTGTATATATTTTTTATGTTATATATATATTTTATTAAATTGTTTATATATTTTTTTGTTATTATTATATGTATTATATTTTTAATATATTTTATATTAGTATTATTTTATATATTTTTTTTATATAATATTACGTTTTGTAAATATTTTATTTTATTATTAAATTATATTTTTGATATACTTAATATTATTATTATTATTTACATATATTTTTTATTGTAAGAATATTACTTACCATGAAACGCATCATTTACAAACTGAACTAGTTCAATTCACAAATGTAGTTCAATTGGCACTAGAAGGTATAAATATTTCGAGAGACAAGTTATTAAAATGGCTCAGCGCTGTCAACGTTAAATGTCGCTTGCTGAAAAATTTAATTAAGCAATCAATGTATTAATTAAAATACGCGCACAGGTAAAGGTAAATTGTGGAGGCGAAGAAGCGAATCAGGTGATGCCCCAAGCATAGCATGAGTAATGAATTTTGTTGTTGTCATGTAAATAAGCAGATGCCACAGCAGCGAGAAGGCACATGCCAAGGCATAATAAGTGTCTGTGTGTATGTGTGTGTGTGTGTGTGTGTGTGTGTCTGTGTGTGTGTGTGTGTGTGTGTGTGTGTGTGTGTGTGTGAGTCAAGGGTGACAACACGCAGACGGCGCCGACAACGTCGTATCGAAAAATGAAGGAAATGAAATAAATCAAGACTCATTAAGCCGCGGAGCAAGGAGCTGGGGAAAAACCACAACAGGGCAGCTGCCATGGCATATTGAGTGTGTGTGTGTGTGTGCGAGTGTGTCATTTGCGTTAGTATGAGTGTGCGTCTGTGTGTAAGTGCGTTTAGGTTATGTCAGCGCGCGCTAAAGCAAAGTTGACAGTTGTTGTCAACTTAATCATCGTCAACACCAGCACATACACTTACACACACACACGCTAACACCTACACACGCACACACACACACACTGTGACACTCGCCTGGATTACTTATGCATTGACAAATACTTATCATGCAGCCGCAACTTGAACTTAATTTCTAGCGATAACTCGACATATTGCCAGCTCATTATGCGGCTCTCCCTCTCTTCCTCTCCTCCAAATCAGCCCCTTCCTCTTTCACACACATGAGCTGAGATACAGCTATATATCTATTATGACTACGTCAACTTCCGTCTCTTGTTGTTGCTGTTGCTTAATAATAGCAAATTACACAAGTAATTAGTCACGCATTTAATTATTATTTATGGGTTGCCTATCTCTTTCTCTCTCTCTTCCTCTCTCTGTGGCTTTTTCTATTTAGCTAGTAATTATCTAGTCGAATGCCTGTTTTCTGCTCTGTTAATATATGCATGCGTCAATGGCTAAGCCCAAATCGTTTTATGGCTACAGGCATCTATGTCCTTATATCTAGGCAGCTGTCACATTATTCTAACTAGTTATTTTTATGGTTAGAGATAATTTATATCTAACAACTGAAACCAGCAGCTGCTTAGAAATAATGTCTAGACAAAATAGATGGAATATAAATCTTAAGTTTATTAATGGCATATTTTTTTGGGTCTCAGTATTTAGTTTTCTAAGAGACTTTTAGGGAATGAAGCAGAATTACTCAGAATAGATAGCTTAAAGAACATATAATAATTTTTGGTTCCGCTTTGTGAACAAGTTCGTTTGGTTCAAAAAATAAACCACTAAACTCTCGAACTACTGAACTACAGAATACGAATAGCTTATGATCTACATTATGAATTAGAGATGGGCGTCGGGATCGGGATTTTCGCGACCCGAAATTGTTCCGGAATGATTTTCGGCATCTGGCAGTTTGGGGAAGATTTTAAAAAAGTCTCGGACGATCGGATAAGTGCTTGTTCATGAGATCATGGTAAGAGATTCTAGAGATATGCTCTGAGACGTTCGGGACCCGAGGGTAAGCATAAAGCATCAAGCACTTATCCGACCGACCTGGAATTTTTTAGAATCTTTCCTTAATACTAATCTTTCTTTAAATACAGTTCGAAAGTAAACTGTTAAAGTTGTTTTTTAAAGTGAACTAGAATACCTAACACTAACTGGGATCGTTTCCACTCATCTTCTTCTAATAAGTAATGTCTATTGGCTTATATATAATCGTTAGTAAAACCAACGAATCAAGACAAGGAATTTAGTTTCTCTATTGAGATATTTGATTATAAGAGAATTTTATTTTGTCTTGGTTTTTTATTTGCAATCTGACTTATATAGACAGTAAACAAATTAATTAATGTGTAAGAATGAATCTAGAAAAGAAAAAAGTTGCTCCATTTTTCAATTTTACTACTTTTTTTTTATTTAGAAAAAAATTCAATTATTATTCTACCACTGAAAAATAGAAAAACTCAGTCCTAAATATTTTTTTTTTTGATGTTTTCAAAAAGCAACAAATATATTTTCTGAATAAATTAAAAATTTTTTTGAGTGCTAACCAAAAAAAAAAACAGTTTTCAATATTGAGGAACTCTTGAATATATTTTCCACAATACATTTTTTTTTAAATTAATCTATTATAATCTATCTATAAAAAATACTCTATAACACAAATAATATCTTTCTTTTTTTCAAATTCATGTATAAATTCTTTTTGAGTTTTATGAAAGCTAAAAATAAGTTTTGAACAATATCCTTTTTTCCCTTAAATAAATTTTTGTTTAAATTAAAAGCAGCTTATGCATTTTTTTCTGCCGCTATCCAAAAAATAAATCGATATATATTTTTTTAAAATGTTGGCAAGCTCTAGCAAAGGCCACATTTGCTATGATTTGTTTCCTCGAATTCTGTGAAATCTTTTTTGTGCTTTTTGAATAGAATTGATGTCACGTTTGAAATTTGGCACCAATTAATAATATGTGCGCAAATTTTTGATGTATGCGAGAAGCGCAGCTGTTGCCCAATTAAAGGTTAAAGTTCGCTTAGGGTTTGGGCCTGGTCGAAAAACTCCGGCACACGTACTTGGGCCGAGAAAACTTTCATCGATTAAAAAGTTTTGCGTGCAGCTAAAGTATTATCAGGCTCTTTTGTAATATTTCTTTGCTGTTGTTCGGGCCAAAGCTTGCGGCGACAGCTGCGGCCAGATTCCAAAAAGCATATTCGATTATTTGTTTGTTGTATAATAATTGGGCGAAAGCAGCGGGGCAAAGCAAATTGAAATGCCAAATCGCATGTGCCACTCGAAACGAAAATCAAATCAGGCCACAAATGTCTTGGCCAAGCAAAAAAGTAAAAAACCAAAAGCAAAAGCAAAAGCCAAATCAAATAGCCTCGAACTTGCTATTGGCAGCAGCCGAAAAGAAGAAGAGAAGACTCTGAAGTCAGAAATGGGAATCAGAACTTCGATGTTGGTTGATGCTCCTGCTGCTGATTGCTTGGCAACGATTTGCTTGTAAGTTGTTTATTGGAGCGTGCTCTAATTAACATAACCTAAAAGGAATTGCTGCTGCCCAAGAAATAAGAACTGAGCGTGGTTGGGATTAGTCACAATTTGCTTAATGCTCAAACTTTTAATCACTCATACGCAGCGTGCGCCCGCAACGAAACAGAAAGAGAGCGAGTTTAGTGTAGTAAACAAAGTGACTTCAGAAATGAAATAAGTGTAAATACAACCGACAAAATATAAAGAAGAAAAAAACACTAATACACACACACGCACACACACACACACTGGCACACACACGCACACTTTAACAGATTTCATCTGCAAATTCGCACTCAGATATGTATGTATGCGCATCTGATTAAACAAGACTGTGTGTTGTTGAGTGTGTGTGTGTTTCTCTGTGTATGTGTGTGTATGCGTGTGTGTGTGTTTGCTTGTCAGCATTTGTGCTGCTTGGTAATCCCCCAAAGCGCGACTCCTGCCAGCAGCACCAGAGGCCAGAACATTTCTTCTTTGCCTTAATCTTAAGTTTAATTTTTTTTCTGCTTCGACTTTTGCGGTCCGCACACTCTCACACACACACACACTTGCAAACACACAAAAATTCAACTTTTAATGCATATTTTCTTAGAGTTCTTTTTGATGCTACGCAAAACACCAGCTGCTTACAAGGGGTATATTGAGTGTGGCAAATGTTATTGTTAGGCAAATGAATTTCCGGAATGAAAAGATTGGGATTTCTGTTATTAGATATCGTTAGATATTGTAAAGTTCATATATAGAAGGAGGACTGTATCACTGACTATTTTATAAAGCTTTACATACAGTTTTCTATCTATCTATAACAACTAAGTTTCACGTTATTATTGAAAATTTGTCAGATCAATCTTTTAGAAATTATATAGAATGAAACTCTTATATTTATATTGGCTTCTAGTTCTTTATATATCTATGGCATATATTTCAATATATTTGTATTAATATTTTTTTATTTTCTGTCGCTTATGACATCAAGAAAATTTCTTGATAGAATTTACCGTATTATTTTTGAGGTCAGTAGGGTTTGACCTCTATTTCTCTACGAAGTCTACGTAGTCTACAACTTGCATATATGTTTTTGATAGTTTTTTTGTTAAAGTTTTCCGTAAAGGACTTTTTTTTACAAAGTTCCTTTTTTATATCTCTTGATTCTCAGTACAAAGAACAGTATAGTTGTATCCTTAAGTCTGTTTTGATTTCTTCACACATCGCTCTTTTTTCTCTTCTGTACCGCTTTCTAGACTTCGACTAATAAAAGGTGACTCTCTTGTAAAAGTCTTCCAGTAGTTTGGCTTTCATCTGGAAGATTGATAAAGCTGTCACACACTTAGAGGGTATTTGCTAGTCAAATATTAGCAACTATTTGGCCCTAACTTGTTTGTAGCTGCTCGTTGGCGGTGTCTTTCAGTTGGCTAAATACGACGACTACAATGTAAGCTTTAGGGCGTTAAAACGCGACAGTGTGTGTGTAACTGGCGACCTATTTGCTTAAACACACACTGACACACACACACTCACACACGCCCACCGCTTATTAACTCTCACTGGTTGGTTTGCTTGACTCAGACTAGCTCAACTCAGCTCGGCTTTGCTTTTCCTTTTGCGTTTGGTTTGCTCTGCTCTGCTTGGCTTGGCTTGGCTGACTGCCTCTCATAACACATTAGCGAAAGTGAAAGCCTCCATAACGACTGCTCCCAGTTGATTTTAATTTGCTGTGCGTGTCTGTGTCACACTGTGCGCTCTTAAGGCCATAAATTTATATTAGTTGGCAACAGGAAATGCCAGCAGAGCAAAAGCCTCAACGAGATGCAAATGAAAATGACGCTGGCATAGCATGCCATGGATGTTGGCTGTGTGCCATATGATGCTTATGCTCTTATTTGTTTATATAGATTGTTAAATATTTCAAAAAGTCTGTTATAAAGCGCCTTACTTAAGCCGTCACAAATTAGATGAAAGTGAAGTTGATAGAGAAAGCGTGAAAGTAGGCTAAGTCGATGAGGAACGAGCAAAATTGTAATGAAGTTAAGTTAATTTTTATTATTATGATTTTCTTTTATAAATATTGGCATGGAATTTGCTAGCCTTTAAATTTATAAAAACTGCAGTGTTGTATAACCATTTATATAATATTTTTAACAGTGCTGTCAATCAGAATTAGTCTGCATAATTTGTGGCATGTCAAATTCATTGTCTGTTAAAATTCGATTTAATTATCTGATATTTTCTGAAAATTTGATGAAATGTATTTTCAGTATTTAGCCAATAGCCAGTGTTGTGGAACTTAAAATATAATATAATAATTTAATTTGATTTTAATTGATTTATGCTAAAATAGTTATTATACATCAAATTGTGTAAGGTCGAAAATAAATGTATTATTAATTATTTCAACAATTTTTATTGAAACATAACAAATTATATCACATGCAGTGTTGTACAATATTAAAATGTATTTTTTTTTTATTTATGCTGCAGAATGAAATGTCAGAAAATTAATTACAAACTTGTTAGTTAATTACAAATTGTTTCAATTTTACTTAATTTTTTCAAAGTATATATAATTATTACAAATAATATGTAGCCAGTGTTGTAAAATTGAAAATGTAGAAATTCCATTAGAATTAAAGTAAAACTGATTAAAAGTCCATTCTCAATTAGTTATTTGCAAGCTGAACAATTTTTATTCAAGCGTAATATCGAGTATATAGCCCGCAGCCAGTGTTGCAAAATACCATTCGCCATGACCAAAAATTTCAATTTAATTTCATTAGCAATGTATGGCAGCAAAATATCTGTATTTGCTCGCTTTTTTTTGGGGTTTAGTGCAGACAAAACTGAATTGTGATATTATCTTGGCACATTACAAGGATTTAAATGAAAGCTGCCAGCATTGATTTGACTGTCGTCTCTCGCCGCTCTCCCTTTTTTTAGTGGGCGTAGCTAAGGAATGCGGCTAAGTCTAGCTGATTCAGTTGGACAGACATTTGAATTTCATTTGCCCGGCTTACACATGGATGCATAAATATTTACGACTATTAGTTGCGAGCACTTGAAAGTTTTTCAATTTGCTTCGCTCTCTTTCGCATTTGCATATCGATGGAGGGACTACCCCTAACAGAGATGTACAAAAGTACAAAGATACAATTAAAATAAAAAAACTTTACAAAATGCTTGCACTTATTTTCTTTTTTTGGTGTTGCTGCCTGCTTTTAAAAGTTGTTTTAAATATTTTATGCAAAATCTATGTAAAATCATTTTGCTGCATGAATTGAGTCAACAAAATGCAAATTAATACAGAAGCCATCCCCTCCATAACTCAGTCGAGGTTGACTGTGGCACCCCACAAAAGTTGCCAAACCGGCTTGTAAATCAAGAACCTTTCCCCAATCTTACCAACAACAATAAAGATTCTAGTAGAAAAATCCACAACAACAACGGAAATGGCTCGTCTTTTGCACGTAGCCCATCATTATGTAAACCGCTCTCAAGCCTCAGAGCCTCACGCCTGACTGAATGCCCAACCCTGTATTCAGTGTGTGTGTGTATGAGTGTTTATGTTATTTATTTATTATTTATGTAGCTCAACTAAACGTTTTGCCACAAAAATTATAGCATAATATGTCAAAAAGCAGAAAAGGCCTTTGCTTTAAATAATCAGAAAGGAAAACATGTAGTTGGGTACTACGAATTTCGTATACTCTGACCAAGCCTTATCAGACATATGTTAAAAGTGGTGTCACATAATGTGTCAGAATACTTTTTAGCATTTATGAGTATGTATATGCTTGTATATTGTATGTATATATATTTCTTATCCACAATTATCAATTAATTTAAGATAGTCTATCTCTGTTTTATGCATTGTAAACTTGTGCTATGGTAGACAATGTTAGGAATTTCAACGAATCAAATTATTCTTTAATAAAGCTGCAATAGATTAAAAGTATAAGTCTTACTTTTATCTTCATTAAATATTTGATTCTTTAAACATCTGGAATTTTAAAAACAATAGTTCGATAAAATGATATATTTTGTATATTTTTTTAAAAATATATATTTCGTATTTTATAAAATTTTTAAAACTAAATTTTAAAGCTATTTTCTTATTTAATTTGTAAGATATCTAGTATTATAATGTAGATTATTATGGTTAAATAAATTAATGCTTTTAGCTCTATGTTATTATATATTACGTATTTAATGTATATTATTTGTTGTTTTATTTTATTTATTTAAATTTTTTTATTTTTTTTTATTTAAGTTATTTTTTAAAATTTTTTTTATATTATTTATTTCATATATTTTTTATTTTTTTTTTGTTTTTTTAAGTTATCTTTACTTTTACTATATAGTTTTTAACTATTTTTATTTTGTATATTAATTTCTATTTTGAATATCATTTCTTAAGAGTTTAATTTAAAGGAAGTAAATGGGAATAAAGATAGCTCTCGTACGATTATTTCCTTAGCTAAAAACTAAATTTTGCTGATATGGTTGAGTGTCTTCGCTTTTTGCTACACTTCCAAATTAACTGTTGTTTATGGCTTACCATTTATTTAAGTACGAAACATTGATTCATAATAGAATCAAAGTTGATTTTTTATATGCTTACAAAAGAAATGTATTTACTTAACCTTGCTTCGATTTGTCATAGCTATATATATATTATATATACAATTTTTGTTAAGCTCAAGTTTCTTTTCGTATAATTTAGCCAATTTCAGCAATATTTATCCACACACACATACATTTTACGTGCGTGGCAAACTTTATGTGGCAGCTGTGTGGCTTTTCTCTATTGATATTACGTATACGTAACGTGCGCGCTGTCCATGGCCAAGCACTGCTAAGCCGCAGCCGAAAACTCTATAAATTCTAAAGCCGCTATTAGCTGCGACTTAGTAGCTATAGCGGGCCTCATAAATTTAGCTCGCAGTTGGCAACAACAAAGTGGATTCTTGTTTTGCCCCACCAGACATTTCATAAATATGGTGTTGTTTTTTTTTCGCTGTTATGAATTTAAATGTGATGAACGAGTATGAAGAGGAGGAGGGAGGACGCGCGTCAACAGGCGCTGTCCAGTCTTAATAGGGGAGCGAATTGTTATGCAATACACGATGAGGAGCTTCATCTTAAATCATTTGCCGCATCATTTAAAGTGTGCAGCAGGCAACTTTGAGGCATCCTTTTTGCTTTTCTCTTTTTTTGTTTTGCAGCTTTGTGCGAGTATTGGAAAAGTTTGAAGCCGAGATGCGAGTAGTTTTGAATGCGAGTTATGAAACCACTTAGCCGGCAGCTAAGGCGGCCGCTAAACTCCATTGTAAATGGCTAAAGTTGAAAAATGAAAATCAACTAAACGAACACAAAAAGGAATGAGGAAGCAAGAAAATGAGAGAATTGAAAGAGCAAGTTATGCAAAAGTTGAGAGCTGGCTTTTAAATCATCGAGTGTCATGCACACACACGCACCTGGCCAGCTAAAAAATAAAATGAAATAAAATTTATGTTGTGTATATATACCTACTATATATACATATATAGATATATATTGTATATTGACTTTGGCAAAATAATGGCTAGCAATTTGTAGAGCCTACTTTTTTTTGCTTGGTCTGCAGACAATGAAATATACTTGGGCAAACACATGGCCCAAATTGCTGCACGTGTGTGTGTGTGTGTTGCGTGTGTGTGTGGCCCTAAGCACCATCATCAGTTACAAGTGTGAACAATAAATTGTCATCAGCTTTTGAGACGCAGACTTTGCTTTTGCCTTCTTCTTCAATTTATGGCGGATTTTCAATTTGTATGCCCCGCGACCAATTCACACGCTCACTTCAGTCCCACAGCAACGCCCCCGCCCCTCCGCCGACACTTATATGAGCACGCAAGTATGTTATGCGCAAAATAAAAAATAAAGAAAAAAGTCTTTGTGAGTCTCACAGCGAAAAAAAAGAGAACGAAGCAGCAGCATGTGAAGTGTTCCTTGGAGTTTTCATTTTCATTTTCGTTTTCTTTATTGTTGTTTTTGTTGTTGTTTGCGTTGTCGCTGACATTTATTGCGCACATTCGTTGCCATTGATTTTTTATGCGTTTTTGAAGTAGTTCAGTTCAGGCGACGCTCATAAGTAGGCAACGTTATTTTTTTCAATTTTACTTCATATTATTCGATTTTCGTCAGTGATTATCATGTGTGTGTGTGTGTGTGTGAGTGTGTGTGTGTGTGTGTGCGTGTGTATGTGTGTGTTGCTGCAAAGTGTATTTTAATATTGTTGCTGCTACAGCGGAAACTTAATAAACTTTGTGCTCGCTGTTGTTTGTCAAGTCGAAAAACTTTCCACATTATTGACAGGCATTGGCATTGGCATATGAGATTTATGGCAAGCCCTATGAATTTTGTATGACTTTTGAGCGCCAATTTGAAATTGCGTTTTTCTTACCATATTAAAGTTGTGTGCAAATTTTTGCCAAATTATTGCAGATAAAAAACTATTTGACGAGTTTTCAGAGTGCTTCCACAAGCCATAATAACATAATAAGTTGAGTATTAAAATAAGATAGAATGACGACAATAGTTCGGTAGAAGTTTTAGTAGATTTTTGATATAAAGAAATTTTATTTATATTTTCCATATAAAGTTGGAAAATAAAGAAATATAAAAGAATGTGCAGCTTTATTAAGTTGAGTTGTGCTCAAGCAGATATTGGATATAAAGTAATGATGAAATAAATTCTTAAAGATAGCCATATACAGGGTGTACACATTAAAGCTCTCTATGAATATATTAAAAAAACTTTTTTAGCTTTCAACATTTTTATTTTATTTTTTGTGTGGTTGCTGATGGAACTATTAAAAAGGCTTATATAAAAGCTCAACAGTAAAAGGTTTTTAAAGCCATAAATTTATTCTATTTTTATATTTTTTTTTACATATATGTATGTATATATAGAATAATAGGTACATCTATAGGAATAGGTATGGTGTTGACCTTAAGTAAAAGATAAATAAATTTATGAAATATTTTTCTATATTTTTTAAATTCTAACTAATGGATGGAATCATAAGTGAATCATATTTGTTTAGTATGTAGAAGTCTTGCAGCTATTTGACTTACAAATTTTATTAAAATTTTGAATTGTAATCAGGTAGCATAAAAAGAGCAAAACAACCACAATTTACTTTAGATCTATATATCTTTAAAAGTTCATATTAAATTTTTGCATATTTTATACTTTTTACTTGCATTTGTTTGCTTAATTTACTTTAAATTTATTTTCTTTTTTTATTTTATATATTTCATATTACATTTTTGCATATTTTATACTTTGTTTACTTTCATTTGTTTGCCTAAGATTCTTAAATTAGTTTTTTGCATGCTTAATACTTGATAAATGTATCGCAACGCCCTTCAACATGTCCACAACGCTGTTAAATGAAGCGTAAGCTGAAGCAGAGCAAAAATATATGTATTTTTCGAGTCTTAAGCTATTCGAGATGCCGTCAACAGTGGGCGGATGCAAATGCCAAGTCAATGAACGCGACGGATGCCATTAATCCTTGTATTACATTGAGCTGCAGGCAGGGAGTTGCTTTATATGCTCCTACTACTGCTACTGCAACTGCAGCAGCTGCTGTTGCTGCTGTTGCTGTCGTGTAGGGACTTTCGCAAACAGCCCTCGGCATAGTTGTTGAGTTGACTTGCAGTAGAGTGAAGCCGTCCGGTTTTTGAAGTGGCTGAGAACACGTGATATTCGAGAAATTTTTGCGGCTATCATAAACCATCTCTAGTAGCTGTACTCTATTTGAGTAGGCTGTTTAACGCCTTCAGCTATTTGCTTGACCACAACAGCAATTTCTGAATGAACATTGGCTACTGGCTCAGGAAAAAAAAACAAAAACGGTGTGAGTGGGTGCGATTTTGTATGCTAGACCCACACTTCGACAAAGCCCTTCGGGTAGCTGCTGCTCCCATAGATGGCATCAGCACAACAAGCCCGACAGTCGCCTTTTGATATGCAAAATAAAATTGTGCACAACGATTTTAATAAATATGCCACACACACACACAGACTCACACATTCGCAGACATGAACTCAGGCGTCGTTGTAGCTAAGGATGAGCAGCTTATTGAATTTTTCAGAAGCCCTTTTCTGACCCTCCGCTGACAGCGCTTAAAGCAGTCTCTGTTTCCAGAGGCTTAAACGCTTTAAGTCGTTTACCTAACTTAAGTAGTCATGAATAACTCATAAGAAAATTGCAATATATTATACAATAGTTACCTTTAATAGACTTTGAACATAGTTTAAGCTTATCGTCAACATGTTTTATAATCTCTTCATATTTAATGTTTATTAAGCTATCTCAATTTGCTTTAGCTTCCAGTGGATGCTTCATTTCAATACTTATTCTTGATATGCTTAGAGCTTTGCTTAAGACAGTCAACATATTCCATATTTTATGAGCAGACCTACTTATTCTACTTAAGCTTCGAATGTTTCACGCTATTATATTATATTATGCAACAATCATATTATACTCAAGCGCAGGCTTCCGCTGTTTGTTTTACACTAAGGGTTATAAACTCCAGCAAAAAAAATCTAAAAATAGATTTGTAAATTGATAAATTTTTTGGTCTCTGTGGCATTTTGCTCTTCTATTTGCATTTGCATATAGCACCGATTCAGTCACGTTTCTCCTACCTAAACAGCTCTGATTATTATTGAGGAAAAGCACGTTCTGTCTATTGAACTTGTTGGGCCTTAAATTTGTAAATACTTCAAATACGTGTGTGTGTGTGTGTGTGTGTGTGTTGGCCAGAGATAAAGCTTCTATCCATTGGCATCAATTCTAGCCGCAATCTAAACAATTTTGCTCATCGATGCTCAACTCTGACAACAAGCGGCGGCAAATCCGTAAAGCAGCTTAATATCCACACCTAAACAGCTAAGCATATTTTGAGCCGCTAAGCCACAGAGGCATTCAGGTTTTACTCTCAGGCTATCTGGCAGTTGAACAATATAATGCCAAGGTCAATCAAAGGATTACGTCAACCACTTGACTTTCATACGTATTTTTTCACAGTTGATGAAAAGCTTGTGAAAAATATATGCATACTTTGATGCGCCCTACTGCTGTTAAGTTTATGATAAAATTTTGTGCAACGGCGCAGAAAGTTTATAGGCCACATGGCGAAGAAAAATCAACAAAATATAAACAAAACAGAAAAACACTCAACAAACCAACCAAAAGTCAAAAGGCAACCATAAACCGCAGCCAACCAGCCAACCGGCTAACCAAACCAAGCCAACCAGTCATTAAGCTCTTGCCCGCTCTGCGAACCAATCTGCAACCTTCGGCCTCTCTGCCACGTTATCATCTACATAAACAACAACAACAACAACCAGAAGTTCGCTAAAAAAAATAAAGAGAGAAGAAAAAAGTCGATCGTTAAATCAAAAAGGCGCATTCGAGTGCCTGCAACATCATTAGTTGCAGTTCATACACACTCAAGCGCAAGTTATGGCGCAGATAGCTACCCTTAACCAAATCCCCCTGGGTACACCACAAACCACCTCCCTGCAACCCACCCACTCAACCCCCTCCTGGCGCTACCTCACTCGCGCTTTTTGTGTGAGGT
The DNA here is from genome assembly GCA_035045545.1 of Drosophila gaucha. Classification (NCBI taxonomy): domain Eukaryota; kingdom Metazoa; phylum Arthropoda; class Insecta; order Diptera; family Drosophilidae; genus Drosophila; species Drosophila gaucha. Next base: position 5,521,874 of record JAWNOY010000252.1, read on the forward strand.
GTCCAAATTAAATTTGCATCAGTTGCTCGACGAGCATCTAAATGATGCCAAAAAATATGAGTGTTCGAGTGTGTGTGTATGCGTGTGTATGTGTGTGGGAGTGTGTCTGCAGCATAAAGCCAAACAACAACAACAAGTGCAATACTCACTTTGGCGCTTTTTTGCATGTTGCTTTTTTCTGTGTGTGCGTGTGTGTGTGTGTGTGTGTGTGTGTGTGTGTGTGTGTGTGTAGTTTACTTTTTTATACCCTGTACACATTGTTTCTTTAAAAACGGGTTATAAGAGCTAACGACTTTAGCCCCATTAGGATTACATTTAAATTTCTAAATTCCCGAGTACCATTTTGACATAATATTTTTGCATAACCTATAAGTGCATGCACTTTATCTTCATGGCAAATATTTGACATGCACATTCTAAAACGACTTTAACGTTAAAATATGATAAATACCAAAAGAATGCTGAACAGCTTTAATTTAACTGCATGTTAGTTTGACATGCAGTTTGTCAAGAACTTTAGCATGAAATTTTGCTTAAAGTTTTGCTGAAATGAACGCTTTTTAGTTTGATGAAAAGTAAAATAAAAGAACCTGACGTCTGCAAACATTTGCCATGCAGCTTAGCCTCAAGATAAATATTAGACAGCCAATATGAACTCAGTTTTAAATATAAGAAACTGAAATAAATAGCAAAAAGTAACTGTAAGCGTTTACCGTACATCTTAACCATCTTAACGTCACGATAAATAGTTAACAGTTAGTACAGACTTTTCAATTTGTGAAAGAGAAATGGAATCAGAACTATGAACATTTACAATGCAGTTTAGTTGTTTGATAAATATTTGATCAGAAATATTATCATTACTTTAAATAAAATAAATCTCTTTGTTTGTTATTCGTAATAATACTAATGGATATCTTCTAGTTGCAAACTCCTCAAGGTAATTTTAAAAAGCGTTTCACACATGGCAAACGGATGTGTGCATATGTCTCCCGCCAGCTTCCCCCTCCACCCGCTTCGCATGTGTGTGGGCACTTAAATAATTTAGATTTTTGTGTCTAACATGCACAAGTGCCACAACGGCCTAAAAGATTCAAGTGCAGCAGAGGCAGCAGCAGCAGCAGCTGCCAAAGTGAGTGACCCAGTTAGAGAGATAGAGTATAGGGGTGCGTGGTTAGGGGTGCGTGGGCGGGAAGCTCCACTGGCAACGAGCTAAATTGAGAAGCAGCCGCGCACGCTGAATTGTAAGTGTCGTGCTAACCTGTGCGACAGTGAGTCGGCTCCGACATTATGCGCTCATTAAAATGTCAAATAAATTCAAATGCAAAAATATGCATTTTACTTTGGAATGTTAGCAAGTGTTGCACTTGAAAAAAAGAGAAGATAATGCACACGGATATTCGAGTCGCGGGAATTTGCGTGCGGTCGAGCGTGCTTAATGTGTGCATGTCATGCATATATACATACATATGTATGCATATAGCATATATATATTCATATATCTCGGCGTGAAGTGTGAACTTTGAACTTTGGATAAACGGTCAATTGAAATGTCAGACATTTTCCAACAGACTGCATAATTTATTTTTGAATTTAAAGTAAATTTATGTTGAGATAAATTTAGTTAAACCAGAGAAAGATATATAGAAGATTTTTAAGATCACGGAATTATAATGATTTTTAAATGGCTTAAGGAATATTCTTGCAAACTTTTTAATGAATGTATAGAATGTATACATTTTACCTACTTTATTATACTATATTATAAAATTTACTTTTAATAAATATATAGAATATATTATAATGCTTAAATCTTGAGAAAAAAGTTTAGTGAATTTATAATTTTATTAAAATGCTTATTTACATTTTTAAATATTCAAAAATTGCATTTATGGCTTCATTTAAAATATTTAGCTAATTTAAAAATATTTAACGAGTTGAAAAATAATTTGAGAATTTTATTTATTTTTTATTTTATTTATTTATTTTGCTCTTACTAAATGTAAATTTTTTTTTTTTATAATATATTAATATAAAGAAACTTACGTAAAAATATAGAGATAGAGATATATAGAGTGAAAGTATACAGAGCTTGCTCTTATACTTAAATAATAAATAAACAATTTCAAGTGATATTTCATATACACATATATATTGTATATATGTATATATTTATGAACAAGGTTCGAATCCTATTCAATATTCGTGAAAATGTTGTTAGATAGCTCCAAACTGAGTATATCCCCTATATAAATTTATATATATTTTAAACTTATATATAATCCGTATTATTCTGTATTCTCGTTAAAGTCAATTTCTCAGCCAAATACCGAACAATTCTCTTTAATGTGTGCCTTAAGCACAGCCACCGGCTGTTAAGGACTTTAGATTTGGTAGATTAAAAAAATATAAACTGTTGTTGTTTTTTCGCTTCGCACGATTTCTATTGCACTCATTAACTGTAATTTCAGAGTTGTCAAAAATATTTTTTTATGACTCTTTGGCAAGCGCGTGGAAGGAATGCGAAGCGAGTTCTGTTTTATGTGCACTTCCGGCCGCAATGCCATTAAAGCAGCTCGTTTATTTTAATTAAAAACAATTTCCGCTGTTTAGCTAAAGAGCAGAGAGCAGAGAGCGAAGGAAATCGTTTGATTGTTGGTCTACAAATGCTTTTTATAATTATTATAACGAGCATTTTCCGCCAATGGGTAACCGCTGCATTCTATTGGCCATTGTCTTAAAGCCAAGTCGTCATCTCAGCTGTCTGCAAAAAGCAAGCTCAAGCACATCCACACACGCTCACATCTGCACATCTCAACAATCTCCTTTTGACTTTTCTCACATGCTCAAGCACTTGGGCTCTGGGCATTGAGTGGCATTTAATTAATTTGCTTTGAATGCACTCGCCTTTTTATACCCTTTTGTTAAGGGATTCTATGCAGTTAGTCGTTGAAGACCGAAGCACTTTTTATGCCCATTGAAAATGTTTACAGAGGGTATTTAGTTTTTGACTTGTATAGCAAACATATATGTAATAGACAGAAGAAGACTTGGTTGAGTTCATTTAATATATATAAAAAGATATCTGTAAAATATGACAAGAATATATATGATATCTATATATATTGCTCTGCTTATACACCCGTCTGTCCTCATCTATCTCGACAACTACAACAGCTAGTCTTAAAATTTGACATATATACTTACTTTTCATTTTTATATATCTATATATTTTATCTCATTAGACTCTGTTCCCAAAGGGAAAAAGAGTCTATTGGATTTGTGCAATGTCCGTCTTGCTGTCTGTCCGTCTGTCCGTCTGTCCGTCTGTCCGTCTGTCCGTCTGTCTGTATGAACGCGCAGCATTTGGACACTATAGAAGCTAGAAACTTGTAATTTGGAATATATACTCGTGTGTATCCGCGTCAGATCAAGTTTGAGTATTTTTCCGATACGCCCACAGGGGGCGTGGCAAATCGGGAAATGCTATATCTATTAAGACTAAAACGCTGTTATTTTAGTCAATATTGAAGTCTAAGAAATGGGATTTAGAATATATATTTGTGTACACCACGCGGACGTTTTAAGATATAGATTATATATCTACGCCCATTGTGGGCGTGGCAAATCGGATAAAACTATATCTTCTACAGTTTTGAAGCTAGAGCATCCAAATTTGGCATGTGGGTTACTGTTGACCTTCCCTTAAGTTAGATCAAAAAGTTATATACCCACGCCCCCTGGGGGCGTACCAAATCGGGAATATATATATAGCGATTTGTATAAATCTTATAATATTTTGAGCGTATTAAGAGCTAGAGACTTGAAATTTGGAATATATGTGCAAGTAGATCACCCGGAATCAAAAATATATATTATAGATATTTACGCCCATTAAGGGCGTGGCAAATCGGATAAAACTGTATCTCCTACAGTTTTGGAGCTAGAACGTCCAAATTTTGCATGTGGGATACTGTTGACCTCCTCTTAAGATAAGTCAAAAGTTATGTATCCACGTCTTCTGGGGGCGTGGCAAATCGGGAATTACTATATCTTTTACTAAAACCGTGATAATTTCGGCAATATTTCCGTCAAAGAGTTGGGACTTGGAATATATATATTAGTATCCTACCTCTACCCAAAAATATATGTTATATATAGCTACGCCCATTTGGGGCGTGGCAAATAGGGTAAAGCTGTATCTCCTACAGTCTTAGACGTAGAGCATCCAAATTTGACATGTGGGTTACTGTTCATGAAATTTAAATTTACGAAAAAAAAAAAATAATAATAATCATAATGTAAGCCTCCGTAAAACAAATTCTAGTTGACCTAACTGGGGATTGAAGCAGGGTCTTCGCTACCACAACGCAAGTCTGTTTAACCAAATCAAAACACTTCCAAACTCAGTTTGGCACATAGCCGCACAAGAGACGCCGTGGTGTTGTGGGTAGAGTCGGTGGCTTGCGAAGCGCGTGACCCAGGTTCGATTCCCATCGCTGCCGCGTGATATTATCATTTAATAAAATGTTTTTTTTTTATTTTTTTATAACTTCTATGTTACTTAATGGATTTTGATAAAACTTTCTGCATAAATCCTTATATTTTATTAAAAATACGGGTTTACCTAAAAAATTAAAAAAAATGTAAATGTGGCTTTATTTGCAACTGAACTTATATTAAATTGATTTTGTGAAATGTGGAGCCAGTATCCAAAATATATAAAAACCAAAATAGTATTTTATTTTAAAAAAGCTATATGTATTATTTGATGACTGTAGCTAAATTGATGTAAAAGACATGCTTAAAAAAGGAATCTCGATAATCTCGCATTCAAACATACGGAAAGACGGACGGACGGTCTACATATTTATTGAGCCTACACACCTTTAACAGGAACAGAGTCTGACGCAGTCGGTGGCGCCCGACTGCAACGTTCTTACTTGTTATACCCTGAACCCATTGAAAATGGGAATTCAGGGTATAATGGTTTTGTGACAATGTATGTAACAGGCAGAAGGAGGCGTGGCAGACCCCATAAAGTATATATATTCTTGATCAGGACGACGAGCTGAGTCGATCTAGCCATGTCCGTCTGTCCGTCTGTCCGTCCGTCCGTCTGTCCGTCTGTCCGTCTGTCCGTCTGTCCGTCTGTCCGTCTGTCCGTCCGTATGAACGCAGTGATCTCGTAAACCACAAAAGCTAGAGATTTGAGATTTTAGATATATATTCTTGTATACCATACGCAGTACAAGTTTATTTTTTTTTTTCGATAACTCATCCTATTTCCTTATTATCGATAACAATCGATATTTTGACTTTGTTTTTAAGCTATAACTTTTAGACCATAATACCTAGAGACGCCAAATTGACTATGTAGGTTGCTGTGATGTAAATACAGATAATAAACTTATTAAATTTTGGATACCTCTCCCCATTAGCCCCATAAGTGGAAAAAACGTATTTCAAATACTAGGGAGTTGGGATTTCGTATATATACACCTCTAGATGTCAATATTATGTCCTGAAAATTTCATTAAGAAAGTAGATCTAGAACCGAAGTTATTTAACAATGAATTTCTCATAATGCTGCATAGAATGCAGCCCAAGCGTAGCCGCTAAATCATCTACGCAGTAAGCGGCGCGCGTGCTTGTGTATGTATATGTGTGCGTGTGTGGGTGCACGCAGAGGGTAATATGTACCGGTAAAAGATATAAGCTAGATTGTTTAAAACACTGCCTCGGACTTGGTTCAGGGGATCTCGTAGTCGGGCAGACCCGACTAGAGCTTTCTTACTTGTTTTCTTAATACAATAGATGCTCATAAATTACAACTTTCAGAAATTCAAATCTTGCAGAAATCAGAATTAGAGTTTGTAATAGATTATAAGCTCTGAAATACATAATATTGTAATTCTGCGTTTTTATGCAAAAGTCGATGAGTTGGGATTAGTAAATTTAAAAATTAATTATGTCGACGAAAACGGATTATTCTACTTAAGTTTACTTTAAATTTACTCAATTTTAATATTTATGCTCGAAAAACAAAGACCAGAAATGAGTCACCTGAAAAATAATGTTTTTTTTTATAATGTTGTCTTTATTTGCAACTGTCTTTGAAGACATCAAGCGAATTTAAATTGACAAGTGAGTGTTATGAATTAGTGTGAACTGTTGGTGAAGGGAGAGTGGGGTGGATGTTATTGAAGAATTAATATATATTAAATTGCCCTGAATGGAAGATCCAAAGGGCGCAGTCTTCTTACGTGTAGTATCTAACAGCTTAAAAGCTAAGTTCTTGTCATTGTTTTCTAGCCTAGAAAAACGAAGTGAGCTTGATTTTACTTGATTTATAAAGCAGAATCCCATGACCATTACAGCTAGACTCATCAAATACGATTTATAGGTTCTCATAAAGCAAACATAGATTTAAATATTTTGTATATTTTAATACATTTCCCATTCAGAAAAGCACTTATTTCAAATAGATACTTGTTTCTTGAGATATACATGGATACAGCTACTTATTTTTTACAGTAGATAACTGTAAAAGCAACTGTGGTTAGCAGGGTATAACTTTGTCTTGCACTCCCGACAAAAACAATCTTACTTCTGTCTTTTTTTTTGGCCCAGTCTAAGCTGTAAATGAAGTTTTGTAGGCAGAGCAATTCAATCAACAATTGCGGCATTTGCTTATTCAATTCTTGCTGCTCGCCTGTTCTCAATTTCTCAATTTTCATCATTTCTCTGCCTTTCTCTGTCTCTCTTTTGCAGCTGGCAGCCTCATAGACAACGACTTGTTGCCCTCTATTGCGGCTGTGGATGATGTATATATCGCCTCTTTGGTCCATGGCCACAACCACAATGTGAATGGGAACGGGAATAGCAACCACCACATGCACCACAACAATGTGGCGCAGTTTGACAATGGATTCGATGAGATGGTGGATGAGCAAGTGGATGAGACAACTTATCCGCCGCCGGTCTTTGATTTTGGCATGCCACGGAACATTACAGCCCGGACAGGACACACGGCGGCCATCAATTGCCGAGTGGAGAATCTGCGCGATAAATCGGTGAGTCAAGTGGCCCCCCATTGTTTGCTTGTGGTTGCTTATCCTGAAATGCGGTTTTTTTTCCTGCCATTTATATTTTATGCACTTTTAACTAGCGCACAAGCAAATATTGACCTTGCCGGGGACTAGTCAAGCTGAAAATCAAGTTACCGCCAAAGTCCACAAAGTCGCCAAAGTTTTTTTTTTTCACTACAGCTTCTTTTGGTTTTTTTGTCAGTTTGTTCAGCTACTCGTATCGTTTTCCGGTTCCGCTTTCATTGTCCTCTAGCCCCCATCATCTTTCATCTGCTCTTTTTTTTTTGGTAATTTTCTTGCTTGGATGTCCTTAGCCCCCAACTCTGTCCTGTTTACTGCTGCTTTGTCAAGTCCATTGGCATTCGCCACCCTGAAAAAGTTTAGTTTATGGTTTTGCATTGTGTTTCATCTTCCGCGATTCCCTGTTTTTTCTTTTAATTTGGATTTTTTTTGCTCATTCTCGTATCTATTGATTGCTCTGCGCTGCTTCATCAACTTTAAAGTTTATTTCGCTGCGTTTTTCTTTCACTTTACAACATTGTTCAATTTTCTCTTATTTTGTTGTGGCTTTTCCCCCACCCATGAGCTTGTTTGCAATTGCTACGAATGGTGGAAATATTTTTCTTTTGCATAGAAATAAATGAATGCCAATCAATGAATCGCTTTAAAAATGCTGAGTTTTTCCTTAAGGAAAAAACTAATTTATTTTTTCAATCATTTTCATTTAATTAAAGAGGAAACAGTTGTTGGGATGTAGTCTTAAATAACATTGCAGAAATTATATAATGTGGTTTAGTTGCCAAATGTTGCTTAGGACTTTCTAATATGTTTATAATGTTAGAAATTTAAAGGAACTCATAAAAAAGTTGAAATAAAAATGATTTAAAAGTAAATTATATGCATAATATGAGTTACTTTGATTTTTCTTTTAAAATATTATAGAAATATAAATAAGTTTCAGAATAGATTACTTTATTTAAAATAGATTAAAACGTATTTTACTTGTAAATTTTTATTTTTTTTAAATTTTTTTCTTTTATTTTTATTTTTCCAAATGTCGTTTATGACAGCAAGTGAATATTTAGGTTATAGAATTAATCGTTTTATTATGAACTGAACTTAGATGGGTTCGAACCCTATATCTGATAACAAGTGTGCCAATACTCAAAAATAAATAAAGTTCATTCAAGATTTCAACTTCAAGGTTGAAACCCTTCTCTCAGCGAATTCATAAAAAATGCTTTCAACACATTTTGAATACTTAAAAAGGTAGAATATGCATCCTTTTAGAACTAATGCTAAAATTGCTAAAGCAACAATATTTTGAATACTTCAAAATAAGTTAAGCTACTTCCACATTTAATAAAGATTTGTCTACTTTTTTAAAATCAAACCCATCTATTTATTCCAGTTAAAGCTATATCAATAAATGTTTAGCTATTTTAAAGATTTAAATTATGATGACTTTTTATGGATTACATATGTTGTAACAATCTTTCAGCACTAAAATTTGTAACACTTTAAGTTCAACTATTCGAATCTTTAATTAAAATTTGTTCAGGAAAGCTTTTGCTACTTTTTCCAACACAAACTTAACCACTTATTCAAGTTGCTTTCCAAGAGCTATTGCAACATTAATTTGAAGTAGTTGCAAGGTCAGTTTTGTTGAAAGTTTTCAGCTTAACCTCAATGAATGCTTAGCAGCTGTTTTTTTCGGGTTCCACTTTCCCACTTTTTCACTTTCACACACCTTTCACACACCTTTCGCTGTGGCGTTTTCCGAAAGAGTAGTTCCTAAATCTATCATTGCAAGCGCCGCTGCTTTGCATAGCTTTGCTTAGCTTTGCCTTTTTGGTTGCGACTTTTTTGCACCTTGGCCAGACCCATCAAAGGAGTCCCAGCACCCAGCTCATCATCATCCAGCGAGATTTAGTAGCACCTTTCTCTCTGTTTTGCCTTTCGCTTTTTATTTTTTTGTTTTAAGGACCGAGGTGGGAGGATTCCGTTTCCTTTTGCCACTTTGACACTTTTAGTTTGGGCTACAGTTTTTCGTGTTTTATTTTTATTTTTTTCTTCTCGTCCTTCATCTGAACGAAAAGTTTTGGTTGCCTGCGGCAGGTTTGCAGATTACTTTTCGGCTGCTTTTGCGGGATGGGGAGTCGGCTATAGCCACCATTTTTCGAAGGCTTTGGCAACTTTAAGCCGCTGACATTTTGGGCACGCACTTCATTCTTCGTCCTGCTGCCGAGTGCTCTGGCTGCAGGTCTACTCGCAAATCGCTTTGTCTGCAGCCGCCGCTTCTGCTGCTTCTGTATTTGCCAAAAGTTTTTTAGTTTCTCTCCTTTTTGTTTTGGTTTTTCTTTTTTGTATAGTGCTTAGTTCATTTTGTCGTTTGGTTTATTAAATTTTCTATCTTTATTTTGGCCAGGTCCCCCTTGGGCAGGGCCAAAGCAATTTTTAAAATTGACTTAAGCGCTCATTGTCCTTTTGTCTCTGTCACTCTTTATACATGTGTGTGTGTGTGTGTGTACTTTTGTCTATTTGCAGGTATCCTGGATAAGGAAACGCGATTTGCACATTCTGACTGCAGGCATTCTGACCTACACTTCTGATGAGCGCTTCAAGGTGCGTATACGTAATCTACTTATTGTCCTCCCAAGCAACCCTCCTACCCACTCCCTCCCTCTCTCCCTCACTCTCTCTGGCTTATTAAATGGGGCCAGGAGCTTGGCTATGCCATTTGTAAGCCAAGTCAGCTTAATTGCGTATGCATTTCGTTGCTTCTCACCTGCCTGCCCAGCTTGTATGCATTGATTAAATTTTGCCCAAGGACATTGCCAAAAGGCAGGCTGAGCTGAGAGTCCTCCCCTTCCTTTTTGGCCACCTGGCGTTGCCTCAACGATTTATCTATGCATTTTGGGTTGCAGGTCGTACGCACCGCCGACTCGAAGGATTGGACATTGCATGTGAAATATGCGCAGCCACGTGACAGCGGCATCTACGAGTGCCAGGTGAATACGGAGCCAAAGATTTCGATGGCATTTCGCTTGAATGTCATAGGTAAGTAAACCCTCCTCTCTCTCTGTCTCTATTCTTTGTAATAAACACCCTTTCGGAGTTCTTACCCATTGTCAACGAGTTGTTCTCGCACGACTTCCAACTGGCAACTGGCAACTGACAACTTTTTGTTGTACTCTAACCCAGTCAGTGGGGAGAGAGTCTTTCAAATTGTTGGCAAACTTTGTCAGCTGCATTTGGTGGGAACTTTGCATAAAGTTTTTGTTAGTCATGCGTCATGTTGCGACCTCATGTCGCAATGCAGCGTGTAAATATGTACCACAAGCCAATTTCTACAGCTGCAAATACACCAACACACACACTCACACAGTTATGTGTATATGTACATATATGTCTGTATGAGCATATGCGTACTTTAGGGGTTTCTTTTATGGCGGAGCCATAAAAATTTATGTGTTAAAATTAAAGCGACTTTTAAGCATTTTTTCCTCGTCAATAACAAATTCATCAATATATTGATAAAGAAACAAAATGAAGTGAACGCATATGCTCATAAATATTATAGCTGACTTTGTTTTGGCCATAAGCAGATATTAAGATCGTCATATTTTATTTTAAGAAATTGCTACTTTTTAATATGCAGAAAAGCAATATTTTACTAAGGTCATTAAAAGGAAAACACGTTTTTTGATTAACTTAGTAAATTGATCGAAGTTTAATGCAGCTATCTGAGTTAAGCTTCGATTGAAGGGCAAATGATCAAGTTAAGACCAAATTTAAAAGCAACAAAAATTTTTAGTTTTCCATCTTTTTAATATTTTTTTATATTTTTATGAAGTTATATATACAATTTTTACTTTATATCTTTCAATATTTTTTATGTATTTTTATATTTTTATGAAGTTTTATATATAATTTTTTTTATCTTTCCATCTTTTTTATATATTTTTATATTTTAATAAAGTTTTATTTATAATTTTTTTTATTATTGTGGTATTCTATGATTATTTTTTCTATCTCTATATCTTTTTCATATATTTTTATGATTTCATTTATATAACCATAATATTTTTTTTAATTTCTTTTTTATTGTTTCTTATTTTGTATCTTTTTTATATATTTTTATGATATATTATATATATATATATTTTTTTTTTAATTATATCTTTCCATCTTGATATGTTTTTTAGTTTTAAAATTTTTTTGTTTTATTTGTTTTTTGTTATTTTATTATTTATAATATTTTGTAAAAGTTTTGTAGTAAAAAGCTTTGACCTATTCAATTACCTATCAATATTTTAAAAAGACGCAAGACTTGGAAAATAATTATGTTTTTCTAAAGAACAATTAAGAGTATTTAGTACTTAAATAGCACCTTTTAGAGTTTTTGCCTTGGCCATATCATTAAAGAGCTAACACTATAATTATAATCGAGCCACATTGATGGCCCAGTCTTCATTCCGCAAAGCACTTGGCAATTTCTAGAATAGCCCATCAAAAGGAGTTTATCAAGTAATCAGATGGTCTGGCAGCGTAATGTGGGTCAAGCTAATGGTGGATACATATTCAGATATCTATATATGTACATATATAGTACGCATATATGTATGTTGAGGGAACTATCTCTTGTTTTTCCATACACTTTTCCACACGTTTTGCATGCAAACGCAATTTGCATTTAAATTCAATACTAAATTCATATGCTGGCTGTAACACACACCAGCCAGCCCGAGACATGGGCGTGGACCCGTAGGCAGTGTGTGTGTGTCTGTGTGTGTGTGTTAAATCCTTTGAGGTGTGTTTTGCACGTTTACACTGCGCTCTCATGCCATTGTTTTGGCATTTTACAAGTTTTCTACAATGGATTTCCGTTGCGTCTCAACTCCGAGTCGTTGCCTCCTGTGTGTGCTTAAGTATATGTATGTGTATGAGTGTGTGTGTGTGTGCTCTTGTTTGTTATAAATTGTTACACAATAGCATGCACGTTCATGTTTCATTCATGCACATAAAATTGATTTAGAAACTTTTTTTTTTTTTTGGCTCAATGTTTGTCATCGTGTTCGAAGGCAAAAGTTTTGCTTATTTATTTATTTTGATTATATTTTGTTGCCCCTTCTCTACTTATTGTGGTATTCCCAGTCAAAGTTAATTGAAATTATTGAATAGTTTTTTGGCTGAGTTTCAGTTTGTGTTTTGTTCGCTTTGATTGGTTTAGTTTCGAACTTAATGCGATATGATTTGATTCGAATGCGAGTCACTTGTGTATTCCTTCGTGTGCATTCAGTTGTTGTGCTTAAAACCACTTGAGAACCATTCATGCGATTCAATTAGCTAAAAATGTTGGCTTCTTGTTGGTATTTGCAAAAATGTTGCTGTGAAATATAGCGCACACATGTCCTCAAGAGTAGCTAGAGCAACAGCAACAGCAACACAGACACGTTTAACAGGAAGCACTAGAGGAGCTGCATCTGGGGATTTGCAACAACAAATTGGCTGGCAGGAACCACCTGGCTTTATTTATAACAAACTCGAGGGCCAAATGGCGCAAATCTCATCAACAGCTATAAACTCAAATCAACGCGTTGTCGCTTCCTGTCGCCCTCCCCGTCCCTCTCCCTCTCTTCGCATGCTTCCGTTGCACTTGCAACCTGCACCAAAACACACTCTAGCAGTGCAAAAAAAAATAAACCAGTCTTTCGTCTCCCCATCCTTTGCTTGTTTCGGGGCCTTGTGCCGGCGACGGAAAGTCGCCGCAATGCCAAGAAGAAAAATTTATGCAAATTATTTGTAAAAAAAGAAGAAAAATGCTTTGCGCAGATTTGTATACTCAAATTGTAAATGAAATAGAAAGGATATGCTGTTCTTTAGCTAATGTATGTAACAAGCAGCAGGAATTATCTCAGAAAAAAGATATAAGATCAAGGTAAAGGTAACAATAGCAAAATCGATATTTATCGATTTACCAATCGGTTAATCGGTATATCTTGATATCTCGAGATTATTGTTGACTTAAATCAATTTTGAGAATACATTTGGATATGAATAACTCAAAAGCTTCAAGAGCTGCAGAGTCTACTACAGCATATATAGCAAATTATTAACTCACATTTTATATACCCCGTCAAAAGTTACAGGGTATTTCATAGTCATGTATTTTCCTTTAAGACAGTCTGACTTATTTTGCTGTTGGCTTCTGGAGTTGGCGGCGTGATAAAATATTCCGTCACCGGTTTAACGCACCCAAAAACGAACAGGAAAGATTTCCCTTTCTAGCAACAACGAATAAAAAATTCTCGAGCGAGTGCAAACAAATTATATTTCAGATTTAAGCTGGCTATGCAGCACATTAAAGTCACACAAAAAACTGTACTATAAATCGTGTTTGCCAATTTAAGCACTTTAAACCAAACTTGTGGGCACAATGCCATCAACTGTCCACGTTTTAGCAATTCAAATTGAACAGCAAATAGTTGGCACCAACTGGTTAGAGTTTAGATAAAAAAATAAGCGAAAAAAGGAAAGTTCTCAAACAGAAAGTTTACATAATGTATTTACCAAGCATTCAGTTTCGGGTTTTACATTTCTTTGATTTGATTTCAATATGTTGCTAACAAAAATAAAAAATATTACAAATTCTTTAAAAACTCAATTAAAGAAAGTGAATAAAAATATTGAGAGCTTGGATATTTTATTGTATATTTGATTTGGTAGTAATTTAATTTGTTTTTTTTTTTTAATATTTTTTTTTAAATACTTTTATTACATTTTTATTATTTAATTTTAATATGGTGCTAAAAAATTAAATTTTTTAATTTTAAATTTATTTTTAATATTTTATTTTAGTATGATGGCAAAAAAAATTTTTTTTTATTATATAAAAAATAAAGGAAATTACAAACATAATTTTAAATTTTGATTTTTATAAAAATAATAATTTTGTCTGAAAATATGTAAATTTTTTAAATAAAAACTTCAATTTCAGGGCTAACAAAACCTAATTTAAATTCACATTTAATAAATTTGCACTTGTTAAACATTTGTTAACCACTATTTGGGCCGGCTACTGTTTGAATATAAATATAAATATATATATATATTGTGGCCAATATCTGTTGCCTAAATCTATGCCATAAAGAGAAACTCTCAGAGCACTCCACAATTCAGGTGGCTATTAAGTGAAGAGTCAATTTCAGGGAATTGTTCGTGTCTGGTCTTTGTGTTATCAATAGCAGTCCATAACAGGCACATAATCATAATAAAAAGAAACAGTTGACAAGAAGTGGGCGACTTTAACATACCCTGTAAGCAAATTAAATTTAACGAGAAAGATTTTGCTTGATCTAAAATATTTGATTAAAAACTTTAATACCTTTTTTTTTAATTTATGTAGTTATGTAAGTCTTTATACTTTTATTTCCTAATATCTATTTTTGATATAAATTTATGTCGCTATATTTATAAGAAAATTGATATTTATATCTTCAATTGAGTTAACCTTTTTCTCTGTTAATTTTTGTTCCTCTTTTTAATTTATTAAAAAATTACTTTACAACAGCTTTTTCTTTTGGCCTTTCCTCCAGCTCATCATACCCCATTTCATACATTTAATGTGCATAGGATATGCCGAAAAACAAAAACTAAATGAAATGGCAAAACTAACACATAAAAATTTGTAACCACAAAGCCTAAAATATTTGGTTGGGTCTGGGCTTTTGCGGCGTGTGTGTGTGTGGGGAAAGGTCTCTTCTTGTGGGTTGGGGGTAACACTGACCCATTGTTCGACTGGGCGTGGCTGGGTAAATAAAGCTGTTGCGAGGAACAATTCTTGTTGGCTGTCGCGCATTTTACACACATTTTAAGTATTGTTCGCCAGTTGTTAGTGTGCACACACACACAAACACACAGATGTCTATAAGGGAGGAGTGTTATAGGTCGAAGGGCGGCACATGTGTGAGTGCGGATCATGAACGGAACCATTATGTTCACAGCGTTGCGTTGATGGTTGTTGCCTTGCCTAGCCTGCGTGGCTTTCTAATATTGGCCTTGATTTTGGGGGCGAGATAAGTTGTTGTTGTTGGCAGTTGGCAGTTAGCAGCTGCCGCAGACAGAGACAAATGCTTGGCATACACTCGTCTACGCGCATATAGCAAACATTTTCCCACTCGTAGGCACTGAAAATTGGTTTAATGTTTTTTCGTGCGTCCAACGAACGGTTTGGCCAACAGCAGCCCGTCAACAAAGTCAAATGTTGACGTTGTTAATGATGTGCAGTGGGGAGCTGAGCATAGAACTAGCTGGCATTAGCAGCCAACAGCAGCCAGTAAAGCCGATTTTAGTGAAATAACATGGCAGGCGGAGGCTGCCGAGGCGGTTAGTTAGTTAACTTGATAATAGCTTAGCTCCCAGTGGGCAATCGACTCATTGCCTAACCAACTGACAGAATGACAACAACTTGCTGTATAAATCGATGTAGAAATGTTTACTTCTTATAACCCAGCAGAGTGGACTACACATAACATAATGAGAATAACTTTTACCGAGACTATCTTAAAGATTTCTATCTCTGTCTCTCTCTTTGTCTCGCTTTAACACCATTAAGTTGTCTAAATTGTCACTACGAACATTCGTGACATTTCCGATAAGAATCCTTACCAATTAGTATAACTCGAATACATTATGCCCGATTTGCGAACGATATATTTTTTATTAAGTTCCGTTCGGTAAATATCGAATTCTAGCTTTGAACATTTTTACAAAAATAATTAGGATTTTTTGCAAAAATTTACATCCACTAAGTAATGAGAAAATTTTGGAAAAATTTAAATGGCTGTAACTTTATACAATTTAGTTTGATTTTCGAAAACCCTACTTTTTTAAACTGGCACGGACTCCTACTTTCAGCTAGTAATATCTTAGCTAGGGTTGCTTAGCGATTTTGAAGGCAAAATTTATCGATTCCGAAAAAAAACAATTTGAAATTTCAGTTTCATGTTAGAAGCTATTTTCTTTGCCACAAGTCGAAATCTTATTTCGGCTGCTTAAAAGACGTTAATCCTTGCTGCTGTTGATTCTTAATCACATGATTGGTCTAAAGCACATCCCGATAGTCGTTCAAGCGACTAAGTTATGAACAATTTTTGGCCATTTTCGGCCATATCCCTTGTAAAAATTAGATCAAATTTTTAAGGTAAGATTAGAGTGGCATCGTGTAGAGTGAAGTTTGAGTACTGCTGGGAACAGAATTTGTTTGTTAATCAGATATTTTGCTCTTATTTTTGCAATTATATTATTTAGTTGCGGAGATGCGAGTTCAAGT
Source organism: Drosophila gaucha (assembly GCA_035045545.1). Taxonomy (NCBI): domain Eukaryota; kingdom Metazoa; phylum Arthropoda; class Insecta; order Diptera; family Drosophilidae; genus Drosophila; species Drosophila gaucha. The sequence goes on from JAWNOY010000252.1 coordinate 5,538,299, forward strand.
CCTGATGCGTGAGTCTATTTTTTTTTAAAAAAATTCTTTTAATTTTATACTTTACACTTTTATCTTTTGTAATTAAATACACACATGTGTACATAAAGCTGTGTATATAATATTTTAAAATTATTATGTTGTATCTTTCATTTCACACAATTTACTTTCTCTATAAGAATATTCTGTAAATTTAAAATTAAATTATTTAAAGCTAAAATCTAGATTTCAAATCAAAGCTGAATTCTGAAAACCACACGAGGCCAGCTGAGTTTTAAAGGAATTTCTGGCACACTACAATGCCGTCACGTAGTTTGGTCGACGGTTAAACCTGTGCGAGGTGCTTATTAAGGGTCGAGAACGTTGCGAGAGTTTTGGAAGGCTGTGTTTGTGGTATGCTGGTGCATCTTTGATTCATCGAGTGTAATTGTGGATGATCTGTTGAATTGTCGCCATACCAATGGAATGTTGGCAGTTGTTGCCTGCGGTTAGCCACATGCTTAACGGCCGTTGGAGCCAGTGGGTTGGATTTGGAGCCGTGCCCAATCGATAGGTGGGAGAACGCCTAGAAGTGCTATTAATCAATTTTGCGCACGTTCCATTTGCCATTTGCAGTGACGCCGCCAGATGCCAAAGCGATTATAGCCGGGCCAACGGACTTGTACGTCAAAGTGGGCAGCGTCATAACGCTCACATGCCACGTGAAGCAGCCGGCAACGGCGGCCCAGGATATTGGACCAATTTACTGGTATCGCGGTCCGTACATTCTCACACCTTTTGTGGCGCATCCGAATGATGCGGCCATCGATTTGCAGCGCATCTCAATGGAATCAACACTTGCCGAGAAGCTGCAAAGCAGGTAAGCAACAGCACACCCCCACCCCCACAATCATCATCATTATCATCATCCAGCTCAAAGGTTAGGTGAGCTAGCTGCTCCATCATAAGTATCGAGTATCAAAATGAAGGTATTCCGAAGCTCAACTAAGCTGAGGGCGTGCAACACAAGCAACTGCACAAAAGGTGGGCGTGTCCTTTGGCACTTGTTAGTTTCCAGCTGAATGGCTGCAACTTTGATCAATGAAGTTGAATTCATGTGGCAACTGATTGGCCCCATGTTGAATGTTGAAGTGTGGCTTGGTCTTTGCTTTAAGCTTTCGCTTTAATCGCTTTTCCAGATTGCGGATTGCGAATGCCCAGCTGCTGGACACGGGCAACTACACGTGCATGCCGACGACAGCCGAGGCGGCCAGCGTTGTGGTCAATGTCATTAATGGTAAGTGGCAGGCAACCCACTCCCAGCCAGTTAGCCAGCAAATTCTTTAACTTTTTCACATTTCCCCATCTTAGACGAAAGCCCAGCGGCCATGCAGAAGAGCGGCGGCAATGGTAGCTGTCTGCGCAGCAGCCTCAATTTCAACCTGGCTCTCGCTTTGGCTGCCAGCGCGGTGGTGCGATGGCTGCGCTGGCTACTGGGCGGCACCAACTCTTCAATCTCCTTATCCTTAGTGCATATCAATTATGAAATCAGGCAGCAGCCACAGCTTCAACTGCAGCAGCCGATGACATCATGATAATTAAGTTAAACGTACATCCAGAGAAAAAACTGTAAATAATTTAATTATTAGTTAACAAAAAAAAACAAATATATATAATTTCAACTGAAGAGATGTCATGCAGTAAATGATATACCAGAATTAGTGTTAATTTTATGCATAGCGTAAAAGTATATAACAATAACTAAACACAAAAAACAGAAAATCGACGCTAGTCAATAAGAGAAAAAAAACCGAACATAAAAAGCTAATTATAAATGCAATGGCAAAGTGTTAAATTACTTGTTCGCATTCAATTTAATTTAACACTTTCCCTAGCACCAAATGAAAAACGAGAAATACGATCACAAAATACATAAAAACCAAAGCAACTATAACAAATAGACACTATAAAAATAAATAAATTGTTAATTTGAGCAGCAAATGTGAAAAAAAAGAAATCTACTTATGTGTAAATAAATTTCAATTCATTTGCTAATTTTAGTTAATTAATAAATGTACTTTATTTGCAAAAGAGTAAAAAAAAAACAATTTAAACAAATAAAGTCTCATAAATGTCAGCAAAACTATCAAATAAATGCAAACTATATAAATGTAATATAGGCTAATAAAATAAAACAATACAAAAACATTTATAACAAAAATAAAATAAAATAAGAAATGAATTAAAAATAAAAGATGAACAAAATACTGCACACTCCATTAATACATTAAACATAAAAATATATAATATAGTTTATCATATTATCATTTCTGAATAAAAATTGGAACAAGAAAACCCAAATGAAAGGGTTGCTCATGCCACATAAATAACCTAAGCAAATGTTCTCCAAAAACGATGTGAACTGCAATAAAATTAATTTGATTAAAGACATAAAACAAACTAAGCAAAACTATTGTTTTTTATATAAATATAAATGGAGGGTCTCTCACTTTTCTAAAAACATCTAATCGATGCAGTTGGTTTTTCTAAAACAGGACATTCTTCATATGCCAATAACTCTGTCAAATCATAAAGGATCTTGGAAGGACATAGTTTTTCAACCTCGTAGGAAGCAAGACTATCGATTGGCATTCAAGGATTTCCAGAATTCTATAAAAAATTTGGAGCCAAGTTTTGGAAGGGGTATAAAGGGGGTCGAAAAATGGCCATAAATATAACTATAACTTCTACTATATTATAACTATAGCTATAACTTCGCCATTTTAAGGACTATAAGGATGTCATTTGATCCCCATAAAATCGTCACTCTCCTGCTTAACAATTATCAATCAAAAGGACGAAAGTCGTTCAAGCGGCTGAGAAATAATCATTTTTTCTGAACTAAAAACTGTCTATAAATCGGCCGCATCCTTGCGTATCCTGACGAGTAAAATGTTAAATTGATTGGTGGCAGCAGGACTATCAACTGACCAAAGGACATCGAATGATGCGCTCCCCTCCTCTTCACTAGTTATGGCAAAAAACCAGGCCACAAAATTTCTGCAAAATATAATTTCGTTGCATACCCAAAATGCGCAAACCATAAATGAATAAATTTTTTTTTCTTATATTATTTATTAAGTATTATAGTTAGAAATACAGACTATTTCATACGTTAAATAAATGAAAATAAAATACTAAGCAACATTTTTTTTTATAAAAATTTTTATTTTTTATTTAAGCAAATTAAACTAGTTTCACATGCAGCAACAATGTTGTAAACTTTTTTTTATGTTTATATTTATGTACATATTTACAATTATGAGTATTGTTTAGCTTAGAGTATTTTTTAAAGTTAAGGAATATGTATTTGTTTTATTTTTTTTTATTGCTATATTTTTATTATTGCTGCTTTTGTCTAGGACTCTATAGAGTAAATGCAATAAAAAAAACTACATAGAGCTGTAGAACTACGATTAGAGATGCCGTCTCAAATGTCCTTGGCAGTAAACCCTGTCAAACTCCAAGAAGCTGAATTCCAAAAAGTTCCCTAGTGAGGAGATTCTGGATAACAGGATATTAATACTTCTGCCCAAAAAATGCCTCTTGTTTAAAGTTCTCTTCTTTCGATACAGCCCTGAAGAACAGTAGAAGAAATCAGAGACATATTAGTTTTGTAAGCTAAATTGATGAAAGCAAACGAATGTCATTTGTGTATATTATTAAAAATAAGTTTTAATTAATTAATTTATATATATAAATGATATTTTTTAACAATAAGAAGAAAATACATTTGTTTTTATTATCTTGATAAGAAATTAAAAAATTCCACGTTACAAGAAATTTTATTTTAATTTAAAAATTGAGATATTATTTCTCAGATATTATGTTAAAGTCTTAAAGAGAATTTTTTTTTTTTAAATATTTTTTAAAAACTTATTTATGATTAAGAAATAAAAAAAAAAGGTCTTGATACTTTATTGAATTAGATTATCTATTTATATATATGAATATAAAAAGCAAAAAATTATATTTTATATCTTTCAAGCTATTTTATTAAGTACCATGAATGAATCCTACATTGAATCTCTAAAGATGTATATCAGTGAATCCGAGAATAAAACTAGTCTTGTCTTAATAGTAAATTTTTAGTTTTGTCTGCAAAAATAAGAGTATGAGAATCAATCTATAGAATAGCATTAAAAAATCTTGATGTTAGCTATATTATAATGCCGCCTAGAGCTTTACATTCAGTTGATATAGAAATCAAGATATCCCACTTTAGGGTAGAATTTAATTTAAAGGAAGTCTTTCTCAGCCTTTTTTCCAGATAAATTGCCAGCTGCAAAAACACGTTTTTGTTTGGTAAGTGTTTGACTTTTAGAGAGCATGTCAGCTCGATTGCTGTTGGCGGTTGCAATTCTTTTGTTAGCTACTTCTGATGCATCATCAGCAAGTGCAGCTATCAAAGGCAAACCAACAGAGCAGCAGACTCGGTCAATAGTAGAGATTGGAATTGAAGAGGCTGTGGAGATATCAGAAGTGAGGTAAGTGGCTGCCGTGGGCTTTAACGTGGCTGCCGATTGGGAAGGTGTTGGCCTCGACTGTGAATTAACGCAAAAAAGTTTCTCATTTTATGCCAACTAATTGCCTTTGTGCTTTGCAAATAGTTTAAACGCTGCTATTTTAATTAAATGTTGCTCGTGTGTCCATTAATAAACGCGTTGTAATTCGTAATTATTACAGCTTTACGCAAATAATGTAACGCGGCAAGGATTAACGTTTTGTTTTTCGTTTGACCATTAAATCAATAAATTGTTAATTAATTTAATTTCATTTCACGAAAATTAAAGCCAACAACTGTGTGTGTGTGTGCTTGTGTGTTTGTGTGTGCGGAGAGCGAAAGTAAGCGAAATCGTTTCAAATTAAGCGCTTCAGATAAACCCAACGACTAGTCATTAATTCGCACAGCCAGGCAGCCAGTCGAGCTGGCTGGCGAGGCATACGCTGCGTATACGTAATGTGCGCGCGGGTGTGCTTGGGTCTAAGGGTAGCAAGCCTCAGAAGGAGGCCCGTGCTTACAGCTGCGGTCAATTTATACGGACTGCTGATGGCGACCACACGCCGCCCCCTCCTCCACCCTCAGCGACCACCATGACGCGTTAGTGGGCAACAAAGCGGAACGCTGTCTAATTTCGAGGTCTTCAGCTTACGGCGCGTATGAGTGATGTGTGTGTTTATCAAATGTGTCTGTGCGTGTGTGTGCGCGTGTGCGTGTGTGAGTGTGCGGTTGCATAATTACTCGCAGTTGAGTTGTTTAAATGAAATCATAAATTATATGCACACGCGTCACTGTTTCACTTAATTGTGGGCAAATATTTTACAGGCGAGCAATTTAACCGATTGATAAATGTTTTCATTTTTAGCGAAATGCATATTTTTATGTTTTTGTTTCCTTTTTTTCTTCTGTTAAATGGAATTTAGTTGCGCTTAATGCAGCGCACACAGCTGCTCACGGATGCGCAATAACATTTATAATTTAATTTAAATAATTTTTATCTATCCATTTATCAACATGCATTTCGAGCAGGCAAAGAGTTAAAGCATGATAAACATTTTATGCATTTAATTATGGACAATTTATAGACTATATCTGTGATCTTTGAATGCTATACGAAATATGGTAAGTATATCAGATGAATTTAAAAAGATTAAGGTAGATAAGTTATCGATAAAGTAGATATGTACATTGGTAAAATCGATTTCAAGAAAGTAGAGAAAGAGAATTTGGCATTAATTTCAAATATTTATTTACGTGGAGCAGAGTTAAGGAAATTGATACAGTTTTAAAATATTTTAGGAATAATACATATTATATGAAAAAAGAAAACAGATCAGCTAGTAATAATAAGAATATTAATCAAATCGATCTCAATATGTTTTATATAGAAAATTTGAGAAGTTAAAGAGCAGTTTCGAAAAACGGGCATATATATCAATTGATAGTTTATTTACAATTGATTGTGTTGCGATATAACTAATATCAATTTTTAGATATTGAATGTTTTCTTTTTTTTTTATTATTTTATTTTAGTATTTCTTTGTCTTAGACTCTTAAACGCAACTATATATGAATCTTTACTTATTATAGGGGCTGAATGCCTGAATATACATGCTACATTTTTGTACTAATTTACTAAAATATTTTATGTAGTTTTTGACTATTAATAGTATAAGAGTTAGAGTATATAAAGACGATCATTTCAACTTCCAAACTGCAAGTTTCTAGCTCTTAGCAAAAATAGAAATATGGTTTCAATGACATTCGATGTTTCCCTCTAATTGCAAGCTGCATTAGCACAAGTTCTAACGAACACAAAAATTCCCCCATCAATTGGTAAAACGAAGATGAAAATATTTATATATTTGAAGCACACTTCATTATGCAGGAATCGCCATCCACGCAAGTACTTGGAATATCCGCAGGTCTTAGTTCCTTTCAGCGGAGAGCTGAAAAGCTGCTAAATCATCTAGCGAATGGCGTTTTGTGTTAAGTTTATTGTTGTTGCTTATTACAAATTCTCATTAATATTTGACGGCTGGAGTTGACAGCAATGCCCGCAGCTATGCAAAGCTATTTCAAGTTGTGAGCGAGCGATTATCTGCGAAGCGCTCAGCAAACTATTTAAAAGATTCCGAAATGGAAGCCCAAATAAAGTTGACAGTTAATTAGAGCCAGTTGCCAATGTGAGCAGGCAAAGCCATAGCGCCACCTGGCGTGCGGGACGGCAATTAAAATTGGAAAATAGTTTCGTGCGAGCGAAAGTTTTCGCATTTTTGGAGCGCATGTAGATGCGCTTGCATAATTTCTGTGTACGTCCGTCGACAGTCCATGTCGTTGCAATATTTTGTAAAATGTCGACCGACAGACAGGGAGAGAGAGAGAGTGAGGGAGAGTCAGAGCCAAATAAATTGACCCATTAACACAGCGAGGCAAAAGTTGCCCGTGTCGCAGTTTATTTCCATTTGCCAACGCAAAATGGCTGCAGCTCCTCTTGTCAGCGTTGTCTGTTGCTATTATTATGCCGTTTGCTGTTGTTGTTGCCATTGTTGTTGTCATTGTTGTTGTTTATTTATGCCGCCAACTTGACGCAGCCATTGAAAAATCTCCGCGGGCCAGCAAACCAGACAGAGACAGCAGCAAAAGAGACAGAGAGAGAGGGAGCGTTGCAATTGGAGTTGTGTCTGTGGCACCTGGGTAGAAACTCTGAGATGTCAGCGTCGTTGTCGTCGTTGAAGCTGGCCAAGCCAAACAGTTATGCAATTTAAATATTGCCAAAATGGGCGGTGCAATGGGCGTGGCTGCATTGTTTTTATATGCGGGCGCAAGCATGAGAAGCTTAATTGTTATACCCTAGCTATTAAGAAAGGGTATAAGAACAAAAATATTTAGTTTGAGTAGAATATTTATGGGAGTGCAATAAATATGTACATATATAAAAGCAGATATTGAATAAGATAAGTTACATAAGCTAACATGGAGTTCTGTTATTTCAAGAGCAATTTAATAATATTATATATTAGCTTTATATTTAATCTATATACATAGAAATAAATCAATTTATAATATATAAAAAAGTAATTTTAATGACTTAATTTTTATTTTATTTTTTTAAGTAAATTTTTGAATTTTTTAAAATATTTTAGTAAATAATTTTTTTTTTTTTTATTTTTACAAAGTTGCTTTTAGCAAACTCCCTTATGATAATCTATTCCCCTGCCTTTTGCTGTCTTTTTGTTTGACTTGCTTCACTTGATAAATGATGTGTGGACTTCTCTTAAGATTTATCTACTATGGCAACCAACTCTCTGATTGCGACTGCTGCATATGCTGATGAGCTACGCACTGGGCATGAAACGCTGCCTAGTCAAAGAAAATAAATTAGATTGCATATTTGTACAAAAAATTCAATTCCGTCAGTAAGAAAGCGGAAAAAAAAACACAAGTGAAAAAAGTTTTATTTCATTTTCAACATCAAGTCAAATTAAAATATACATTAGATTCATATAATAGAAAAAATAAACAAATTTCAAAATGAGTTTGAAAACAATCGAATGAAAAACAAACATCAAGCAAAATTGATCTATTCAAAAATATTTTTAGCCTAAGCTATTAAAGAAGAACCTAGAACACGCCGCTTTATTTTCAGAATTTTTAGACTCTGTTCCCAAAGGGAAAAAGAGTCTATTGGATTTGTGCAATGTCCGTCTTGCTGTCTGTCCGTCTGTCCGTCTGTCTGTATGAACGCGCAGCATTTGGACACTATAGAAGCTAGAGACTTGTAATTTGGAATATATACTCGTGTGTATCCGCGTCAGATCAAGTTTGAGTATTTTTCCGATACGCCCACAGGGGGCGTGGCAAATCGGGAAATGCTATATCTATTAAGACTAAAACGCTGTTATTTTAGTCAATATTGCAGTCTAAGAAATGGGATTTAGAATATATATTTGTGTACACCACGCGGACGTTTTAAGATATAGATTATATATCTACGCCCATTGTGGGCGTGGCAAATCGGATAAAACTATATCTTCTACAGCTTTGAAGCTAGAGCATCCAAATTTGGCATGTGGGTTACTGTTGACCTTCCCTTAAGTTAGATCAAAAAGTTATATACCCACGCCCCCTGGGGGCGTACCAAATCGGTAATATATATATAGCGATTTGTATAAATCTTATAATATTTTGAGCGTATTAAGAGCTAGAGACTTGAAATTTGGAATACATGTGCAAGTAGATCACTCGGAATCAAAAATATATATTATAGATATTTACGCCCATTAAGGGCGTGGCAAATCGGATTAAACTGTATCTCCTACAGTTTTGGAGCTAGAGCGTCCAAATTTTGCATGTGGGATACTGTTGACCTCCTCTTAAGATAAGTCAAAAGTTATGTATCCACGTCTTCTGGGGGCGTGGCAAATCGGGAATTACTATATCTTTTACTAAAACCGTGATAATTTCGGCAATATTTCCGTCAGAGAGTTGGGACTTGGAATATATATACTAGTATCCTACCTCTACCCAAAAATATATGTTATATATAGCTACGCCCATTTGGGGCTTGGCAAATAGGGTAAAACTGTATCTCCTACAGTCTTAGACGTAGAGCATCCAAATTTGACATGTGGGTTACTGTTCATGAAATTTAAATTTACGAAAAAAAAAATAGTAATAATCATAATGTAAGCCTCCGTAAAACAAATTCTAGTTGACCTAACTGGGGATTGAAGCAGGGTCTTCGCTACCACAACGCAAGTCTGTTTAACCAAATCAAAACACTTCCAAACTCAGTTTGGCACATAGCCACGCAAAAGACGCCGTGGTGTTGTGGGTAGAGTGGTGGCATGCGAAGCGCGTGACCCAGGTTCGATTCCCAGCGCTGACGCGTGATATTATCATTTAATAAAATGTTTTTTTTTTATTTTTTTTATAACTTCTATGTTATTTAATGGATTTGATAAAATTTTCAGCATAAATCCTTATATTTATTAAAACAAATTCTAGTTGACCTAACTGGGGCAAGTCTGTTTAACCAAATCAACACACCAAACTCAATTTGGCGCAAGGTGTTGTGGGTAGAGTCGGTGGCATGCGAAGCGCGTGACCCAGGTTCTATTCCCATCGCTGCCGCGTGATATTATCATTTATTAAAATGTTTTTTTTTTTTTTTTATAACTTCTATGTTACTTAATGGATTTTGATAAAACTTTCTGCATAAATCTTTATATTTTATTAAAAAAAAGGTTTTACCTAAAAAATTAAAAGAAATGTAAATGTGGCTTTATTTGCAACTGAACTTATATTAAATTGATTTTGTGAAATGTGGAGCCAGTATCCAAATTATATAAAAACCAAAATAGTATTTTATTTTAAAAAAGCTATATGTATTATTTGATGACTGTAGCTAAATTGACGTAAAAGACATGCTTAAAAAAGGAATCTCGATAATCTCGCATTCAAACATACGGACAGACGGACGGACGGTCTACATATTTATTGAGCCTACACACCTTTAACAGGAACAGAGTCTGACGCAGTCGGTGGCGCCCGACTGCAACGTTCTTACTTGTTTTATATGAAATTCTGGGAAAATTCATTTGAAGAAAGTTGCTAGAAAAACAAAGAAAACCCAATTCAAAATGCAAGAAAAATTTATAGAAAAATAAATAAATATATAAATACATTATTAAAACTATGGTATTATTTAGTTACATATATAAAAAAAAAATAAAAATGAAATTTTAAAAGGGTGTTTAAGCTCAGTTAAATTTAATAAAATTAAATTTAAATTCTGAATAAAAACAGAATTTCCTCAAGGAATTCCTAATTTTCACTCTCCACTCATTCCCTGATAATTACACTGAATTGCAAGTACAGGGTATATGCTAGTTGATCATACACATCAAATGATTGCTTTTTGCTCATTTCTGAAGGAGCACACTAAAATTCATATTGTAATTTGACCAACAAAGGCAAAACAAAAATGCAATGCAAAAAAAAAAAAAAGAAAGGGGCAGCTCATAAAAAGTTTTTTTTATCGCTTAAAGTTCTTTGCAATTTGGTGCAAAAGTTAATTAAATGCCGCAAGCGGGCTACCAAGTGGGCGTGACCACTAGTGCTTAACTCACTTTTTATAAATAAATCTTGAAATGTTTTTGTGTTGCTGCTTTTTGTGCTTCTTCTTGCTTCCTCTACGTCGTCTGTTGGCATTGTTCAACGAAGCGTGTTCTCAATCAAAGCCTCGTTGTAGTTGTTGTTGTTTTTGTTGTTGTCGCATGCGTGCAAATGACGCAGATACAAATCACGTATTGTTTAGCTTTCAGCATTGAGTTAACAACAATTTGGGTGCCTGTGTGTGTGCCTAACTGCCATAACGAGCCATTAGCCAAAAAGTATGCTATGAAAATTTGCATATCATGCAGCATTTAGATTTAAACTTATTAATATGATAGCCCCGGCAATTACCAATGCAAATTGCTTCAGCTCTTCAGTCCACATGTGAAGTTGGCCTCATCAAGCATTTGACACCATAATGTCAAACACGCACACACACAGACACGTACTCGTTGTAATAAATGAAAACCACAATATGGAGACAAGTGGAGAATTGTTGTGTCCCAAAAAGTTTTGCTGGCCAGCAAAGCAAAGGCAAAATGCTTTTTGCCATTTAATCTAATCTGCTCGAAATGAAATAAATTATTGCCAAAACCGATGAAAAGGACACCCCAAAAAGCAGTTGTTATTGTTGTTCTTTGCGTGGCTCTTTGTGCTGGGCTTTTGTTGTAAGGGGACTGTTTAACTTTTACCACTAATTAAGTGCTTACACGAAGATTTCCGCATAAATGGCCAAACGGAACGGAAACAAAATAATGAGAGTGAGAGAGAGAGCGCGAAAGAGAGACAGAGAGACCTAGGCTGTAAAAGCTGTCGAGCTGTGTGTCCTGCATTGAAAAAACGTGTTGGCGTTTAATTATAAATTTACACGTATGACCAGAAAAGAGCAAGTTTGCTAAAAAGGATAGACACGTCAGCAGCACACACATTACACAGACACACACACACATATTCACATATGTGAACTACACTTAAGCACACACCCAGCAAAACCGAAAATAAGTGCAGGGCATATAATGTAATTTTGTTGAGGCACATTCTATATGATTATCCGACTCAGCTCTGAGCATGCTATCAAAACTAGCCAAACATATATCCTATGCACATAAATTTGTACTAAATTATAGATGAGTAAACTATGTGATGTTTATTTTTATATTAGCTAACAAATTTAATAAAAGAAAAGTAAATTTTCAAAAATTTTGTATAATTCAGTTGAAAACCCAAAAATATATTTTCTAAAAATAAAGTCAAGATATTGTCAAAAAAAATATTTTATTTATTGAGTTCAATGACCAGCATTTGCCAGCTAAAAAAACTCGTGAAGCCAAATTATGAAATGGGAAAAATATTGTTTCCCTGCTAAAAACTTGGCATATTAAATGTGAAACTTATTGAGTTCAATGACCTCCTGTTTAGGGTATTCGCTAGTCTAGGAAGTTCAGCTAGAGAAAACTATTATTTTGTATTTTTTTTTGTACTTCCCCCTTTTTTTCGGACTATGCTCTGCGCACTTTTGCAGTAACCGTAAACGTTGCGGCCGTAGTGGAGGCCGGATCTGGATCCTTTGCTCTGTTAAAGGACCCGGGCACGTTTGATGTGTCCTGTTTGTTTGCCTGCTTGGCAGGCATGCATAAATAAAGCTATGGGTCTATTTGCACGCCTCTGGCCGTGGGCTTAGGTGTGGGCATGGGCGTATCGTCTGCCTATTTTCTACGCACGTTGGCAAATAAATTTGTTAAAGCCCAAAATGAAATATGTTTATGCAAAACAGAGCAGCCGAAACGAGCCGAACCGAAGCTCGAACGGGGTTTGGGGCAATTTGTACGGCATTTAATATTCACTTAAATAAAACATTTGACATGTGGTCAGCCCCATTATCATTTACTCGGAAGCAAACATTTTTGCTTCGGTCAGCAGCGAGGGGCGCTCGCCACAGGGCGTGGCACAATTTTGGAAAATTTGCTGTTGCAGCTCATTAAAATTGCCCGCATTTCAATTAAAATTTTAAGCAAGCAAACAAAAACGCCGTTGGGTGTTTGATTTATTTGCTGTAATCAAATGATGGCCAAACAACAATAAACAAAGGCCAACATTCACACAGAATGAGCATCATTCAACAAAATGTTTACACACGCACATTATAAAAATGTCAACTCCACTTAAATATTATGTGAAATAAGAGTTAAATTGAAATTTAAAGCATTTTTATGGCGTTATATTTTAAAAAGGGGCGAAGTGTGTAAAAATAAATAATAAACATAAACTTTAGAAAAGTAATTAATTGCAATTGCCTTCTAAAATGTAATTGATTAGTTTTCTAATAATATTTGCCCACAATTATTGGTAAATATAATAAAAGCCAAAATAATTGCGGTCACTATTTTTAAATATAAATAAATATATAGGTAAAATAGTATTTGATTAAATTTATTGAACAATCATGATAATATTTTTTCCGAAGGTATTTTGGTTAGCTAAATTCGTATCTGATACTGGAATATGTCTATCACATCAGCCCATTGATAGAGCTAGCAAAGATACCATAAGTTTACATGAAAATAGTCTGAAAAATATACTATATCTTTTTATATACCTTTATATGAATATAAAAATAATATAAAAATATATATAGAAAAAAAAATATTTAAATTATTATTTTTCTTCATTTAAGCTTAAAAATTGTTTCGAATTCCCTCATAACATACTCAATCACTCATATTTTATATTCTGCGCCCAAAGACAAATGTTTCTAGCTGTTAAGCTTTTAATATGACACAAGTTTAACAGTACATATAACACTTTGACAGTTTAATAGCATTTTTTACAGAACAGCTTGAAAAACTAAGCCAAAAACTTTTTTCTATTTGTCTACCTTGTTTTGCAACAAGATTTTCGTGAATTGCATTTAGAAGAAAAGCTTTTTGCCAACATTTTCCCAGCTGATTTCTGGCTAATTATGCTTGAAGATGTGCAAAATGCGCAATCTGGCCGCCAGAGGGCGACAACAACAGTAGCAGTGCCATCATTACAAAAGTGATTAAATGCGCATTTCAGAAGTTTTATGCTTAATTATTTCCATTAAAATGCGCGAAATTTGAGAGCTGAGTCAGAGAGGGAGAGAGAGGAATATAGAGAGTGAGAACCAATTATCTTAATGAAATATGCATGCAATTGCAACTGTTTATGAAATAAGCAAAAATTGAATTTCAACCCATTTTCCCCCAATGCGACAAAGTATCTACAATTGTAATTGTCATTGTTTTCTTTGTGTTTATTTTCTGTATTTGTTTAAGATTTTTCTTTTAAAACAAAATTAAGGAGAATATTAAAGCCGCTTTATTTCCGGCGGAAATGGAAAAAAATATAGCACAGTCTCAACGAATTGATTGAGCTTATGCCCAAAAGGCAAGCACGTTATGGCACCTGCTTAGCTACAGAGAGAGAGAGAGATAGTAAGAGACAAAGGTAAAGCAAAATTTGGCTTTAATGTGAGTGATGCGGTTGCTTTTCACACTATCCGAGGCGGTCTTTGTCAACTCTTTGTCAGGCATTGATGCATTCACTGTTAAGGGAGTTTGTCACGCGCTAACATTGAAAAGTGAAAAATCATGGATGCAGCAGGATCCATGGGAAAATATGACAAGTAAAGAGATTCGCATGATAAATGACGCATAAAGCGACACAAAGCCGGCAACAAAGGCGAACACCAGAAACAAATGTATATGGCAGCCAAAGATGAAAGACCCATACCAAAACCAAAAGCCGAAAGCCAAGAGATGCAGACCAGCACATAAGATGATGAGGCTGATGCTGATGATGGCGCACGTACTCGCGAATGAAGATTTATGAGCATCCGCAAGGCATTCGACATATGCATACATATATATCTATAGTCTCATATATACATACGTATATTTTGCTTGCCTTTAGATAGTTTACAACTCATTAGAAGTCGCTTCATTTACCCAAGGCATGAGTTGCTGTAGCTGGCATAATTGCAATAGTTAGTCGTATGCAACTCTTCAGCTTTCAACTTGCAAATGGCATTACTCATACGCCATGTTGCAGTAAAAAAAAAACAAGTGCACAAAACTTGATCATGGCGGAACACTTTTATACCCTATAAAAAAAATGTATAAAATTTTTTTTTGAAATATTATATCTACATATCTACATATTTTCTGAAATATAAATAGAATTTTTTTTTTGTTTCCTTAAAACTTCTTTAAAATGACACTAACGGTAGCTAAAAACTTATTTAAATCAGATATAAAAATTTATTTATCTAAATAAAAAATAATTTTTCTATTGATTTTCAGACTTTAAATAGTTTTCTTTCAAATACGAATTTTGCCAATAAGTTAGAAACATAAAAGACAAAACCTTAAATTCTGATCTATTATTACAAAAAGTTTTTTAAGAATTTCATAGAGGGACTCAACAGTGGAGTAGGTATACATGTATATACCCTGTAGTCCTTTTGCTATTCGTGACAAAATTAAAATGTCCTTTGCAGATGCAAAAGAAAAAAATGTTTTGTTGCTCTTTCGAATTGTTGCGAATTCTGCGAACTACAGCTTTGGGGCTTTAAAGCGTATAAAATTTTTTTGTCTATGAGAAACAAACATTTAAATCAAACACAGCAAAGGTCAAAAAAACATGCTACAAAAGGAAAAGGGTTCTAATTATGTAATTGAATTTTTCTGTTTTGGAGCTTTTTAATTTCTGTGGAGAGCTGGTCAAATGACAAAAGTGGGAGCTGGCCGAAAGGTGTGTGCTAGCAGGTGAGCAGGTGAGCAGGTGTAGCATTTCCTTTGTTGCTTTAATGGAGCTGTTGAAATGAAATGGGCCGCATTTAGCTGGCATAACGAGCCAAAGCTATGCTACGCAGCTGCACATGGTTAGGTTCATTATCATTGAGCGGGGCCATCATTAGGACAGAATACATTTAATGTGCTACTTGGCCTCTGCCTCAGCTAATTAATAACAAAAGAAGAGGCAAAAAAAACGCTCAGCGAGTGCCGAAGAAAATCAAAATGAGTTGCCATCAATGTTAGCTGTTGGCGAAAGCCAATAAAATGCTAAAACTGAATGAATGCTCTTCAATGCTCTCTAAAAATTGCTTCATTATGGAGCTTAACAAGTTTTTAAATTTGCTTAAATACTTAAGAGCGCTTTTCCTATGGCTGCCATTGCCGACAGCAGCAACAGCAACTGAAATGGAATATAAAAAAAATGCCAACATTGTCAGTGGGGAAGCTCAGTTGAGTTGGTCGAGCGTTGCCTTTGAAAAAGTTACCTTAATCCTTAATTTAATCCGAAATGAATTTTATGCTGAGATTTGACTCGCTGGCAGGCTGACTACCTGCCCAAGTGGTGGCAATTTTTAACTGAATTAACATTTCGGGGATTTCGTTCGACACAAAGCACATAATGGAATTTTGTTGTAAGCGCTAATAGAAAAGGGTGCGAGCAGTACGAGGAGGAACGAAATTCCGGGTTAAATTAATAGAGACAATAAGATCACAGATCAAGCGATTAGTTAAGCTACACGATGAGGCTTAATTAATATAATAATTTTTATTTTTTTTAAAAAAGACTATATTGGTTTTTTAAAAGGAAATTCTTAAAATTGTTATCGAATATTTAAACTTTTCTCAATATTTAAACTTTCATACCCTAATGTAGGTAGCTTTTATCGTAATACGTGCTTAACTTGTTTACCAGTTATCAATAAAGAAGCAAAATTTTTGCAATATTATTTTTTTTTTAAATAATCTTTTAGGTGTTTGAAAAAAGCAAATTCTATTTATTTTTAATTTTTTTTTGTTATATTTAATTGAAATTATAATTTTATCTTAACCTTTTTTAATTAACGTTTTATGAAAATCCCTCTTTAGTACCAGTGTCACGTTTGAATCTTTATTTTTAATGTGCTTTTATAAGTATATTTTGTTTAGAGTTCTAAAGCTTTAGCTGTAAAATCTTAAAAATTTGTAATATGATTTTTATTCTTTAGTCATTTTTTAACAATAATAATATTAATGTGCTTCTAATGTATTTTTTAAATTTTCTCTTGAATTCTATTTAATATTGCTTATTAAATGTCCCATTCAAAGTTAGATAGCAGCTTTTACATTTTTTTTTTTTGCATCCCAAGCTTTAATGTGCTTTCAGCTTTTTATACCCTTGCAAAAAGGGTATATTAATTTTGGTCAGGAGTTTGCAACGCAGAGAAGGAAGCATCTCCGACCATATAAAGTATATATATTCTTGATCAGCAAGACGAGCTGAGTTGATATAGCCATGTCCGTCTGTCCGTCTGTCCGTCTGTCTGGATCAACGCAATCTCCTCCGAGACTATAAGAGCTACAGAGCTGAAATTTTGCACATAGGCTGGAATGTGCTGCAGGCATTGTATATCTCGGAATCATCCGGATCGGATGACTATATCCTATAGTTCCCATAGGACAGATCAGTTTTAAGAAATGTTTTAGTGGGATAACTTCGACGTTATTAAAGTCAGAGACTTGATATTTGGAATATATACTCCTGATATGCACCCAAATACAAAAAGATATAGATTATATATCTACGCCCTTTGGGGCGTGGCAAATCGGATAAAACTATATCTTCTACAGTTTTGAAGCTAGAGCATCCAAATTTGGAAAGTAATATACTTTTGGCCTTCCCTTCAGATTGATATCCACGCCTACTTGGGGCAAATCGGGAAAGTCTATATAGTGCTTAACATAAATCCTTCAATATTTTGGATGCTGTTAAAGCCAGAGACTTGAAACTTAAAACATATATTTGTATCAACCACCCCTAGAAAAAAAGATAAAGAATATATATCTACGCCCATTAGGGGCGTGGCAAATCGGAAAAAACTATATCTTCTACAATTTTACACCTAGAGTTGCAAAAATTGGCACAGACGTCAGGCTTGACCGTTTCGACAAAATTATGAAAAATTATATATATCCGCCCCTTAGGGGCGTGGCAAATCGGAGAAAACTATATCTTCCAAAGTCTTATAGGTACAGCTTCAAAATTTGATATATAGTTTACTATTGCCCTGCTCAATAGATTGCCCAAAAATGATATATATCCAATTGATGGGGGCGTGGCAAATCGGGAAAGTCTATATAGAGCTTAACATAAATCCTTCAATATTTTGACCGCTGTTGAAGCCAGAGACTTGAAACTTAAAACATATATTTGTATCAACCACCCCTAGAAAAAAAGATAAAGAATATATATCTACGCCCATTAGGGGCGTGGCAAATCGGAAAAAACTATATCTTCTACAATTTTATACCTAGAGTTCCAAAAATTGACACAGACGTTAGGCTTGACCGTTTCGACAAAATTATGAAAAATTATATATATCCGCCTCTTGGGGGCGTGGCAAATCGGAGAAAACTAACTTGGAGGTCTTTAAAGTCTAGTAACTTTCCTACATTTGCTTCCGATAATCATCATGCTTTCAATAAGAAATTGTAATAATTGTATATGTAAATTTTAGTTTTATTGTTAGCCTTTACCATTTTGTTGAAAGACTCTCGTATAATTTGCAGCTGCATTTCCGGCAATTGCACATTTATTTATTATATGGCCTGTCACATTTACAGAGAGAACGTGTAAAAAAATGGAGAAACCTTGGTCAACTACATGGATAGCTCGAATCGTAACCTGCAGCGCGTTATTAAATAAAATAACGCTGTAATTTACGCTCGATTGGATGCATCAGCAGGTCGAAAGCTGCGAATGGCCGCCTTTCAGTTTTGTGGGCATGGCGAATGCAATTTCAATCGGCTGAAGAAAAGCGGCTAAGGGAAAAAATATCGAAGCGATAATGAAAATGTCGAAGCGAGAAAAAATAGCTAACAAGCAATCTGACTGTGAGCGAGGCAAAGCGAGGCAGAGCTTGGCTGGTGTGAAAAACAGAATCAATTTGCTGTAAAAAATCACTTGAAAAAAGCAGAGGGTTGCTTCAGCAAGCATAACTAAAGGATATCCTGTACTCAGCTATGATATTTTTCCATAAGATAGCTCTTTTAACTTTTAAAAATTTGCTTAAAATCGATATTGATATATAAGATATTATGATATGTGTTTAATGGACCAGATCGATCGAAGATAATATATAGGTGGGGAAAAGGGGTGATTGTAAATATATTATACTATTAGCTTAGTAAGAAATCTAGTAACATTTTTATTTAAATATATTTTAAGATCGGAAATATTTCAGATTACCACTGTACTTATAGACAAATATATATAGAATAGATAGAGCTCAATGAGAGATTTGAAGTGGATCAGTGATATATATACCTTACGAATTCGAAACGTGCCTTATATGCTGGCTCAAAAACAATTACAAAACTTTTTTTTCACATGTTCAATGGGACTATGGGAAAAAAATTCACGCAATTCCCGTTTAGCATATCGAAAGGTTTTTCTATATATATATATACATAAATATATACTTTTTTTTTTTGCATATAGTAAAGTTCCCACGCTGGAAAAAAAATTGAAAATGACAAAGCCCCGTTTAGCATATCCTATTGTTTTTGCATACCATAAAAGCCAGCATAAAAGCTAGCTACTGACTTTTTTTGACTTCCTCGGCTTGACCTTTGTAATGATTGAAATATAACTTAAAGCAAAAAATTAGAGCACATAAAAAGTGGTAAACAATAATTTACAGATGTGTTTTCAATAATATCAATAAATATTGGAAAAAAAAGTGAAAGCTATGAAAAATGAAATATGCAATACACTTTCAAATTATTCGGAAACAGTTAACACTGATGCGATGACAATACTGGAAATGTTATACAAAATTTAACAGTTTCTTTCTCAGAGAAAAAATAACGAGAGAGATCGAAAAAAGTGGGAAGTAGGCGACAGAATGCTTAAGAGAGTGGGAGGGAGAGAGTGAGAGATAGAGAGGAGGAGTGAGAGAGAGATTGAGAGAGTGTGAGTGAGGGAAGGGTAAAGTGAGAGAGAGGGAGAGAGAGTGACAGTGAGGGAGAGAGAGAGAGAAAGTGAGGGTGAGGAAGGGGTAAACTGAGAGAGAAGGAGGTGAAGAGAGGGAGAGAGGAAGAGGAGAGAGACAGAGAGAGAGAGAGAGAGAGAGAGAGAGAGAGAGAGAGAGAGAGAGTGGGAGTGAGATTGAGATTGAGAGATAGAGAGAGTGAGAGTGAGGGAGGGGTAGAGTGAGAGAGAGGGAGAGGGAGAGAGAGTGACAGTAAGGGAGAGAGAGAGAGAGTGAGAGTGAGGAAGGGGTAAACTGAGAGAGAAGGAGGTGAAGAGATTGAGAGAGGAAGGGGAGAGAGAGGTAGAGGAAGAGAGAGAGAGAGAGAGAGAGATAGTGAGGGAGGGAGAGACACAGAGAGAGAGATGACTGAGAGAGGGAAAGATGAGTTAAAGAGGGATTGACAAAAAAGCGACAAAAGTATGAATTTGCTTCAACAATAAAAGAGAGAAAGAGAGGTATTCAGCGTTTTAGAACCATGAAACTTTTCATATCATTTCATATACATATGTAGTTTATGGTCTAGGAAACTTCTGAGTCTTAAAGTATTTAAATCTAAAGAGCTGCAAATGTAATAGAAAGTAAAAATTATATTTGATATACTTGAATTTGAAATCAGAATGAAACAGGCGTGCATTAATTATTTTGTATTGCTTGCTTTATTAAAATTATTTGATAGTTTTTTGTGGGTTATTGCTGAAGATTTGATAGATATCCATTCAGAGCGTTGGCTGTTGGGCTTTCTTTTTGTTTTTTAACCGGTTCCATCATCCACGGTTGTGCTCGTGGTGGGTGCATTAGTGACTACTGTTGTCTGTTCGGATGTTGACCCAGCGGTTGTGGGCGGAGGGACGGTTGTTGTCTGTGGAATGGCACCTTTGCAAGCACCATATATGGTACCATAGGCTGCTACACCCGAATCGGAGGCACAAGCCTGATCGAATTCGTTGAAGTAGTAGCCCGCTGGGCAGGTGCTAATAGCGCCATTTTGGCCATTGTTGCAGTAATAGTAGTTGTTGCAGTATTCACTGTCACCAGCATTCACGAACGATGTTGTGGCAAACTGGCAGCGATTGCAGCCTTCAGTGGGTATAGCCGATTGGCGAGCAACGCAGGTAGGTGGGTTAGTGTTACTAAAGTACTGGCCGGTGGGACAGCTCTTGGGCACAAAGGTTTTGCCGTTGCAGTACAAATAATTGTTGCATATGTTTGGATCACCAACAAGTTGGCCAACTGTGGTGCAAGTATCAGGCACTGCATTATTGACAACTCGATCGCAGTTACCGTTGATATCATAACCGCAAGCGCCAGCCGAGACAACGAAGGCCTGCATAGAGGAATGAGTTCAGAGAGAGAGAATGCGAGAAAGTCAGATTGAATCGACAAAATGATGTCGGTATTTATCGATACATATGAGATCGATAACAAAATATCTTTATCTTTACTTACACTTGTGGTACACTTGGCAGTGGTCAGCTTGCCATTGGGATAGCAATAGTTGTAGGTCTGGCAATCGGAGGTGCTGCCAAAGTAAATGCTAGGTGGCACCACACTGCAGGGGTTGCTTAGACTGAGTCCATCCGGCTCTCCAACATTATCGCATGAGCCATAATCACATTTCTGCGCAGTCGCATCGAAGATCATATCACCACAAGAGCCACGTCCACTGGCCACAGTACCCACGCAGTAGATCCATTGATTGCAAGTGCCCACAACTGGCACCCAAGCTGTGCCGGTGTTGCCCTCGCAGGCGTTCGTCAAGCCATAATAGCAGTTCACCTGGGACGAGGGACTGCAGGTCTGTGCCTTATAGTTGTAGGAGTAGCCCGACTGGCAGTAGGTCTGCACGGGTCCATTGTCGCCGCAGACATAATAATAGTCGCACGACTGAATGCTGCCCAGCTGGACGCCCTTCTTGACCGTCGTGCACATCGCAGTCACATTGTAGGTACCCTCCATGACGGCGCCGAGGCTGCTGCCAATGGCCATGCACAGGATTCCAGCCAATAGATACATTCCTGCCAAGATTCAATTCAATTCAATTCCCATTGAGGATCCTATAGTCGCCGCCTTCCACTTACCAGACATCTTGTTCTCGATTGATCCACAAAAACAATTATTGTTAGACTAGTTTAATGTTTAAGTGAACACTGACTGAACCTCAACAAAACGCGCTGGCTTTTATAGGCCCCCAAAAATTGGATCCATGACGCATGGCTAAAATGTAGACTACACCAAAAAAAAGTGTCAACAATTTTTTAATTTTATTTAATTCAATTATGTTCGGGCAGCTTGCTAACCAATTTTCAATTAAACTTATCTATCACTTATCTGCTGCTCAGCTAGCTAACTTATCTACCTAACACAGATAAGGCCACCAGCAAATAGCTTGTTTTTCCACGAATCCACGAATCAACTTGATTTCCTTTTCAATTTTCTAGCGAATTGAACAAAAAGTGCTTCTAAAGAGACGCTTTACATATCTTAGCATAATTCGACAGGCACAAGCACTACAAGGTGGAATAAGTGATTGATAAAAAAGAACTGGAGGAAAGCGAATTGCTTGATATCGATATAAAAAGCAGTTGTAAGTCAAACTGTAAAATACGATATATAAATATATATGTATATATATTTTATTTTATATATAAAAATATATTTACTTTATATATATATACATATGCATGTATGTATATATTTATAATATCTGCAAATATTATTCTAGATCAAAAAATGTTCTAAGTTTTTTATATAGTTCACAATAAGTTTCATTGACTAGTTCCTCGCCTATCGTTTTCTTTTTTTGGTAATATTATTATAGTTTTTATATTATTCAAATCGCTTATCAACGTTAGAATTGTTTGACTTTTCCTAAAGTATTGTATACGATCGTTTGAGTTGCTAAGCTTTTCAAGAGCAATTCAACCTTCGATCATAAATGGCTGAACAACTGAACAAAAACAATGGTTCATGAGCTACGGCATAATATACATATATGATTTATAAACTGATAATCAAAATGAACTGGTGTTTTTTTTTTTTTGAGGCTATATTTTATATTTATTTAGTATCAGTGTCCGATATACAATATAACAGAATATTTTTTAACTTAAGGTGAATTAAATAAACTATATATTTCTCGACTAGAAAGTGACAAACTTTACTTATTTATCGAATTGAACTATAATGACTAACAGCCTCCCATGGCAGACGAGTTGCCAAAGTTACCAAAACTTAAGGTAATTTGTTTGCCGAGGCAATGGGGCATGGATTTATTGTGTTTGTCTTTATAGAGTTTCTATAGAGTCAAATGACAAAATATCTGCTATACAAAAATTCCTAGCTCTATTCATAATAAAAATCATATATGAATTTTTCTGTATACCCTGGGCCTATAAGCCATAACTAACCAGGGATATAGGTCTTGTTAGTGTCGTAGTAAAATATATATGTAATGAAGAGTGGCAGCAAACGAGGTGGCAACGCCAACCCTCAGAGTTGCATACAACGAAGAAATGCAGAATTGGATCATAGAGAGACAAGAAGGAAGTTGAAGAGGAAGAGGAAGAAGAAGCTTAAGCTTAAAAAAGCTTTAGTTGAAGCAAAACCACTTGTGAACAGAAATTTAAGTTGCAAAAAATCATATGCAGTGTTCATCGTAATTAATAATTATAAAGGTTAAAAAATAAATATCCCAAATAAAAATATCTTCTTAATCAGGGTCAACAGACGAGTTGATATGTTCGGCTGTCTGTCGATATTACACTTTATATGAAGGTACTTTTATGGAATACGCTGATTACGTTTGTATGCGATTTATGAAAACTTTTAAAAATTTTCAAAAACGACATTATTTTTTTCAAAATGCTAAGAAATTAGCTTTTTAATGTTGAAACATCATTTGAAAGAGGGGATCAATACGAGCTCAAAAAAAATTTACTTTGAATAGCTTGGACTTCATTTACCCGAGCAACATCTATTCAAAGTTGGAAAAGTTCACATGAACGAATTTTCAGAAAATTGCAATTCACCCGAGTTACACTCATTCAAAGTTGGAAAAGGTATGACTTTGTAGTTTAGTTAGTATATATATATAAAGCTCAGGATATATTCTTGAAGAGCAAACCAGACTAAAGCCTTCTTACTACTTACTTCATTCTATAACAAGCTCAAATATTTTATTGCTTTATGCATTGTCTAAGGTATAGTAAGAGTTTCATTTTATGTATATATTTCTATTTAGAAATATATATTGATCTAGCTATTATAAATTACATAGGTAAATTAAATTTGTTTAAAAAAGATCAGGAACTAATATTGATTTAGTTATTATAAATTAAATAGGTAAATTTAATTTGTTTAAAAAAGAACAGGAGTTCAGAGAGTTTTGCCCCCGCCAATTGGCAACTCAACTTTTGAGTGAGTTTTATGAGTAGCCTATTGGGTGCAATTGCCGGCATTTGATAGTCGTTTGCAATCGAATGCAACTAAATCACATAGCATAAAAAACAAATGCACAATAAACAGCTGCTAAACGACTGTTGATGCAGTTGCAGGTGCAGTTGCAGTAAGTTGAATAGCAACTGGGGCTCAGTTGTTGCCCCGAAGTTGCGCGATGCGGTACAGCAAAGCGTGTTGGCTGCTGCTGCTGCTGGGATTGCTGTTGCTCATCATTGGAGTCTGGATGGAGGAGGCCAATGACTGGCCAGAGACGGAGCTGGAGCTGGAGCTGCAACGGCAGCCAGACAAATTGGCCTATTGTCGGGCATTGCAGCGACTGCAGCTGCCGCAGTACGAGCAAACCAGCTGCCTGCAAATACTGGAGGATGAGCTAACGATGACCGGAGAACTGTTGATGGACTCGCAACAGCGCTGCTGGTGGGGCTGGGAGCTATTTGGCAGAAGATGCCGCAAGCGTGCCTGAGAGCAAAGGATTAACTATTCAAGTGCTGCAATTCTACTTTCGCTGAAGTAAATGAAACACAATAAAAATAAATTTCTAACATAAACTAGAGGGATGGGATAACTTCGGGCAGACCGAAGTTTGGTAATACATTTGCAATTGTAAAGGAAATAGATATAGTTTTTTTCTGATTTGCCAATAAGAGATCAAGATTGAAATATTTATAAATTTTTTGGGCTTAGGTGTAAAATTGCAGAAGATACGGTTTTGACTAATCTCTTGAGGAGGGCTGCAGCTACATCTATGTTTAATTCTGGGGTTCTGCGATAAAAATTTTAAAGATATAGTTTTCTTCGATTTGCCACGCTCCAACGAGGCGGATATATATTATTTTTCATAATTTTGTTGAAACTGTAGAGCTTAACGCATTTTTGGGTATCTAGGTAGAAAAATTTTAGAATTCACAGTATTTACCGCGTTGCCACGCCCCTAATGGGGGTAGATATACTACTTTTTTATCTATCCTAAGCGCAGGTCAACAGTAGCCCACTTGTCAAATTTAGATGTTCTAACTCTAAAACAACGTATAGTTTTCCCCGATTTTCTACGCCTCCAATTGGCTTTGCTACATATACTATATCTTTTTGAATGGGGATAGCATTCACGAGTATATATTCCAAATTTTAGGCCTTATACTTTAATAGCGTCCAATTTTCAAGTACTACAACATGTCTTAAAACCGATAAATCCTATGGAATCATCCGTATCGTCCGATACGGATGATTCCAGGATATACAAGGACTGCAGCAGAATTGTAGCTTTAATACTCTAGGAGGAGATCCAGAAAGACAGACAGACGGACAGATAGATATGGCTATATCAACTCAGCTCGTCGTGCTGATTAAGAATATATATACTTTATATAGACATATAGGATATGCTTCTTTCAGTGCGTTCAAAACTTCTGACCAAAATTAATATAGCCTTTTTGCAAGGGTATAAATATACAAACTGTGAACGTTTACTGAGAAAATCAGCTTCAGGCAATACACATATTTATGTATATATACATACATATGTATACAGCTGTTTATATGCACTTGACATCTGGTTCAGTGAGCCGCGCACAGAGTTGGTCTAGTTTAGCTTGACGGACTGTCATAAAACTCAACTGCCAACATGCGTCAACGGCTTATGGCTTATTATACATAATTATTCGTGGGGCTTAAGAGAGCGTATAAGAGGGGTTAGTTAACCCTAATCAAAAGCCAAACAACGTGGCAACAACAAACAAATGATGCCACTTTAGCTCTCAACTTGCGTTGATGTCTTGCAAAGCAGTCAACACTGCGTATACGCAACGCACATGCAAATTCCATCTCTCTCTCTGTGTTTCTGTCTGTGTGCGTGTGTGTGTGTGTAAAAGACATAAAGCGTAGGGCAAAACAGCGCCATTTGCTGTTTATCAAACTTCCGTATGCGAAAAATTGTTCAACAAAAGTCAATCAACATCCGGCGCCATTTTTCGTGCTCTTCATCTTTTTGTTTGTGGCCGCTGGGTTTGGTCATTGTTGTTTTTGTTGTTGTTATTGTTGTTGTTGTTGTTATTACTGCTGCCATGTCGTGGGTGTTGTTTGTTAGTGTTGGCATTGTGGTAGTTGCTCCATCATTGTTTCCTTTCATGTGTAGTTCGCTGGGGCCACCAACGCCAGCCTTGCCGTCAATCACTTGCCACAACAACAACAGCACCAACAACAATGATGATGTCATCCATTCCCTACAGCTACAACAACAACATTTACGGAGCAACTACCTGGGTGCAGACAATGCGACACGTGCTTAAGTTGATTCCAGTGCCAGCAGCTGTCTGAGACACAAATTGCGGTTTTTAATTGATTGCCGATTGCTAGACGAGCGACAACAATCATGCTGAAATTCATCTTCAGCAGTTGACCGTCAATCAATCCATCAGAGTGTTTGATTAATGACTACATATTTAATTGGTATACGAGCGATAGCAATCAAAAAGAAAGTTAGCTAGAAAATTTAGCCCGTCAATCATTCATATCAATCAGAATCATTGATGCATGCTTGTCAATCAATAAATCATAATCTTAGATGCTTTTATAGTTAATTTGTAGACGAGACACTACAATCAATACTCAATACAGCTTGAGATTCATTTCAGTCACCATAATGATCAATCATAACGATTGATGCTTCCATAATCAATTTGTATACGAGCCATAACAATAAAGAGCATAATGATTGATGCATGCTAGACTGCTAGCTTTTCAAGCAATCAATCATTACGCTTGATGCTTTTATAGTCAACTTGTATATGAAAAATTAATGCAATGCAACCCGTCAACCAATTTAATTCAATCAAATCGATTGATGGTTGGAGAGCTCACCTGTCAATCATTCATTTCTACCATAACAACTGATAATTATTTTCGATATGAGCGACAACAATGAACACGACGTTCAACTTTGACGGTCAATCAATCAATCAAAACGATTGATACATGCTTTCATGGGTTATTTGTAAGCAAGCAACAAGAATCTAGGGGAAATTCAGCTAGAGAGTTTGCATGTAAATCGCTCATATCAATCATATTGATTGATGTATGCTAAAGAAATTGCCTGTCAATCAATAATATCAATCATAACCAAGAATACATGCCTTCATTTACAATCAGTCTACTAACCACAATAGCTAAGTACAAATTCAGTTTCATATTCAATTGGAATGCGAGGTAGAACAATCAAGGCCAATCATTAATATCAATCATTAAGATTTGTATACACTTTCCTTTGCATAAGCTTCTTATGCTTGCTTCACAGCGAACATCTTTATTGTCTGTCTGCTTCTTATCGCATCAGTGTTGCGGAATGCACAAACAACGAAAATTGACAAAAACATTTGTCAAGTTCTTTGGTGAATATTTTCCCAATTATTGCGAGCAGAAATGATATTGCATTGCTTGACTGAGCTGAACTGAGCTGAGCTTCTCAATGGCTTTGCAGTCAGCAAAATAATTCGAGCGTAAAACTAGCATTCGAAATTAAATCTAACGTAGCCGCATGCCCAAATAGTTGGCCAAAATGTTGCAAAGCTGCAAAACCCAAAACCAAAAAACAACTGGTTTAAGGCTAAGTTGAGCCCGCAAACTTTTGCAAAAAGAGGAGGAGGGTGGCGGGAAAAAATGGGGAGCGCGCATTTCACTGCCGATTGCCCAAACAAAGTAGCAGACGAACAGGAGCACAGGTGCCGCCTCGCTGACAGACGAGCGACAGGCAGGCAGACACACACAGGTGCGTCCCCTAAAACATTTGATGCAACATTATCTGCAGTGACATCCGTTTTTGGCTGAACAAAGTTTATGCAGTTAGCCAGGCTTTAGCTAAAGCTTTTGTCCCTGCCCATTCCTAACGAAGCGGAACGGCGAACAGTTACGCAAAATTGCCAACGACTGCGCATTGTTACGCGCCACGTGGCCCAACAAAGTTGCCCCGTGTTCCAAACTCCCCTCCAACTTCTCTGCAACTCGACTGCAGCATCCATCGTGGCTGCTGACGAAAGTTTTATTGGCCAAATGCAGTTGCTGCAAGCGCTACGCTGCTCAAAACTTGACCCACAAAACTTGCTATTAGAGAAAAAAACTTTGCCAATAAGCATGCGTTAGATAGCTCAAACGCTCAACATTTGCCAATCGGCTCAGCGCTTCAGCTAGTTCAGATAACCAGATAGACAGTTAGACGGTTAGACGGTTAGACGGTGTCAACATCATAAGCACTCAGCCGGCAATCGATTTACGAGCACTAAAAATTGGAATCACAAACTCAAGATAATTATTGAGCTTGGGCTTCTAACTTCGAACACGATAAATAAAACATGAGCAGCAAAGTAAAATAAAATGATATTTTAATAGCCTCGGCAAGTTTCTGTAAATATAAAACAAGTAAGAAGTTTTATCTGCTGCAGCAAGATAAAACTATTACACAGAACTCTAAGTGAGCAAAAGATAAGTCTGAGTGGCAAAAGCCACTCAGTACGAATGATAAGACTTGGCTATAAAGTGTTATACTTAGCTGACAGCTTGATGTGTCGACCACAATTTATTGAAGGTGTGACGGTAATATTTCTATAAATAAATATATTTTATAATTCTGCAAAACCGAAAGAATAGCTAACAAAAATCCCCTAGTCAGAAAAATAAATAAATATAGCAGTTAATATTAGTAGAAATTAAATAAAGAACTAAAATAAATAAAATGTAGCAATAATATACAATAAATAAAAAAGTTATGTTTTATTGAAAAATATATAAAAATTTATAAAGTTAAAATTTAAATTAAAAATTTAATACTAATTTAAATTTGTTAAAAAACTATATAAATAAAATAAAGCACTAACATTTTTAAAAAAAAAAATAAAATAATTTATAATTGCTAAAAATATATATATATATATATATAAATTAATAGATTTAATTTTAATAAATAAATAAAATGAACAGTTTATTATGAGAATAAAAAAATTTAAAATTATGTTAAAAAAAATTAATTTGTTTAATAAATAAAATTAAGTATTTTAATAATTTTTTGTTATGAGGATAAGAAATTTAAAATTTATATTAGAAAAAAAAAATATATAAATTAAATTTCAAAATTAAATACAAGATCTAATTTTTTAAATACATAAATTAATAAATGAAATAAAGTTTTTTAAATTTTTTTATGAGAATAATATAAATAAAATAATAAATAAAAAGTATTTATTAATTTTTTATTATTATTTATTTAATAAATAATAAATATTTTAATAATTTTATATTATAAGAATAAAATTTATAAAAGCAAAAAAAAAATGGATATTACAAATTTAATTTAATAAAGATGTTATATAATTCGTTTATTTAAAGAAAAAAAAAATTTTAAATCATTTTTTTAAAAAATTATTTCAGAATTTTTAAATGAATGCAAATTCTTTCAGAATTTTTTTTAAAAACTTATTTGTGTTTCATTTTTGGGTAAAATATATTGTTTTTATAATTCTAGCTAAAAGCATTGAAGGTAAATCACCCCTTATCTATATAAAGTTCACATAATCAATATGAGTGTTGCAATGATTACAGACTTTGTTTGCATGAAAATAGCATTTAAGCAACTCAGGTAAATTTAATATCGCTCTTCAGAAAGCAATTAACAGGCCAATAAATGCTACTTTGATTTGCCAATCAGATATTTTAAAGCGAGCTTAGTAAGGGGGATTTTCATTTAGCAATCTCTTGCTTTGCCAGGCAAGCAAATATTTTCCTAGCCAAATTATTTTCATTTTTATATTCATTTTTTTTTATTTTTTTTAACGTTCGCCTGATACCTCGGAGAATACGTGAGCGCCATATATATGGAGTTTGCAGCAGCAATTGGCCTGAAAATTCTAAAGCATGCAGCTTGAAAAGTGCGTAACGCACATTTATGCTTATGCAAATATGTTTACGCACAAACATACAAAAAAAATAATATATATATACAAACATATAGACGGGTATGTATATATATTTATACGGTTTTCGAGGCCCTGCTGTCTGCAGGAACAGCTAATAAAAAGACTTTTTTGATATGCTGTGCGCACATAAACGGGCAAATATTTAATATATATGAATATATATATATATATATATATATGTTTTTAAAATATTTATGCACACGTTTAAGTACCTGAACAGGTGTTTGATAAATGTTTTTTTACTTCTTCAACTTAACTAGTTGACGAAGTTTTGAGGCACAAACTTTGCTTGAGCTGCTCTTAAATTTGAAGTAGTTGAAGTGCATTTGAGAAATAATTGTTAAGTTTTGTGTAGTCAAACGGTTAAAGGGCTTTTTTATATAAGCTCAACTTTTATATACTAGCATATGATATCTTGAAAGGCAAAAAATGTCGGAAAATTTAAGCTATTTGATGCAGGTATTCGATTTGGTAGACTATAATAAGAAATAAAAATATATGACAAGTTTTATTAGGCTGGCTAGGAGCTCATTTCTCTTGCAAATCTCTGATCTAGTAATCTAGAACAGAGGATAATTCTCTATATACCTAGCTCCAATAAGAAAACCCGTGTATAGGTTATAAAAACACTCTGTTCTGACAATCGGCTAAGAAATATTTAAACTAGTTCACTTTGTAAAACAAATGTTCCCGATTTTGTTGTCTTAAAAAAAGATACAAAGCTTTACCTACAAAAAATTGTATATCATAAATAAACGCTTAGAGAAATTTTAGTTTGGTAATCGTTCAAAGCAAAAATGGAGTAAGTTGAATGAGCTTTCTATATATTCCACATAAAAAGATAATGTGTTTTATATAGGGACAGTTATAAACCGGGAATGTTACCATATCCAGAGCAGGATGAGCGTAAACTGTTTTGCAAGTTTCACTATAAAGGAGTCTTATTACTTGTCATACCCATCTTATTTGCTCCTCTTCTACTGGGATCCGAAGTTCTGGTAAGTTGAGAGTTTGCCTTAAGTTTAATTTCGATTTCCAGCCTTTATTTGTTTCGTCAGGCCTATCGGATGTTCTATCTTGCATTGGTCTTCTATTTGTATTATGTGTTGAATGTCATGTCACAGGGCGCAGTAGCATTTTTGATTATTGTGCTTGCGCCCATATTCGGAATTACGGTGAGTCAGTGATTATGAATCACTCATTGCCGATAACTACTTTCGTTTCAGGACTCTAAGAGTCTGTGCATGGATCATTACTCGGACATTATATTTATCACATATGGCAGCATATTTATGGGCATAATGATGGACGCTTCAAAGCTGAGCGATCGACTGGCGCTGGCTGTAATCAGTTGCTGTGGCAGCAACTTGAGATTGTAAGCTTTGTTAGAGAGCTACTTCAATATTAACAAATCATCTAGCTATATATAAATATTTAGTTATATGCAATATGAAAAACAAAGAATTCATTCATCAATGCTCTTTGTTCCGGTTGATGGACGATGATTGAGATGGTGTCATATTTTTTGTATGCTTTATATTTATCAGTCAATAACTATCTTAAAATAAGAATAATGGGTAGATAGATAGATAAGTGGGTAGGCTAATAAATATTGAGAACTTTTAAGAATATATATAAATTAATTGGAATGCAAAATTTAGAAAGAAAAAAATATAGCAAAATTTGTAAGAGTTTTGCAGTCGGGTGGAACCAATTGCATTATTCTCGTTCACGATCCTAAAACAGTTAAATTTATTATTACTAAAGTCTTTATTTTGACATTGGTCTGCCTGTACAGATCAACAGTTTGTCATCTAGAAAAGTTTGTGATCTCAGCGCTAAAGCTTCATAGATACAGTTTTTTACATTTTTTTTCAGGGTTTGCAAAAAATTTTAACAGATGAGGATATAGGAGTATACCTAATTTGAAAGCAAGATTCAGTGTACATACAGACAGGTGGACTGACAGCGGATATTGTCTATAAACCAATACACTCTTTTCAGGAGTACAAAAAAGTTATTCAATTAAAAAAATTTATTTCGTTTTTTTTTTCGCTTTATAAATAAAGAAACAAAAATAATATTTAATCTATACCACAATTTTTATATATATTTTATTTGCAAGTCTGCAATTTCTCAAGTCACCCTCGTTAAATACTCATTTATCAGCAGTTTGATTTGTTAACTTGGGGTAACTCACATTATTTTTATTAAACGAAATTACTTTTGATAAATGCGTTTGATTCGGAATACGTTTTAACTGCTTTGTTCAAAGTTCAAGCAAATCGGAGTCCAGTTCGCAACTAGACGTAGGCATATAAATATATAAATATTTAAATATATAAATATATAAATATATAAATATATAAATATATAAATATATAAATATATAAATATATAAATATATAAATATATAAATATATAAATATATAAATATATAAATATATAAATATATAAATATATAAATATATAAATATATAAATATATAAATATATAAATATATAAATATATAAATATATAAATATATAAATATATAAATATATAAATATATAAATATATAAATATATAAATATATAAATATATAAATATATAAATATATAAATATATAAATATATAAATATATAAATATATAAATATATAAATATATAAATATATAAATATATAAATATATAAATATATAAATATATAAATATATAAATATATAAATATATAAATATATAAATATATAAATATATAAATATATAAATATATAAATATATAAATATATAAATATATAAATATATAAATATATAAATATATAAATATATAAATATATAAATATATAAATATATAAATATATAAATATATAAATATATAAATATATAAATATATAAATATATAAATATATAAATATATAAATATATAAATATATAAATATATAAATATATAAATATATAAATATATAAATATATAAATATATAAATATATAAATATATAAATATATAAATATATAAATATATAAATATATAAATATATAAATATATAAATATATAAATATATAAATATATAAATATATAAATATATAAATATATAAATATATAAATATATAAATATATAAATATATAAATATATAAATATATAAATATATAAATATATAAATATATAAATATATAAATATATAAATATATAAATATATAAATATATAAATATATAAATATATAAATATATAAATATATAAATATATAAATATATAAATATATAAATATATAAATATATAAATATATAAATATATAAATATATAAATATATAAATATATAAATATATAAATATATAAATATATAAATATATAAATATATAAATATATAAATATATAAATATATAAATATATAAATATATAAATATATAAATATATAAATATATAAATATATAAATATATAAATATATAAATATATAAATATATAAATATATAAATATATAAATATATAAATATATAAATATATAAATATATAAATATATAAATATATAAATATATAAATATATAAATATATAAATATATAAATATATAAATATATAAATATATAAATATATAAATATATAAATATATAAATATATAAATATATAAATATATAAATATATAAATATATAAATATATAAATATATAAATATATATATAAATATGATATATTTCGTTTAATGAAACCTTTTTTGCAGGCTTCAGGTGTTTCTCTTGATTGCAACCGGTGTCACGAGCATATTTTTCTGCAGCACTTTCATGACTGCTTTCTGGATGAAGATCGCGCAGGCCGTGCTGTTGATGTATGGAAATGTAAGTTAGAATCCCTCAGTTGCTTCTCTTTTTTTGTAGCTCAACTGTTTTGCAGGCAGGCATATTGAAGTTAGTAACGGAAGAGGAGACGTACGAGAGAGGGGCGTAAGTTTTTTGCCAATTAATTGTATAATCTCTCATAATTTTACGTCTCTCAGCGGGCCGTATCCTTCGAGCCCTGTGATTGGCATCTATCTGACAATTGCCTATGCTTCCACGTTGGGTGGCATGGCCTCGCCTTTTCAGGACCCGAATAGCGCAATCTATGATATTTTAAGTGAGTGAGTAGAGCCATTTGAAATTTAACAAATGCATATCACCTAACTCTGTTTTTCCTCAGTTTCATGACTTTGAGACCAAGCAGATATTTGTTAGTTTTTGTGGGCCCATTGATATTTGGCTTAATTGTGATTGCTATTTGGATCAACTTCTTATTTCTGGGCTTATTACCGGGCGCAGTAAGGGATGAATTGCAGGATGCTGCGGCGTCCAAGGATACCATGGACCAGGCCGTGGACGACAAGAAGAAAAGCATGGGACCATGGAGCATTCATAGCATTTTGGCCCTAATCATGATTCTGTTGACGATGCTCTGTTTGTTATTCCGGCACTCACTGATTTTAGATGAACGGCAAGGCTGGGCAAGCCTGATCGAGGGCTCCGAAAGTCGCGCCTCTGTACCCATTATATTTATGTGCCTCTTGTATTTTGCTGTGCCGGCTAACTACTTCTTTTGCCGCTACTATTGCTGCAAGCGGCCTGACAAAGAAGGCCAATCGCCCGCCATGGTCGCCTGGAAGTTTGTGAATATCAATACGCCGTGGGCACATATATTCATGTTGACCGCCGCCTACGGCATTATGACTCCCTATCAGGAATCCAAACTGATGGATCTAGTACACGAGATGATTGCTCGAAGGGGATACACAAAATCGGCATCCCTATTCGTTAGCTCACTGCTGGCCACGCTCCTCAGCAACCTAAGTCCAGCCACAGCCGTGGCACGCAAAACATTAGAGGCCTTGGCCAAAACGGTGGGTCGTTATCTGTACTGATAAAGCTTGTTTCTGCAACTTTTTATCTATCTCTCATAGGGCCATGGAGTGGCCGTTCCGTATGCCACCGCTCTTCATAATCAATTTTTACTACCAATCAGCTGCTCATCCAACACAATTGCTTCTGGATGGGGCAACATTCGTCCATTTCAATTTGTGAGTGATCGCAATTAGTTTACTTTTATCTTCATTCTAATGTACCCTGAACCCAACTGAAAAAGATATAAGGAATGATTTTTCGACTCTAGAATACTTTATAATATGCAGCTTCATTCTAGTTATGTCTGTCTGGCTCGTTAACAGCGAAAAAGTATAGATTTTTATTTACATAGTCGAATTTCGATAATTCGAAATGGCAATTATACAGGAATTCGATTTATAGAACAGGAATTCGAACGAACTCTTTTCAAGAGGACAGCATTTTTTACGAAGTATTGAGATTTTCGATTTATCTGGGGACGCATTATCGGGATTTGACTGTATTTATATCCCCGCAGATATTTTAGCTTTTTCCTAAAATGTAATAAATTTATTTTGAGAACAGGTCGAACGCCCTAACAACTAGTAATCGTAGAGCTATCATTAAGCTACTAGATTTTATTTTTTCTAAAAAAAAAAGAAAGTATTTTGAGAAATGGGATCTTAAGCACTCAGGAAATAGTAAAGTAGTTTCATTCTTTTTTCATATATCATGTATATATCAATATATACGATTTTATATCACATTTGGAAGACTATTTCAGCTACAGCTATCAAATTTAGTTTTGACTCTCAATTTAAGTACCTTAGTATTGGGTTCAGGGTAACTGCTAGTCGGGCACTCCCGTCTAGAGCACACTCACTTGTCTGTCTTTTGTTCCACAGCTTATGGGCGGCAGTGTACCCACTCTGTTTATGTTTATATTCATTGGAATTAGCACCTACTTTTTGGGCGACATGGTTTTCACAGCATATTAGGAAACATGATCGTTCGGCATGCTCTCTATATTAAAAACAAAAAAAGTTTAAAATTGACTTACAGATTTAAGTTGCGTAAGAAAATAAGAATACTCAGGATTGTACAGATTTTATGTATGCGACAACTGGCCGCAGCCGTTGGCAGAGACAGCGGATATCAATCCGGAATAAATTTCCAGTGGCGACTTGCCTTTGGCCCGTTCGCCAGTTACCTCCATATGTTGTTTTAAATTCTTATATAAAACTTACTCTTTTTTCTCGACTAGAGTGGAAAAAGTGCGCAGTGTGCCATATGGCGAGCAAAAACAGTCGTAAAATTGAACAAATCTGATGCGACACACTGAAAGACAGACAAGCAGACAGAAAAACAGACAAAAGCTGGAAATATAATATATATATATATATATACTTGTGTGTACATATCAGATATGAAGCCACTGCGGCACAGGTGTGCTTCCGACCAAAAATTTCATTTCGCTTAAAAAGTGCAACAATCAAAAGACGGGCAAATGTTAAGGTAACTGCTTAAGTCGAAATAATAGAAAATTATAATAGTTAATAAAATTAAATTTAAAATAAAATTTAAGGTAGTTCCTTAGTTTACAAAAATATGTATTTTTTGATAGCTAAATTATGTTAGCTGCAAAAATTAGATTAAATTAAACTAAAGTTTCTTAGCTTAAAAAAATTTTAATTTTTGATTGCTTAATTATGATAGCTGCAAAAATAGAGTTTTAAAGATTGAGAGTTAGGCAAAAAAATTAAGGCAGTAATTATATATGTAAAAGTCTGTAAACAGTTCAAAGCTGAGTTTGTAATATTTAAAGTTTAAGATATTTCAGACACAAATCTTTTGACTGTAGAAAATTCAATCAAATGTTTATTTAAAATATGTAGCAAAAACTTTAAGGCTAAATTCATTACGCATGTGACTCTCGTTAAGTATTATCAAAGGTCTGCAAACTCACATCGAAAAATTAAAATCTGCAGTTACTTAAAATATTTCAGGCAGAGGAAAAACAGAAATTGCTGCTTCGTTTCGCTTTAAATTATAAATTTTCCTATAAATGATATAAAAAAAGTCAAATCTTAAATTTAAAGGACGCAACAAATTGAAATTGTGTTTGCCAAATGTTAATTTGAAATAGTGGCAAGGACTTTAAGGCGAAAGTTCGTTGGGCCGGACACATTTGGATGCTGAACGCTTTTAGCCAAATTACATAGTTTCGCATTTAGGGTAATCCCCCGCGTGGACACATTTCGCACCTAATTCACATTGCTGTGCAAATCCGAGGCATTGCTCCACCGAAAGTGTTCGCACTAAATAATTCATTTGTTAATTTAGACATGTCCAGCGGTGCAGGGTGGTGCCAAACACTGAGTGTGTTCTGTGTACTTTGGGCTTACTGGCGCCTAGACACGGTTAAAGCAAACCTCGAGCCGACCGACCGACTGGCTAGCGGGCCAGCTGACTGGTTGGCTGGCTGACTGCCATGGTGAACTCTGTTGGCCATTTGTGGTCGCATTTATATTCAAGCTATTCAATTATTAAATTCGTCGCGCAGCACTTCATGAATATTCATGGCCCTCACGACAATCGAAAATTTGCCTTTTAATTGTTTTGTTTTGTTTGGTTTTGTTGTTTTGCCTGCAGCTAACAGCCAACAGGTCATGCAAAAATATTTTTGCTTCCCTCACATTATTTTATTTCAATTGCATTTTTCAGTGCAGTCCCATGTCGATTTGCCGGCATAATATACAAAATATATATTCTCATTTATTTATACATCATTTTAATTGTATTAATAACAACGTAGGACTCTTGTGTATAACAGTTTAGATAGCTACTTTTGCTATTGTTGTTGTATAATTTATTAAATAAAAAATTATTTGGAAATCATTCATAAAGAGTTTCTTTTAGTGTATAATTTGAAAATAATTAGTATTCAGTTTTTGCGAAAATATTTATAGAGTTGCTTATATGTGTCTTTATAGTAAAAATAATTTAAAAAAAATCCAATTCAAAGAATTTCCCATTTAACTTCCCAAAGAAATATATGGAAAATTGTTTAAATGGAATTCTTTTAGTTTTCGTCATGCGGATATCTTTGACAAACTCGGCAAAAGAGTTTTTCTTTTCTTTTAAAGTATATGCAAAGAAGCAAAAGACTAAACTATAACTCCCCTAGGAACAATCGGTTGGGCACAAATATGTATACATAAATATACTATAAATAAAGCATACAATACTCTCCTTAATTTGGGTATATTTGATAATCAATTCTAAGCAGCAATATGAATTATTGTGCAGTTAAATATATGAGGGTAGTCAGGCAAAATTATCAAGTTATCTAAAAACGAGAGGGCTTCGGCCATGTCGAAGTTTGGTAATACCCTTGCAATTGTAAAGGATTGGTTTCCACAAATATATATTTACACGAGTTTATAAACGAGTTCATATTTTAAATTTTAAGTCTTAGACTTCAAAACCACCGAACTTTTCCTACAAAAATATTTCATAAAACCGATCTGTCCTATGGGAGCTATGAGATATACAATGCCTAGAGCAGATTCTAGCCTATGTGCAAAATTTCAGCTCTGTAGCGTCAATAGTCTCGAAGGAAATTACGTTGACCAGACAGACAGACAGACAGACGGACAGATAGATATTGCCATATCAAATCAGCTCGTGCTGATCAAGAATATATATTTTGTATATAGTCGGAGATGCTTCCTTCTGCGAATTGCAAACTTCTGACCAAAATGAATATATCCTTATTGCAAGGGAATAAATATTTATTTATTTAATTAAATTAAGTTTTTTGCATGCTGTTTGCTTTCCCCTATCGTTAAAGTTGGTAATTTTTTATGATACCTATATGTATATCTATTTAAATACTTTTTTGCTCATTGTTTGCTTTTCAGAAACTATTTTTTGAAATGTAATATCATACTTACATAACTAAACTCCATTCCAAGCTTAACGGAAAGCAAGTCCAAACTACTTTTTAATAAGTTTCGTATTTCCAAATTAAATAACTTCCCTTTTACACTTATAAATTAGAGCACATTGAAGCACGCTCTTAAGCAATTTTAAAACAATTAAATACAAAATGTTTTCATTTTATAAGCATCTAATGATTACGCAGTAAATTAAACAACCATTAAGCTAAATAATTTTGAGCGCATAACGAGATCCACTTGAGCTAACAAAATTTGCTAATGCTTCGCACCAATGAAATGTGACTAAATGCAATTTGGTTCGCTTTAATAATATTTGAAAAAATCATTGAAGCAACATATTAGAGTCTGTCTCTATAGCTGGAGCAAATTTAAATTTTTAATGTAATCATAATAAGCTCAAAAGGTATATATATTTTTTGTGAAATTTCAAATTAACCTGCTAAGACTCTACCCTAAGCTGTGCCACTTCTTCATCATCTGCTTGGCGCTTTAAACAAAATATAAAAAAAAATCAATTCACCCAACAATTGTCAATTTCGGTGAGACAAAATGAAGAGAAAACTGTAGAATATATATATATATATATATATATATATATATATATATATATATGTGTGTATATAAGTATATTCAAATGTTATGCAGAGCCTAAGCTGATTTTCCAGCGCTGGGCTCGTTATCCCTTTTGACATCTGCGCAAAATTCGACGAAGCATTTTTTGTACAGGTATTTCGTTCGTTCGTTCCATTGACAAAATGCGCTCAGCTGTATATGTGCCGGGAATGAAATTTAATTTGTGGCCTGCCATTAAACGATGCCGGCTTAGCCCGGCTTCCTAGCTTAGATTTCACTTCCATCAACCCAACTGGCTGTCGGGCTTTTTGTGCTTGCTTTTGACTAGGCTGCAAAATCATTTGCAAACAATTAATTCAGCTGTTCTACAACGAAATGCACTCGCGCGCCCCAGTTGAGTTATGTGTGTGTACGCGAGTGTGTTCGTGTGTGTGTCGCATAAAAGATGCCATTCAAAAAACGACACATGTTGTTGCCATGGCTCCAGCATGTCAGCTCTATTAAATGTACTAATGACTGACAGACAGCCAAAGCCGAGTTGGGAGCCATGAAACGAACAGCGCCACACTTAATAGGCAAACTAGGTAGAGCTGAGCTGGATTTTAGACAGTCGCATCAACAAATGGCACGCCTAACTCTTCTCACACTGTAATTTCCAAAATTAAATGGCACACAAAAACAAGCGATGAATGTGTGACTAACAGATATCCTGTAACAGTCAAATTTGTAATTACTTTTATACTTTGTTGAGAGCAGCAAAGTTTCTTTTTGACGTTTTGCTATTTATAATTTCTCAGAAAAAGTTTCTTTTCATTTCAAACTTGGAAAACTACAGAGCATTGCATTAAGTTCATATGAGAAGGTGAACAATGTTTATCATATACAGGCGAATCAATAATATTTTACTAATTTTTAGTCTTGCCCTTAGCCTTAGTTAACTCCAATAAATGCTGAATTTTAAAATCGATATATATCGACTTACAGAATTTTTAATTTATGTGCATTAATTTCCAGCAATGTGATGCAGGGTCTACAAGGCAAACTATTACTTACAATATGTAGGCTGAAAAAATTATATAGTTACTGATAAGCTTGCCTTTTGCTTCAGTGATTTACAATAAAAAAGCAATAAAAGTTGAATTAATCTGTCGATATTTATCGATTAACAGCATTTTCAATTTATGTATTTGATGCTAGCACTTGTAGACTGCGCAAAAGTCTACATACGCTAAAGCTTGCCCGTTGCTTCAATAAACTTCTAAAAATATAATAAAACTTGATTTTGTAATCGATATTTATCGATAAACATCATTTTCGATTTGTGTCTTAATTTCACTTTATGGGACTCTAGGTTTACAAGGCGAATGCATACTATTAAGATTTCCCTTAGCTTCAATGAATGCCTAAGAGTGGAATAAAACTGAATGTTGCTATCGATATTTATCGATTAACAGCATTTTTGATTTATGTATTTGAATTTCCTTTTATATGGTGCTAGGTCTATAACGCGAACCATTCTTTACTTCAATGAACTCCTAAAAGTGCAAAATTTTGTGGTGGCGAACAATATTTTGCACTTAGCTTTAATGAATGCCTAAAAGTGTAATAAAACTGAACTTAGCTATCGATATTTATCGATTAATATCGATTGATTTATGTACTTTAATTTCCTTTTATGTGATGTTGATCTCTAGTAATTACAGCTAACTCGACTCCTTTCATCAACATTATACCCCTCACCACACACTTGAATACTTATAGGGTATTATGAAATAACAGTTTTCTTGCGGTTGCAAAAGATCAAATACGCTTAGCAATTAAGTATGCTGACTTAAAGCAAATCTGCTAAAGTTTAGCCAACTTAATTTATATGTAAGTAAATATATTTTATGAAAATACAATTAAAGAAAGAGCCACGAAGCGTAATCGATTTTCTGATAAGAAAATCATCGAAATAATTTAATGTTTGACAATGTCAATGCGTCACAGTTAGCGCGGTTAAATTATAAAAATCGGTGCAAGGGTATATATGTAGGCTGTGGACATTATAAAACGCACGACAAAGTGTATACAGCCAGCTGGTTGCGCAGTTGTTACGTATACGCCGCGTATAAATAAATCATTTTGCATGCCTTTATCCTGTCGCTTCTTCTGTGTGGCAAAAAGACGCAGGCCAGCTGCAGTTCTTGCTTTATAATTAAAAGTGATTCGTTTATATCGTCGTGTCATTTTTTTTTATTTTTCTTTTGTTTGCTTCATTTTTGTAATTATTTTTATTACTTTGCCGGTTTGTTTGTGTGTTTGCATATGCAGCGTATACGCAATATTAAGTATACACACTGTTGGCACTCACTGTGTCGCCTCATTTGTCAATCGTCGTATGCGCAATAACGTAATGTGTTTTTAAAGTTGTACCCGGCGTACTTTAAAACAGGCTTAGCCACGGCTCGAGGCGGCATTTGAGCAATTTAATCGTTAGGCCAGGCTTAAGGCATAAGGCCCGATAAGCCATTTAGCCAGCTAATTGATTTGTTTGCCTGTCACTCGTTATATCTAACTTCAGATGTAGCTGGAGCTCTGCTGCTGCTGCTGTTGCTGACTGCTGCTGCTGGCGGCTGACTGATTACATGGCTGCTGACACATTGGGGTCTCCCGGAAACTGGAACGCCTTCACTTGCACACACACATACACAATGCAAATCGTATGGCAGACGACAGGCTGACAGTCGCACAACTTTTTGCTGAATGCATTTCAAATGCCAGCGAGTCGAGCCGAACGGAACCGTGTATACACTGTGTGCAATAAGTAAACGTCCTGTCAAAATATTCACGCCCAGCCCAACTAAGCAAATGACTGTCCATTGTCTGTTACTTCGCCGGGGCTCTTAAATATGCATGAATACGAGCATGAATACTTTTCTAAGTATGACAAATCTCTTGTATTCTTCTTTTTATATACACCGCCTTCTATTTATATATGCTTCGTGTGTGTTTTTTTTCTTCTTTCTTTAGGTTTTTGTCTTCACTTGCATTGTGTTTGGCTCGGACGGGCCCTGAGGACTTTAAGATAACGAAAATGTCTTTGGCTGCAGCAACACAAAAGCAGCCCGCGCCTAAGTCAGGCCAAATATGTGAGAAAATGCTGGCCAGCAGGCATATTTACTATGGCCAGCTTCTTAGTGTTTGTCAATAAACTAAGCTATATTCCATATACATTGTGCTCATAAAAATATGATATATGCGGAGAGAGGAGACTAAACAACAACAGGCAGTAGAACACCTATAGTCATATATATTAATGCCTATAGCAGCAAATGTTCAGATTCTTTGTCTTTGTATAGGAGTAACACACATATATGAAATATATATATATAATATATATGAGCTTGAAAAGGTTGCCTTATATAGAATTGCTGATAATATAAAATGGTATAGTAGCCAGATGTTTCTGAAATGTCCACAAAAATAGAAATTTGAAGAAACTTGATATAAAATTTATTTAAAAGTAGTTTTTTTTACGTAAGTTAAATCAGATTTTTTTAAAAATATATATTAAAAGAAGAAAAAATGAGTTGAGAACTTAAACTTTATTAAAAGTAGATTGAAACATATTTTAATTGACGAAGCAAATATTTTTTTCTTTTTCTTTATTTGCAACTGTTGATGTTATAAAACACATCAAGCGAATTTTTTGTTCAAAGAACTGATCGTATTACTACGAACTGAAATCAGAGTACAGTAGTTCGAGAACCCTATATCTGATAACTTGTATACCAACTCATACCCTACTAGTCTACGAAGGCTACAAGCACGAAAGTGAAATAAAAAGTTATCCTTAGTCAAACGTAGAAACTAAAACCAAGCAAAAACTTCAGCTGTTTGAGAAAGTTTCACTGCTTCCATATTAAATATTATAAAAATACTTACAGGGTATTTCGTAGTTCAAAACGCTCCCCTCAGCCTGCTATTCTTATCTTATATGTCTTTGCCATAAATAGAAATTTAATATGTCCACTTTGTGTGTGCTCCACAAATAGTTTGCTGCCCGCAAAACAGCTGTTGTGCTTGCAGTTTAAAGATTAAAATAATATATATATAATATATATCTAGATTTATAAAAAAATCCCTGTTGGCATTGTGGACAATCAATGTCCTACAATCGCATAAGTGTCTACATTAATTTAATTCATAATAAGCAATAACAGTAACAATGCCGATAATGTCAGTTGTTCGACATTTGTCAGCGTTTATAACAGCAACAAAAAACAAGTAGTGCTCAACTGAGTAATACCCTGGAGGCAGAGCAGAAAAGCTGTTTGGAATTAATTTCAGTTTTTATCTATATTGCTATAAATATGGCACATTTACTTAGATTAAAAATCTTATAAAATAAGCTATAACCGATTTTGGGCATTCATGCAAAAATTATTTGTTATCTGAAACTTAAGGATAATTTTTATATGAGTACCGACTCGGGTTACTGTTGTTCTTAAAACGTGCGAGATATGCTTGAAAACTTATAAAACTGCTATTTGTAATGGATTTCAATCTATTTTATGCAACTGAAAATAATTATCGATAG
The DNA here is from genome assembly GCA_035045545.1 of Drosophila gaucha. NCBI lineage: Eukaryota > Metazoa > Arthropoda > Insecta > Diptera > Drosophilidae > Drosophila > Drosophila gaucha. The sequence continues at coordinate 5,582,347 of JAWNOY010000252.1, forward strand.
GAGAAAAAGAGAGAAGATTTTCTGAATTAGAGCACGCTCGTCACATATATATTAACAATATATATATGTTATATACCCTGTCATGCTATTTTTAATGTATTCAGCGCATAAAAAATATGCAAATGTGTACAAGTAAATATATATATCTCTACACAAATATATATATATATATATTCAATGAAAAAGCAAGCACAACTCGAACGGAAATGTAAAAAAAAACAATAATAAAAAACTAATAAAATTAATGAGATTAAATCGTTTTATAAATGTACAAAAATGGACGCCCCGTCGCGCGGCTGCACACAATTACAACAAATATAAGCAATTTATATCAAATGCGATATAAAATCCCAAATGATATTACACTGAGACCCCCTTAATACACTTACAATGGGGTATTTTGAATTCCCTATCGAAAATGTTTTTAGTTTTGTACTAAATTAAGATATTACTTTTAATAAATATGTAAATTGTGAATAAAATACAGTGGAATCCCGCTAAATCGAAAACCTCAAAAACCTTAAAAAATGCTGTTCCCTTGAAAAAAATTCGATCGAATTTCTATTTGATAAGTCGAATTCTTATGTAATTCAGAAAAAATGTTATCCCCTTGCCATTTCGAATTATTGGGACTCCATTTTTTTCGAAAACAAGAGTATTTTGAATAGACAAGAGCATAATAAGTCTTATACTGCCTGCTAAATGTTGATGGACGGGTAATAAAGCAAGTGCAGTAAATTTAAAATCTGATAAATATTTTTTTTCCATCAGAGTTAGTGCATCCTTAAATTCGTTTAGATTTTGTGTAAGTTATTCGCCTATTGCCGAGCAAAATGAAATGTGACCCGAATCAAATGCAAAATTCATTTGCTATTTACAGTTTGAAGCTCAGCCGGAAATCAGGCAGCCATGACGCCATCTTTCAAAATGGCCGCTTGTGCCGTTCGCTTTTTTGTTTCTCTCCCGTTGTATTTGTTGTTGTAGTCGGTTTCGGTCTTGGGCCATTCTGTGTGTCTGCCTCTGGTGATTAGCTGTCACGAATTGTGGCGAAAAACAAAAATGAATTATTACCGCGCTGCGTACAAAATGTTGACATAGATTCAAATTATTTATAACAAAATCAACGAACTGTAGCGACGCCTGCTCCCACTCATTCCCCACACCGCCACGACCCGCCCTTCCCTCTTCCTGCTGATTTGATTAGCTTGAAAATGTTTATGGTAGCGAGGCAGGCATGCAAAAGAGTTTGGTCTTAAATTGCCCGTCGCAGTTGTTCCGCACGTCTTTACTATTTATTATACCAACAGCAACATCAAGAACAACTACAACAACAACAATAACAACGGCTGTGCAAATAATTTGTGCAATTAATAAAGTTTTGTGTAGAGCAACTATATTGCTTGTAGCTCATTTACTCTGAAGGCCACGTCCAAATGCTGTTGGCCATAATTTATAAAGAGAATCTGGCCTAGGCCAATGTTATTGTCATCAATTCGACTGGGCTTCAGCCTTAGTCACCATAATTATTAGAGCCCGTATCGAGCAATTGCTTTTCTCTCTTTTGATACCCTTAGCTCAAATTGATAATGGATAAACGGGGTATAATGGTTTGGGTAAGACGTATGTAACAAGCAGAAGAAACGGTGGTCACAGAGAGAGGTAGGGATATAGATAAATATAGAGAGAGGGAGAGAGAGAGAGTATTCAAAAGTGAGAGACATCTAATTTTACTTTGGCTACTTTTTCCAAAACGCTAAAAAAATAATTAAAATAAAAATTTTAAAAATTTGTCAATATATATTATTCAAAAGAATATGTACGTAATATAATAATTTATTCACACTCTACATACTATCTTTATACCCTGAACTCATTGAAGACTTAGTATTTTACACGAGAGACTTAATATTTTACACGAAAGTCTACTCATACAGGGCGCCGATCGAGTAAGTTTTAGATAATCGATAACTGTTCTCGTTTCTATCAAATCGACTAAACACCTTATCGAGATACAGTATTTTGAGCATATTTTTTACATCTTTAATACAGGCCCCAAAATTTACAAAATCAATTTAGTTGAAGTTCAAATGCTTAATATAGCCACTACATTAAATATTTCGATTTTTTTCTAGGTATTATCGAGGTCCAATGCTAAAAATTTCATCATAATCTGTTAAAGACCCCAGGAGTTATTGAAGAAAATATTTTGTCGAACAGAAATTTTTTTTTACAGTGGCTAACATATTACTTTAATTAGATGTGGGTTCAAGTCCTGATACCAAAATCTATTTTTTCTTTTTTAGAAAATTTTTTTTATTTTACACTTTTATTTTGCATGTGATTAAGCACATATCTGTGCGCATGTGTGAAAAATGTAAGCTCTAACAAATGTTCAGCGCTTCTCGTAGTTGGGCAGTTCCCACTTAACCTTTCCTTCTTGTTAAAAAATCATATAAAGACACATTTCGTAAGTATAAGTAAGCATATCATATGCTCAAAGATAAGATAAACTTTGCAACAGCAATTCTGCATTCATAAGATATCTTCTAGTCGTACACTGCCGACCACAGTGCTGCTGCTTGTTTTTCTTTGAGCATATTGACCAGCATTTGAAATATTATGAACAATAGGGGCTATAGTACTTCTATTGCTTTGGCTTGTTTACTTTTTGGTTCGATTGTTGTTTGGTCCTTGACTCCTGGCTGCTGTTGCTGCCATTGTGCGCCATTGACTCATAATCGAGAAATGCTTCCTGCAGGTTGGGGCGCATTGGTTTCCATGCCATTGCTCAAGCTCTCGGCTTTGCCTTTTGTTTATGACCGTGTATCGACTTTAATTCGGTTAATTTTTTGCAAATTTCTACCTTTTTTTTGGCTCACAACTTTGCTCGTTAAACAAAGACCACAAAAACCAAGCGGCTCAAATGACAACAGCTTTACAATTTTTTTTAAGACAAGAAGCAAAAAAGAAAAGGTAATGTCAACTGAACCCCATCTGCTTGTGCTGCTTCATCTTCACATCTTTTTCAACCTTCTCTCACTTGTGGCATTAATTTCTGCTGTGTAAGCAGATAAATTGCAAAACGCTTAACGAAAGCTAAAAGTCATCGGCATTAAAATGGATACCGCGCAGCGTTTGCTCAACTCAACTTCAACAGTCAACACCGGAGGTGTCTATCACAACAAACTTCAACAGCTCATAAATTGAGAAGCCCACGTTCACTGAGCTTGTGTTAATATTGAAAATATTGAAGAATTTCAACTAAGTAACTACTTGGAACTACGTTAAGTTTTTATATAAAAAGTTCTAAATCTTTAGCTAGACTTTAAATTGATATTTGTCATATTTAAACTAAATTCTCTTTATACTACAAAGTTGTGCTGCAAAATAATCGATATAATCGACTTTTGACTTAAGAGGTATTTCTTAAAGTATTCATGCTTTTTAGACTCTGTTCCCAAAGGGAAAAAGAGTCTATTGGATTTGTGCAATGTCCGTCTTGCTGTCTGTCCGTCTGTCCGTCTGTCCGACTGTCCGTCTGTCCGTCTGTCCGTCTGTCTGTATGAACGCGCAGCATTTGGACACTATAGAAGCTAGAGACTTGTAATTTGGAATATATACTCGTGTGTATCCGCGTCAGATCAAGTTTGAGTATTTTTCCGATACGCCCACAGGGGGCGTGGCAAATCGGGAAATGCTATATCTATTAAGACTAAAACGCTGTTATTTGAGTCAATATTTTAGTCTAAGAAATGGGATTTAGAATATATATTCGTGTACACCACGCGGACGTTTTAAGATATAGATTATATATCTACGCCCATTGTGGGCGTGGCAAATCAGATAAAACTATATCTTCTACAGCTTTGAAGCTAGAGCATCCAAATTTGGCATGTGGGTTACTGTTGACCTTCCCTTAAGTTAGATCAAAAAGTTATATACCCACGCCCCCTGGGGGCGTACCAAATCCGTAATATATATATAGCGATTTGTATAAATCTTATAATATTTTGAGCGTATTAAGAGCTAGAGACTTGAAATTTGGAATACATGTGCAAGTAGATCACTCGGAATCAAAAATATATATTATAGATATTTACGCCCATTAAGGGCGTGGCAAATCGGATAAAACTGTATCTCCTACAGTTTTGGAGCTAGAGCGTCCAAATTTTGCATGTGGGATACTGTTGACCTCCTCTTAAGATAAGTCAAAAGCTATGTATCCACGTCTTCTGGCGGCGTGGCAAATCGGGAATTACTATATCTTTTACTAAAACCGTGATAATTTCGGCAATATTTCCGTCAGAGAGTTGGGACTTGGAATATATATACTAGTATCCTACCTCTACCCAAAAATGTATGTTATATATAGCTACGCCCATTTGGGGCGTGGCAAATAAGGTAAAATTGTATCTCCTACAGTCTTAGACGTAGAGTATCCAAATTTGACATGTGGGTTACTGTTCATGAAATTTAAATTTACAACAAATTCTAGTTGACTTAACTGGGGATTGAAGCAGGGTCTTCGCTACCACAACGCAAGTCTGTTTAACCAAATCAAAACACTTCCAAACTCAGTTTGGCACATAGTCGCGCAAGAGACGCCGTGGTGTTGTGGGTAGAGTGGTGGCATGCGAAGCGCGTGACCCAGGTTCGATTCCCATCGCTGACGCGTGATACTATCATTTAATAAAATGTTTTTTTTTTATTTTTTATAACTTCTATGTTACTTAATGGATTTCGATAAAACTTTCTGCATAAATCCTTATATTTTATTAAAAATACGGTTTTACCTAAAAAATTAAAAAAAAATGTAAATGTGGCTTTATTTGCAACTGAACTTATATTAAATTGATTTTGTGAAATGTGGAGCCAGTATCCAAATTATATAAAAACCAAAGTAGTATTTTATTTTAATAAAGCTATATGTAAAATTTTATGACTTTAGCTAAATTGATGTAAAAGACATGCTCAAAAAAGGAATCTCAATAATCTCGCATTCAAACATATGGAAAGACGGACGGACGGTCTACATATTTATTGAGCCTACACACCTTTAACAGGAACAGAGTCTGACGCAGTCGGTGGCGCCCGACTGCAACGTTCTTACTTGTTTGTATCTAAAATTTAGCAAACAAAATTCATATCCTAAGAATAAAACAATAAAGTTGATTTTCACTGAAAAAAAATATATAAAAAAATTTCTAAAAATTGTATTGTTTTTCAATTTAAGATTTAACTATATCCTTCTTGAAATTAAACTATAAAACTAAACTTTCCAATTCCAACAACACCAATATTTAAAAAAAAAAATGTTTTATTTATTTCCACGTTCACTGAGGTTGTGTTAATATTGAAAGTATTGAAGAATTTCAACTTTGAGTAACAACTTGCAACTAGGTTGTGTTTTTATTTACTAGTTATTTATAAATCTACGTAGACTTTAAATTGATATTAGTAAAATTTAAGCTAAATTCTCTTCAGATTACAAAGTAGTTCTGCAGAATAATCGATGTAGTTAAACATCGATGTCGACTTTTGACTTAGAGAGAAGAAAAAAGTATTCATTACTTTTTGTATCTAAAATTTAGCAAACAAAATTCATTTTCTAAGAATAAAACATTTAATTTAATTTTCATTGTAAAAAAAAAACAAATAAATAAACTAATTTCTAAAAAATACATTATTTTTGACTTAGCTGTTTATATTCTTCTTAAACTTTAACTATAAAACTAAACTTTCCATTTTTAACATTGCCAATACCTATATCCTAAAAAAAAGGTATATTAAATATTTTTATTTTAATATTTAAAAATGCTTTTAAAATTTTTCACTTATCTAGCTTATTCCGCTTTTTTTTTTTGGTGTTGAAAAAAATCTTTAAAATCTGTCAACTTGGAGAATCGAAAAAAAAACATTGAAGTTTGAAATGAATTTAATAACATTGATGTATGGATTTTACATCGATTTTACTTCCAGCACATCTTAAAATTTGTAAGAGTTTGTGTAACTATTAAAATTATTGCAGCTTAATATTTGTAGCTTTACTTTTGCTTCAACTAAATTTAAATTTTTGGAAATTAACTATTTGCCATAAAGTTTTGTCTTTATTGCAACTATATTTTTAAAATATTTTCTAGATTTTTTTTAAGCTTTTGATTTTTATAAGAGTTTAGATTGAACTCTTTCCAGATTTTATATTTATATCAGAAATATTCCACCTATTTTTATTTTTGCAAGATTAGTTATAGATTTAAAACTTGACTAAGGCACTACCCAGACTTTTAGCTTCTGTTACGTAACCCAAATATTTTTGTATATTTAAAAAAAATTTTTTTTTTGTGTTGACAATTGTAGTCAATATATTTAAATAAATAAATAACTAAGGTACATTTTTATTTTTTAATGCTTTCTACAGTTAGTTGATCAAAGCTTTAAGCTGCTTAAAAATAGATTTGCGAACATTATTATCGCGCGAGCTTAAGGTAATGCGCCCCGGGCATAGTCCAAATGTCATCAAATTTTCATAATTGTGGCCTGCAGCATTTTGGTCAGCCAACGGTGCGTATTAGTAATATTAAGTGCAACGACAAAGGGCAGGGCACCGAGGGCACTCAGGGCAAATAGTCAACTGTCAGCAGTCGTCTAATTACGTCTAATTGCAAGGAAGCCCCGCAGGCGCCTACCCACATTAGCTAATGTGCTCAATGTGTCGACTCGATAAGTAGGCTTGGAGTTTGAGCTGGCAACATAGAGAGTCATGAGTAAACATGAAGCTCATAAGCTATTTAAAATTCGAATAAATAGGCGTATGTGTATGTCTGAAGTGTGAAAGTCAGTGCAAGTCTAAAATGTATCGGGCTGCTGTTGTCTCTGGTTCTTCGGATCCCGATTTCGCCGCCAAGATGGCCGATCGTCTTGGCCTGAGTTTGGTTGGAGTGGTGCGCGGTAAATTCCCCAATGGCGAGACACGTTTCGAGCTGCTGGAACCAGTGCGCGGCGCCGATGTCTATATTGTGCAAACGAATACGGAGCCAGTCAACGATATGTTAATGGAGCTCTTGATAATGGCGCAGACGTGTCGGTATGCAGCAGCGCATCATATCATAGCTGTCGTGCCATTCTTTCCCTATGTCCGGCAGGATAAGATTAAGTCGGTGCTGCAGCCCATCACGTCGAAGATGGTGGCCAATTTACTAGGTGCAGTGGGTGTGACGCATATCCTGACCATGAACTTACACACGGCCCAGATGCAGGGCTTCTTCGATATACCCTGTGATAATCTGCAAGCGCAGGTTGCCATTTTGCCGTGGCTGCGAAAAAATGTTCGTGATTGGCGGGAAATTGTGATTGTGGCACCCAATAGTGGAGCCATCAAGTTGGCAACCTCTTTCGGTGCTGATCTCGGTCTGCCCGTGGCTGTGCTTCATTCGCTGAAGGTGCGCAAGAAAAAGCTGGAGGACTTGATTATATTGGGTGACGTTGAAAACCGAGTGGTTATGATTGTCGATGATATTATCGATACGGGCAACGCACTTACCCTGGCAGCCTACAAACTGCAAGAGGCTGGTGCTGCCAAGATCTATGCATGTGCTATGCACGGCATCTTCACCGAGGGCTCGGTTAACAAATTTATAGAATCACCCATCGAGATGATCATCTGTACGAATTCGGTGCCCATACCGGAAAGTATTTTGACTAAACAATCAAAATTTCATGTCGTCGATGTATCAAAACTGTTTGGCAATTACATAAAGCACATGAACGAGTATAGCCCACATGTCAAGGCGTCAAAGCTGAACGCCTCCGAGCTATTCAACTCCAGCCACAAGTTCACGAACATCAGCGCCAGCCCGTCCTTCTCTGTATCAATTGAGACTATTATTCCAAATATGACCGGTAACGATGTAGCCAGTCAAACTAGAAAAAGGAATGAGTGGCGACGTCGCTGCACTTCGATGATGTAACTGTTCTCACTAACGACATATGCATACACTAACTGTGTATTTCGGTTAACTTATGAAAAAATAAAAATTTTAATGCAAATAGGCCGTTGGCATAGCTTTATCGAGCAATATATGGCCAATGCAATGGGTGCGAGGAGCACAGCTAGATTCTCGCACTGAACTTGAAACAGTGCTGCCAGCGCAAGTGCATTTAGGAAAAGTAAAATAGGTCTCGACATCTATAAATTTAGCTATTCATTTTTTCAGTGCTGGAAACTGTCTAAAGCAATTATTGAAATAGTGTTGCCAAGTGCAATCGGGTTCAGAAAACATAAGCCCAACGCTGTTTTTACAGGGTAGATACGTTCATTTAAAAAAAGTATACGTGACATATGGTAAATCTGGGGATATGTTCGATAACTTAAAAAATAGTGTAACATGGAAAAACTCGAAATGTTGTCTTTAATAACTTCTAATTTACTTAATGGATTTGGATGAAATTTGCAGCATTGAATTTATTGTATTTTATATATAAGCTTAATGCAAAATGATTAATGCAAATTGGTGAGTACCTTAAAAGATATGGAAAAAAAAACTTAATCTAGTCACGTTTTTGATATCATGGAAACGGTAAAAGCTATCGAAAATCTAAAAGAAACTCAATATGCGCATAGGAGGGGAGTATAAATTCTGAGATCGACGCGTTCCCACTTACGGACAGACGGACGGAAGGGTAGGAGACTGGGCAGAAGGCTGGGCGGACGGGCGGAGAGACAGACGGAAAGGCGAACGGACGGATTCACTCAGCTAGTCGCCCAGATCATGAATATAATTACTTTACGGAGTCTGCCACGCCTTCTTCTGATTGTTGCATACTTTGAACAAAACCATTATACCCCGTTATATTTTTCTTAAATTCGATTTTCTAGCTGGCTGACATTTTTATTTGTCGAATTTCATAATTTCGAGTGTTTTATGATTGATATATACTATGTATTCAGTCAATCCTGAATTATAGAAAAGAACCCACAGTGCATGAACATCACAACCATCAAATTGCACGTCTCATTCAGGTATGCTAAACAAAACGAATCGTTCATAAACAGTTAAATAACTATGCAAAAAATATCGCTCGTAGCCCACTGAGCTACATCGTTCACTGTAAAGTAAATTACACTGAGCTACATCGTTCACTGTAAAGTGAATTACTTCAGTAGTTCATTTTAATGAATCGTTCACGCCAATTAATTCCAAGCGATAATATAAGTTGAGAGTGCACAAAAAAAATGTTATTCAACATCTATGGAAAGAAACTAATAGAAACTAGTAACAGTGCTCTAGTGGGGAATGCCTGACTAGGAGATATCCTCATATAATAAATATTTATTCTTACAACAAATAAAGGATACGAACATAAAGATATGCCTAGAAAATTTCCGTAAAATTTTATGAAATTTTTATTTAAAGTAGCTGAACAAGTTTTCTTTTACTTTTACTTTTTTAAATCAAATTTAAAAATTTCTTAAGGAAAAATAGGCAAAAAATAAAGGTTGTAAGGTATAAAAATAATTTACCTAGAGCAATCTCAGATTCGTTTGTAAATGTTGTCAATTAAATACATTACATTTCAAATAATTATACATTTTCAATTTGTAAAAGAGTTTGGTATCAGAAGGAGTATTCCAATAAGATGGCATGCAAATGTGCTTTCCTAATGAAAATAAATTCATGCATCCTGAAGCTGATGCCGTGGGTAATCGTAGTTAGCTGTGTGCAGAGAGCGGTGCAGTCGACGTTGCAGCTGCGCTTGGAGGTCGCACAGATGGCTATAATTATTGGCTGCTCTGAAATAATAGCTGGTCTTTACGTTTTGCTGAATGTGCTCATCATTTTCGTGGGCACAGGACTGATAGTGAGCCAACGAAAGGAAACAATTGGCGTGGCTTTGTTGATGCTGCATCATACGCTGCAATTCATATTATTCACACATTGGATTTTCGATCAGGCGCTCAATGATTTTGTGGACATTGGCGGTTTGCTGTTGTTGCTGGCGTTGCGACAGTCTAAGCGGAAACAGTTGAATGAGCGAAATGTTAAACATTTGCTGCTGCTATCACGCATCTGCATGAGCTGCATATATTTATCGTGGTGCCGCGAAAAAAATAATGTGCTTTTAGATAAAACCTTTTTCAAAAGTTTTTCATATTTAAAGAATTTGTTCTTTTAGGTCGTCAACGAACGTTTTGCGCTAATTTGCTGCATTCTGATGCTGCTGGGTTTCTACTGCAAGCTTGTGGCCGGCTTGACAGCTGTGACTTTGATGTGGCATGCCTGCTGCTTGGTCAACTGGCCCTTCATATTCGGCTGGCATGATCTGACCATTAGCGCGTCCTTAATAAGTTCCCTGTTCTGCAAAGTGGCTGGCTTCTTGTTGATGGCAGGAGTCGGTGCTGGCAAATGGTCCCTGGATACTCGACGACCTTAGCTTCATCAACAGCAACAACAACTTTCAACACGTGCTTCGTGCTGGCTCAACTGAAGTCGGATTAAGATATAAAAGTCATTAAGCATTACGAGCCAAATGATTTTTTTTTCTTCTCTTTTGCTAAAATGGTCTGCTCGCAGATTTACATGCAAACCCATAGAACCTGCCCGTTGACGCTTTGAAAGTAACTATTCAAATACTTGGAGTGACTGCTTCTTATACCCTGTAGTCAAAGCTCAGAAAGGGGTATAATAGATTGAGCAAAAAGGTGACCGCAAATGACGAACCCAATACATTTGACTATGAAGTCTCCAAATAATAATATTATCGATAAATATCGATTTTTATCTGTTGTCTTTTAAGCATTTCTTAGTCATTAAAAGCTTAGAAAGGTGTATAAAAGGGGTTGACCCAACTAGCAACAGCAAATAATATTAAAAAAACAAATCAAATTGGTTATTTAGCTTATCTAATAATAATATCGATAAATATCGGTTTTCAGATGTTGTCTTTTAAGCATTTCTTAGTCATGAAAAGCTTAGAAAGGGATATAATGTAGTTGAGCCAAATAAGCAACTGCAAAAAATAGTAAAAAATTAAATATATTTGACTATTTAGTCTACCTAAAAATACTATCGATAAATATCAATTTTTATCTGTTGCCTTTTCAACATTTCTTAGTCAGTAAAACCTTAGGAAGGGGTTTAATCTGTAGGATCCAAATAAATTTGAGTATTCAGTCTCTTAATAACATTGAAATATTCAATTTATCTTAATTTTATCGATAAATATCGCTTTTTCTGTTGCCAGAATATTACCTAGTTGGGCATACTCAATTATATCAGTCTAGTTTTTAGGAGCAAACAGGCAACAGTAAATAATTTTGTGAAGTATTCAGTTTGTTAGTATTATTATAGTAGTATAGTATTATCATTAAATATTATCGATAAATTCTTCTGTTCTCTTTTAAACAGGATATTGCCTAGTTGGGTATGCTCAATTATAGCAGCCACATTTTTAGAAGCAAACTGCCAATAGTAAAAAATGTTGTAAAGCCGAATCCATATGGTAATTCAGTGTCTACCTCATAACAACGAAGTATTCAGTTTATCTTCGGATTATCGATAAATATCGATTTTTATCTGTTGTCTTTTAAACATTTCTTCACCAAATCCTGTATGCAGTTCCTTAATAAAATCATTTTATTTACAAAAAATAACTACAGGATATTGTCTAGTTGTGCATACTCTATTAGAGCAGCCTTGGTCTTATCTGTCTCTATCTGTAGCCATTCGGTTTTTATGCCAAGCACCTGGCTCATGATGAGCACTTGAACGGCCTTTGATTCGCCGTCTGTTTTCTCCATTTTGTTTTGCACTTTGTTTTTCGTTTCGCTTTCTTTTGCGTAAATTATTGAAAAGTCTCAAGCTATAGCACTCCGAGTGCTTAAGCGGATTTACCATACACTTGCCCATTCCAAGCTCCCTTTCTGTTTTCTCTCTTTTTGTTCGCATGGGCTTAAGAGGGAAATGGAACCGGATGAAGGAACATGGCAATGGCAATGCGGCAATGTGGCGTGTTAAATGCAACAGCATGAGGCACAAGTCAGCGACGCAAGTGGGCGTGGCTTAAAAGGACCCGCACGGGCCGTTAATGAGTTTTCGGCACCGGGCTTGCATTTAACAACTGCAGTGCACGGCGCAGAAAGCCAACGCTGACCTTCGCTCTTGACTTAAAACTCATTTGCATAAGCGGCGCCACCGTCTTCATGTGAGTGCCTGCTGGCTGCTGCCCCAAAAGGATGCGCTCGTCGTGCAACAGAAAATCGCTGGACAGTGCCTGACTGCTGGCTGGGCCATGTACAACTGCTTTTGTTTATCCAACTGACGTGGCTTGTAAGCTTGTCGGGATGGCGTTGCCTTAATTAAAAAGCGCCAGCGATTTATTGACCAAACGTAAATGCAATTGACAGCGTGTTAAACAAATAAACATTTAAAACAAGCCAACAGCAAATTGGTAGAGCAATAGCTTTAAAAGCGTCAAATGCAATAACAAATTTTCTTTGACAGTGTTGGAAAACACGTTGAAAACTTATTTTATTTCAAGACAGTTCGAACAGTCGCAAATCTTTAATGTTTTTAGCTAGTAAACAGTAATAAAACATATCAGACTAGCCTTAGCTCAATTACAATAAAAACTATTCAGTGACAGTGTTGGAAAACGATTAAAATTTTTTTTACAAGTAATTTTAACCATTTTTAGCTAGCAGTCAATGTTAAAACATATCAACCTAGCCTTAAAACAAAACAAAAATAGAAGTATTATTTGACAGTGTTGGTAAACGATTAGAAATTATTTTTTGTGTGCCAACTTGAAGCACAGAACCAAAGTCTTAAAGGTTTTTGGCTAGCAATCGATAATGTAGAGTTTTCCAACACTAGCATACAGTGTTGGAAGGCTCAAGAGAATTTTCTATGTAATAAATGAATAGCTTTAAAATTATATTTTATTCTTATATTACATAAATGACTTTCTTACGCTTATCACTACTTGCATTAAGTATTGGAAAGCTCCTGAAATTTTAATAACTTTTCCAACACTAAAATATAGTGTTAAAATACTCACGATTTTCCATGTAATTTATGCTTAGTTTTAAAATTTCTTTAGATATCAGTGCACAATTAGGCTTTTAGTTAAATACATCAAAAATCCTTTACTTTGCAGTGTTGTAAAATTTATAAAACAATGAATTTTGTACCACTTTTAAAAAGAAATGAATAGTCAGTTTTTATTTTACGCTTCAAAAGTCAAGCTCTCAAATAACTACACTTTCTACCAATTTAAATATTTATTGAGAAAAAGATTATGCAGCGCTGCTTACCCAAATTTAATCAAAAGCTTAAGTGTCATTACATGCAACTCGTGTCATTGTCGCTTGCTTAATATTTTGGCCAAATGTTGTGCTTATTCCTCCGGCCACAGCAGAGCTCTCAAGGAGTGCGCCCTTTTGCGCAGCAACGGATGCACAAAAAAGGAACTTGTCATAAAAGTGCAGCCATGTAATTTTCTAAATGAAAACAGAAAGCAGAGGAGCCAAAAAAAGAACGAACGAAGAAAATGTATTAAAATGCAGGCCACCGCAAAACAAACAACAGCCATAACAAAACAACAAAAAATTCTAAACAGAACGCAATTTTCGCAAGTTGTATTAAAAATTCGTAAAAGGGGAGAAGAAGAAAAGAATATAGGGAAACATGCAAAAACAAAAACGAGAAAAAAAAGCGAATATAAATAAAATAGAATGACAAACGGTTTGCTCAACAAGAAATATGCAAATGCAAAAGCTGCGAACGCGGATTAGAAGGGCCGAAGTGCGAGGGCGTGACACATGGCGTATGAGCAACAACATTGCTTATACGTATGCAAATGTGTTTAATTAAAATGGTGCAACACGCCAGCGCCTCTCTCTCTGTATGTGTGTGTGCGTGTGTGTTTGCGCATGTTTAACGGTTAATGCACATAGCAACATTTCACATTTGCATAAGTAAAGCAAACTAAATACTCGCTGAGACAATGCAAAGCGCTCGGCAGCTCTGTAAAGCCGACCCCGCACAATAAAATTATTCCCTCCCCCTCACGCTGTCACGCCGTAAGCTCCCCAGCTGAGCATTTAAATCTATTTACCTGCGTCGTAGGTGCTGCTACTGCTGCTGCTGCTGCTGCTGCTAGTGCAGATAAGAGTAATCAAATAGTCGTAAAGTTCGAGTGTGTGTATAATTAATTTGGCAACGCCTGCAAAAACAAACCACAAGAATTGAAATTGAGAGCTGACAAAACTTTTCAACAAACATTAAGTTTCCAAACTATAAGTATAAGTACTCTCTCTGTATTTGCCCCATGTTCCCAAAAGGTTTTTCTTTTCGCAAAGCTGTACGAAGAAATGTGAGAACATGAAATTGAAGAAAAGAAGTTTCTTTTACGAAATCAGATATATGTATGTACGTAAATAATGTACATAGATATATTTTATATTGTATATTTCATATTTCATTTTCAATAGTTTTAAAGTAGTAAAATAAGAGAAGTATAATACATATATATGTATAAATAATGTATTACATTTTATAAAAAAGCTTTAGAAATATATGCGGGAAAATAAAAATAAATTAATGAAAGTTTATTTGTATACACATATACATATATTTTGATCTGTTATATATATTTATTGTTCTTAGAAGTGCTTGAAGAAAATTGTAAAATTTTTATGGCAGTTTTCTTTGTACTTTAGCTATCATATATTACAGAAGCCACTTTTATTACTCGTTGAAATAATGGGATAATTATATGTTTTACTGTTTGTTATATATATTAAAAAACTGTTATATTAATCTTTCATAAATCATAACAATTGTCTTCTTTAAAGCCAAGTTGTCTACACTTGTGTTATACAATATTTATGTATAACAAATGTACATTTAATATAACAAGAAAAAAGCAATCGAAAATACTAATACTGCTAACTTTTTTGACACACTTTCTGTTCTCGAAATATTAAGCTGTTATACTAACTGTTAAGCAAACTGTTATACTGTATAACACAAGTTATACAAGCTATTATACTATATTACATAATTTATACAAACTGTTATACTGTATAACACAAAAAATTCAAACTGTTATACTGTATAACACCTACAGCATCAACTGAAGCCCGAATCTGCGTGTTTTCATTTTAAGGAACTCGACAGCTTGTGTGATTTTGTCTAATCCATGCGATTTGGTTTGCTTGCATGTAGCTTTGGCTTTAACAAGTTCTGACTTGGGCATTTAAATTCAACTTCAAGGCTAAGAGACACACGTACGATGCGAAATGAAATGAAATTCATTTGGGAGCCGCCGCAGCGACAGCGTCGCATTACGTAAAAGCGCTTTTACGGCTACATTTGCAGCACTCTTACAGTCACTCACACACACACACACACAGGCTAAGCAAGCACAAACACTCACGTAAAGGCAGTATGATGCCTTTCATTGCCGCACTTGGGCAACAAAATCTAGACTCTCAGCAAACAGGTTGAACAGCCAACCGACAAATGGCGCAGACAATAAAGCTTAGCCAAAAGTCTGTGCAGCTTCAACAGATCTTTTTCTCCATCTATATATATATTCGATTTTTTGTCAATAAATTCAAATGCCAACTTACATTTGCGGCTTGACAGTAAACGGGCTTTCCCCTACAGAATATCTTGAATTTCTGCTTTTTTTCGTATTTTAAATGCATTGCAAAATCATTCTGAATGTTCAATAATAATGCCAGTTTGTTGGGTTATTAAAATGTCATACAAACATTTGCGCTGACTTTGGCTCTTTTTTTTGCGGCTAGCTACGCATATGTTATACATATGTATATATATACAGACACATATATATATTCATATATATATATATATATGATTGTATATATTTTCTTTTTTAGCTGAGCTTTTTCACGCGCTTGGAATTCGTTTTTGCAGGCGCTAAAGTGTCAGCGACACGTTTTCTAACAGCGGCAATTTATCATAAATATGCGCGCACACATATGTATGTGCACATGCAAATGTATGAGTGCATATACCCAGATACACATGTGTGGCATATAAATCCGGCGCTTGTTTCGCGGCTGCCCCAGCGGTCGGCCTTTTGTTTATTTCGCTGTCAGCGTTCGTTTAATTCAACATTAGCGCCTAGCAGGCAGGTCCGAGCTGCCTTTGGGTACTGTATTTGTTGTGCGTATGTGTGTGTGTGTGTGTCAGTCTGTCAGTGTGTATGCGACTGTTGCCTTTCAGCGCTGTATTCGTCCTTTTGTATGCCCCATGGTCGTTTCCATTTTCACACGCTTTTTTTTCGCTCGCATTTTTTCTCGTTTTCAAATTGTCAAAATGTCAAATAAATTACAAGAAAAAAAACATTTACAAAAGATCTGTGCCAATCGCTATATATGTGTATGTATGCATGTGTTTATATGCATCTATACAATACACATTTTATTTTAATATGCCTATTCTCTTGTGGCCTGTTTTGATTGTTGCGGCATATTGAATGGAGATTGGGTGTTGAAAGCTGTCATACACATGTCCGTCGCACTCGTTGTTTGCCAGACTGTTATTAAAACTGTTATAATTGTATGTAGTCAAGATAAATGAAATAGAAAGTCTTTGCTACTGCTATTAAAAAGTTATATATATCAAGCTTAACAAACTGTGTGATGAAAGCTGTCAGACACATGTCAGTCTCACTCTTTATTTGCAAACTGTTATAAAAATTGTTAAAATGTGGTTGTGTTTAATAGAAGAAAGCATTTGTTTATAGCATAAAACAGCCATTACTGCTGCATTCGAGTAGTAGCAAAGAGGTACGTAATTCTAGTATTTAGTTAAGTGTTATACTGGTCTAAACTCTGATAATATAATCAAGCTATCTTTAAAAAATGGAAATATAAGAAATCTACTGCATTAAAGCATTAGATTTATTAAGTTAAAGAGACTGTTATACAAAATGCAAACTGTTATACAAAATCAAAACTGTTATACTGTTGTACCGACAAACGCTCGGTATCTAAAACAAACCAAAACAGGTTTATGTATCAAATTGGTAAAAAAAAATTGAATACTACAAAGTGTTATACAAAACTGATTCACTATTATGACAAATCTGGAAAAAACAGAGTAAAGTGCCTATTATGGAAATTTTCACACCACTAAGCAAGCTTTGGTAAATTAAAACTGCCGATGCACTTACTATTAGTATTAGTATAACAGTTTTGTATTATTTAAACTATTATACTGATAGTTAGCCCTCAGTTAGTCTCACTTTTATTCGTGTTTAAAGTTTATATAGCAGACAATCAACATACTATTTGAATACTTTGCAAAGTTGACATTGAAGCTGATTCAAATAGTGTTATAAGAACTGTTATATTGACCGTAATCTCATCTTACTTTAATTTTATGCCCACCAAAACGTTTTCGACTGCCACATAAAATTGCTATTTGGGAAACAAATTGCATAACTTGCGTTTTAAACTTAAACGCTTTAGCAGGAAAATATATTCAGCAAGTGCCTTATTTTATGCGTGGGTGAAATAGAAATAAACATGCACACAAATGCACACACACACACGTACGTACACTTACACACAGATAGGGGCACGCAGGCACGCATACAAAAGCGTAGCAATAAAGTCTTGGCCAAAAAGTCAAGCGGATTTTGGCCTGGCAAAGTTTGTCTATGGCAAAAAGCCGCTTAGCCTAGTTAAATAAAAGTGCTACAAGAGCTCAAACACACACACACACACGTATATATATCTGATACATAATATGTACAAATATGTATACTTTGTTTTAGTTGTAAAATGCTGCAAGTGTTGCATTTCCCATTTAACATGCAACTTAGATGCGCAAAGGTGATTTGCGATTATTAAATGATTCAGCTGTAATTTAAGACCCTCGCAGACACCCACACTCACACACACACACACCCACACCCACACACACTCTCGTTTTACAGTTTTTAAGCGAATCCCATAAGGTATGCCATTGGCGGCTGTTGTTTATTTATGGCAGCTGCGTCTTGCCACATTCTGTTGACTCGTGTTCCATGTTTTGTTGTTGTTGTTTTAACAAGGCATTTAAATATTTAAAAAGGCCTCAAAACCTATGCGGCACCCAGCCATAAATATGCAATGAGCCTTTATTTTTGAGTTTTTTTTTGTATATGGCCAGCTCTGGAGTAGCTCCTGGAGCTGGCGTGCCCCACTGCCCCCACCTGCAGCTGCCAACATTTTTCAATCAGTGAATTTTGATGACTTTTTAACTAATGCCCAAAAGCCCAAACGCCGTGTCGAGGGTAAGTGTGCAGGTTAATTAGCAACAGCTGTTTCTTTTTTTAGTCCCAAAACAGGGCATTTCATTAGACGTCGATTAAATTTTGAAAAACTTGACCAGCTCGTAACACTCAAAAAAAAATGTATATATATATGGCTGTCAGTTCAAACTCTCATCTAGGAAAGTCGTAAAAAGTTTAACGTGTTCTTAAAGCATCAACCCACAGACAGAAGTTCGACTCCAGCTCCGATAGCCGCATAAAAAAAAACTTTCAAATTGTTACACGGCGAATGACACGCGCTGTCATTTTAATATACCCTTTAATGGAGAGTATTATAAAATTAACATTGACCACATAAAAGATGATAAGAAAAGTTATTGTATTATTATATTATTATTATTATTATATTGTTATTTAATTTTAGTTTATTGGAAAGACTTAACTTAATCTTTAAATAAATTTAAGTATTCCAAACTATCCTGAGACCAGCTATTATAGACCCATTATTTTGTTGAAGATTACTCATAGCACATACCAGACATAAGCATGATCAGAAAAAACTGTATTGTGGCCTAAAAAAGACTATTATTTTCGAAATTTGCAATCTATAAATTATCCAAAAAAAAAAGTTTTTAATTTTTTATGTAAACAAAAATATTTTTTATTATATGTACTTCAACATTGAGGTTCTATATATACATATTTATAACTCGTTGAATTGAATCTTTTAATAAATTAGTTTTTAGTTCAACTCATTTTCAGTTCTTTAAGATATTTGTATATTCGACAGCTGTCTGATAAATTTCCGAACTAAACAAAAAATTTATAAAAATTAAAAAACTTAATTTTTCTTTTGTTACAACAAAATTATTTCTATCTTTAAATATATTTTTTTTGTATAACATATCTACAATTTTTTTTTTTAATTTTTAATTTTTTCATATACAATACTTTTGTTTTTCTATAAGTAAGGGTATTTAGACTTCGGCTAATTAGAGTTACTTAGATATCTTGTTTTTCTTTCTCTTGTTTGGCCTTTAACTTACATACAAACATATATATATATATATATATACACATATACATATATATATACCTACACCCATCCCTATTCCGCTGCGTGTTAATCTGTTGAAATTTGCGTTTTAATAGAAATGTGTGTCTGTGTGTGTGTGTGTTTGCTTGAATGTGTATGTGTGTGTGTGTTTGGGGCAATGCTTATTTGTGATATTTTTGGGACAACTTTTAGCAGAGGGCTGTTGCGCGTGGCTGTATAAAAATGCTTATTGCTTTTAAGTACGTGATTTTGCTTTTGGAGTTTTATGCTCGTTTTAGTCTCTCTTTTTATAGAAAGCGTATAGCTGTCTTTCTGTGTGTGTGTGTGTGTTTGTATAGCATATGCATTAAACGTATTGGCTTTTACTATTGACAAAGCATATGGACAGAAACGTGAATATAATTTAATTAATATAATGGACACATAAACTGCCTTGCAGGCAACTACTTACAAAAGCCCAGCCCCAGTTTTGGGGAAGCATCAAAAATATTTACTTTAAAGACTGCCAACTGTGATAATAACTATTGTATTTGATACAGAACACAAATGGAATGATAAGCTTCAAATGTATTAAGGCCAGCATTGTAAAATTTCAATAGAATACTTGCTGAGCGGATTTTAAATCGAAATGTTCGATGCATTTTTAAAGAATTCCTTTGTTATACCAACTGTTATAGCAGCTGTTATATAAACTATCATACACAATTGAAAGATATTGCTCTAACATGTACATGTACTATTTATAAGAGATGCATGTAATTAAGCAGTAAATCAAATTCGTCAAACAAACTGTTATACAAACTGTTATACACACTGTTATACAAACTGTTATACAATTTGTTATACACACTGTTATACAAACTGTTATACTAACTGCAATATATACAGTATAATCATTTTTTAAAATAATATATACGCTTTTGTGTGGCTAGCAATAATACGCTTAACTGTTGTACAAACTGTGTTTGGTGCGCAATGAAAGACTCGAGCTGTTATAAATGCTTTAAAATTTACAAAACTTAACAGAAAATATTTTCCGTCAGTTATATCAACTGTTATACAATATGTTCTACATGCCACATAGCCATGCCTATGATTGGCTTTATATTTAGTAATGATAGATTCAAACTATTATACATGCATGAAAACCCACACACAAGACTGCAAATATTGTGTCTCTTGACCACTATTTGCAGTACTTTTTGCCATTCATTAGATTTTATAAATGCTGCACAGCTTCATTTCCTCGAGCCAAATGCAAATATGTGCTCAAGAAAAATCTATTTGCCCATTCGACGAGTCAGTTAGTGAAAAGCCAAAAGATACACATAAAGGAAAACACACTGACAGGTAGCCCCCAACAACATTTTCAATTCGATTCCGTTGCATGCTTTTTATTGTGACGAAATTGAGCGCAACAACAAGCTTGACACAGCAGCTGCCAAATGAACACGGCTGACGACAGCTGAAAGGGGAGGTGGTAAAGGGGAGGTCCAGAAATGGGAATGAGACTGAAATTTGCATGCAGTCAGGTCTAATGGACAAATAAGCTGAAGGAATCATTCAATTGTGAAAATGGAAATTTCAGATTTGTGATAAATACTCGAACAAAGAACCAAAAGAAGAAAAAAAATTTGTATATATGAAAAGGCAAAACGAACAGACGCAACTGCATATTCAATTTACTGATTTTATAAGCATGAATACCCATATTTATACAATTTTTCACCCACTATTGTTGTTGTTTTTGTGATTTTCCAGCTTAGGCAGCAACAGCTAGAGATATGCTATATAAGCATATTAAAAGCAAAAAATGAAAAGAGGCATCTAACTGAAGCGGAGCGAACGTTTTAAATTTCATTTGCTGATAATGCGGCTCCACTCAAAATTCATTTTACAACTTTGTTACAAACTTTTGCGAAATGTTTGAACTTTACACAGTCACACACACACCCACAGAGAGGGCAAACATTTGGTTGACAAATATTGAAGCATACCTTATGGCTGACAGAAGATGTCGAGCGGCAAAGCTGATTTGCAGCACTCGTAACTGCCAACTGGAGGAGCAGGCTTTACCCATAAAAAAACGATTGAATATATATATATGCATATGTATGTATGTGCAGGCGCATGCCCTGGCACATACATAACTCATCATCAAGCGCAATTTGTGTTTAACAATCGTTGGTAATCTTTATTGGATGTCGAGCTCCATCTCGCCTCGTGCAGCTTGTGTGCACCTAAGACATCCTTAGCATTCGCTCTCCAAAGTTATCTACGTCAAGTGTCAGGACAAAGGACATACACACACACACGCACACACACCTACTTACATAGTATGAGACATACTCTGTGACATATGCAAAGCCAGCACTTGTCTTCTTCTTTTTCTACTTCTTCTAGCTGCTCTGGCGACTCGTTCAAGATTTTTTAGTGACAACGAAAGTGTAATTGAGTGCCACACAACAGACAATTCGAATACTTGGCACACACACACACACCCCTACAACAAAAACAATGCACAATGGAAACAAGTAATCATGTTGCAGTGGGATATAACTAACTGCGTAATTCTCGCTTAGAAGTAAAAAAAAAAGAGATTTATCTGAAAGAAAATTTATATATCTAACCTATAAAATCCCAGAGTATCAAATTTTTGGAAGATACAGTTAGTCCCCAACCGCCATATTTCAACTATTTCATATATATTTCATATTTCATATTTCCATATTTCTACATTCTAGTTTAAGCATTTCCTTAACTTATTAAACGAATATAGAAACCAATATACTCTCTTTGCTTTCTGAGCGAGCATTAAAATTGTTGCAGCAAATTGCCATGCCGCTTGTCCATTGCTGTGGCTGGGGCTGTGCCAGCCGCCTCCCTTCCGTTCCATTCCGTTTCGTTTCATGCCATTCCATTTCATGCCATTATGAGTTGTTCTATTTGATTTTTCATTTCCGCTCGCACTCGTTGCCAGTGCAGCCGAGAAAGGGGCGAAGGAGTAGGGCGTGCAGGGAGGAAACATGTGCATTGTGTTGGATTTGTAGCCTTTAGGCTGTAGGACGATGAAGGAGCAGAAGGACTCTGCCATACTGTTGGACAGGTTGCACATGACAAGCGCAAAAGTTTTCAAGTGCTGCTGCAACTGTTGAGAGGAACGGCATGGGGGCGTGGCTGCTGGGCGGGCTGGGTAATCGAGCACGACAGCATTTGCCATTAAGTTGAGTTAAAGCTCTTGAGTGTGACGCCTCGATGTTGTTGCTGTTGTTGCTGCTGTTGTTGTTGCTACTGTTTCTTGTTTTTTGCTCCTTTTTTTGGGAGCAAACGGGTTTTAATTAAAATGCCTGGCATACTTTAAGGCGCGCCTCCCATCCTCTCATGTAACAGGGCAATCGACCTCAAAGGAGCCAAGGCACAAGGCATAAAACAAGTTTATATATTGATTAACGGTTTGTATAACAGTATAACAGCGCGGCCAGGCAGTGCAAGTCGAAAAAAAGTTTCAACACTTGAGCTAAAAGTCGTTCAGCATGTGTGCAGCGAACACAAAGACGGCTCAAAAGTTGCCAAGGTAAAATAAAACTTTCTTATTGAAAATTCATAATTAATTTAATGCAAACGAGCAGCCTTAAAATAAATTATTGATAATTTGGTTAGCGGTGCGATTGAACTCATTGTAGCCTAGGTAAATAATGTTTATACTTTGAATATACAAAAGTGGCTAGGCAAGGGCCCTGAAATTAGGCTCTGAATCAAGGCTTAAACTGGTTTCGGAAAATTTATATAAAAAAGGAGATAGGATTAGGTTATCGAAAAACCAAATAAGTTTCTACTGAGTATGGTATATAAAATGGTATACAAAATTTAAAATTTGTGAGCTTAGTGGCTTATGAGATCACTAAATTCTTACGAAAGGACAGAAAGATGGAAGGACGGCCAGACAGACGAACGCACGGACTAGCGATGGGATCGGGAAAGAAATTCGTTCTCGACCCATCCCATTCCGAAATAATTTTTGATTTTCCCGCCCGATTGTCCCGACTAATTTTTCATTTTTCCCGCGGCTCCCGACATTTCCCTAATTTTTTTTCAACACTTAGAACTCTTATGATAGATACAGTTTTTTACTTAAAAATAATAGTTTCTTAAAATTTTCATTTCTAAGATGATCTCCTTTCTTCAAAATTTTACTAAAAGTAGAATACACTCTCTCACTCGTTGTCGAAGATGTTGGAACGTCAAGTACTTTCCTAGCAAGCATTTGTAACAATGACAATTCATTGCATTGCTGTCAAAATAATAAAATATTTGAGCTTCTCTTAAATTTAACAGGATTTTTATTAGAATTAATTTTCTCATTAATATTATTCTTCTGCTTATTGATAAATACAAGCAATTTTATTTATTATTAATTTTCTTATCGGAACCCGTGGGAATTTCGGGATCAAGCACTTATCCCGACCGTCCCGGACTTTTTCAGAATCTTTCCCATCCCGCCCGATCCTGAAAATTTTTTCGGGACCCGCGGGATTCCCGAAAATCCCGATCCCGACGTCCATCTCTAGCACGGACAGACGGTCATACAAACAGACAGGGCTAAATCGACTCAGCTCGTGGTACTGATTAAGAATATATATACTTAATGGGATTTGCCATTTAATTTAATTTAATTTTCAATGAGTTCAGGGTATACCAAGTAGGCGGCACTGCCTGACAATATAATGCCCGGAAAGCAAAGCCGAGATTGTATGCTATTGACATATCCCCCGGATACAATATGTCGTTCACATATCCCCCTGATATCTCAATGGATATTACATCAAATTATGTAGTCGAAATACGTATCTCAGCGGATTACTCCGCAATTTCGCATATCAGGTATTAACTTAATGTTTTAAGCATAGCTTCGTCTTCTATTAAAGCATATATTGCATAAATTTAAGTCAGGCACTTTGCATATATATCTCATTATATATATTGTCGTTGTATTTATTAAAAAAAAAAAAAAGAATCTGTCCTTGGTATCATCTGACCCGATGCCAATCATTTGTAAATATATAAACTCGAAGCGTAGCGCTTAATGTTGACAGCTTAATTAGCACGCACCAAAGCATACAAATATCGGCTTACAATACACATACACACACACACACACACGCACACACAGGCATACATATGTGTATACTAATTGATTTCTGGCATTTGCTGCCTCACATATTCGCAAAACGCATATTTTAACTGAACCATCGAATGGGCATGTTTTGGCTTTGATTTGCATATCAAATGTAATGAGCCGACCCTCGAAAACTGACAAATTTGATGCGGCGTTATTAATTTATATCATGTGACGATGGAAAATGGGGGAAATTGGGTGTCCTAATACCCTGTGGGGGGGAGGAGCTTAAACAATTTGAGGTCAGCGTGTGGCATAATATCAGCGCTAATTCAAATGCATTTATAGCAAGCTCTGGGGATTTTAAAGTTCAACCAGCCACAGAAACTTCCACAACACTTTTAAAAATTTTATAAAAAGTATTGCCCGACTAGCAAATACCTCGTATAAGTGACATGACGTAAAACTATGGAAAATTGTATAGAAAATAGAGGATATTAAATAAATATTATATAGTATTATTATATTTCCAATTTATTTTTTAAAAATATATAAAAATTGATAGACTAACCAATACCCTTTAAACGTAATGTGATGAAAAGAAAGTTTATAATTTAATGATACTACGAGAAATATTATTGAAATATATTAATTTAATAATGTTGTTATATGTATATTTCATTTTTGATTGACTAACAAATACTCTGTAAATTATATAGATTTTAGCATATTATAGAATATGCTGGAAATAATGAGACACAATTATTTTTATGGAGAAATTATAATTTATTATATGTGTTGGGCGCAGCACCAGCAGCACAGACGAGCGGTCACCTTAAAGAGAGCAACGCAATTGGAAGAGCAGCTGTGCATGTGGCTGCTGCTCTCTCTTAGATAATCGCTGCCCTTCATGCTCTCCCTTTTCGGTCTAATTCGCACTCTCCGTGCAGCCGCATTGTTAAGCTGGCATATATAGTTAGTAGTTGTTTTTAATAACCTTTGGCGGACAGCACGACACTTTGGTCGCTTGCTCGCATTTGCTCATTAAGTATATAGTGCTCTATTGTTCTTGGCTGATCGCACGGCATTTGGTCGCTTGCATACAGTGTTTAATAGCAGCAAGTTGTTATCTGGCTGATCGCACGACACTTTGGTCGCTTGCACACAGTGTTAACATATAACTCAATAAAGCATTCAATAATACAACAACTGGCTTATAATTAAAATTATAACATACATAGCCAACGAAAAAGCTCGTTGACTCAACATTTGGTGACCCCGACGTGAATTCTTTGTGAACATATATGTATAAACTAAACATACATATATCATAAATTGCATAGACTAACAAACATATGTACATACATATATGTGCAATTTCTATGTGAGCAAAGGCATAAGCCGTGATTGCTTAAGTTGTGCAGTTTCGTTCGTCGCCACGCTATCAGTTCGCCCTCTTTACCAATGTTCGCAATACAGTGGCGCGCGTAAAGCAATTACCAGTGCGTGTTAAAACCTCGGCTGCATACTTATAAAGAGAATTTTTATTGCAATTTTCTCGGCTCTTAAAAATAAATTGAACGGACATAAATAATAGCGAATAACTTAAGGTGATTGTTCTAAGGCATTATCGGTCAGCAGTGCGTGCGCATACATTCAAATAATTAATGTGCCGCTGGCTTTGCATACATACACATATGCACATACAAACATATGTATGCATATGCAGTGATCTGCACATTTGGTGTAATTTTCGTTTGCTCATCTTCGTCTTGCATTCTCGTCGTCTCGCTTGCAGTGGCGCCTGTTCAACAGTACACACACACAGACTCAAATACAAAGTGTTGTCGTTACAAGCATTTGCATACGCCCACACATACTTAAGTTGCTTCGAAGCGGTATCACGCAATCTCTATCGGTAATTCGCCTGTGCTTTACATCTTTGCGCGGCATGGCAACTAAAGAAAGTAGTACAGCTGTGCGTGATGAGCGAGTGGTGTTTTACAAACGCAAAGTGCAATCGGTATACGAGCGGCTAAAGACTTTGCAAGCAAGGCTTGATTCTGATGCGTTGACCGAACAAAGCGAGAGCAACTTGACGGTGGTTTTAGACCACATTAACCAGCTGAGCCAATCATTTAATGTGGCTCATGAAGGCCTGGAAGAGCTAGACGTTGACGAAATGAATAGTGATCTGCGCACGAACTTTGATGAATTGATAATGTCTTTTCAAGCATCAGTTCTATCAGAAATGAAAGTCAGAACAGCTCAAGTGCCTTTTAGCTCCACGCTCAATCAGTCTAAGTTGCGTTCAGTTCCGGCACTGCCACCACTAAGATTGCCTACGTTTAGTGGTGGATATGGAAAGTGGGACTCCTTTTATTCAATGTTTGCAACGATCATTGATAGTCATCCCGACCTCAGTAACGTAGAGAAGCTGCAACATTTACGATCCTGTTTAGATGGCGCAGCGTTGGACACAATTCAGTCCATGGAAGTCTCACACGATAACTATGCCAAGGCTATACAGTTATTGAAAAAACGATTTGATAACCGACGTTTAATATTTCAGGCACACATCGTTGAGATCTTGGGGCTGCGGAAGGTAGAAAATGGATCTATCAGCAAGTTGAGAGAGCTGTCTGACAAATTTAATGTTCATATGCGTGCACTCGGCAGCCTAGGTAGCACCGAGCAAATAGCGAGCGCTTTGATAGCTCAGGTGCTGCTGCAAAGGCTCGATATGGCATCACAAGCTAAGTGGGAGGAGCAATTGGATAGGTCTGAAATGGCAGACCATATACCGACATATGAGCAAGTCTCCGCATTTCTTGAGCACCGTTGCCGTGCTTTAGAGTCGATGGAATTCGCCATGGCCGGCTACGCTTCGAACAAGCAACTGAGCCACAGCAGCAAAGGCATTCCAAGCAAATCAGTGCTGGTCACAACGACTAAAGGGGTGCAGAGCTGCAGGTTTTGTGATGATCCTCAACATACCATTTCCCACTGCACAAGATTTACAAATTTGTCTGCTGATCTTCGACTAAAGGAAGCCAAGAAGGCTAGGCTATGCTTCAACTGCCTAAAGTTCGGGCATCAATGTCGGCACTGTAGCTCAAGCGGCTGTCGTGTTTGTGGAGCCAGGCATCATACGTTACTCCACCTTAACGACTCCAGCACATCGCGATTGGCACCTCAATCAAATCAGTCGCCATCATTTTCAATGGCGCACAAGGTGTCAAATCCGTCCCAAAACGCACCTAATACTCTCGTCGCCCAAGATCTCAATTCTGATGTTGTGCTTTTGGCCACCGCAGTGGTTCTGGTCAGGAATTTTTCTGGCACCTTCGTTCCATGTCGTGCACTTCTGGATTCAGGTTCTCAGCTTCATCTCATTACTGCCAGACTTGCCAACCAACTGCAACTAAAAAGGACAAGGTCTTCGGCGATTGTTTGCGGTCTTGGTGACAGCAGGATTTCTACTGACGGGCACACTGTTCACCTCAGTCTTCGCGCTCATTCATCGGAGTTTGCAGCCAATATCACAGCCATGGTAGCGTTCGGCATAACTGGCAGACAGCCAAGTTTCAATGTGGACACAAGCAATTGGAACATACCATCAAATATAACTTTAGCTGATCCAGCATTTTATAAGTCGCAGCGGATAGATTTGCTCATTGGATCCAGTTTGTTTTTTGAGCTACTATGCGTGGGTCAAATCAAGCTGATGCCTGGATTACCGCTCATTCAAAAGACGCGGCTTGGTTGGGTTGTTTCTGGAGGCGGCGATCGACGTCAGGAGGCTGTTCTGCTGTCGTCAAATGTGACTTCAGAGCAGGATCTAGAGTTTAGCTGTGAAGATCAGCTTGATCATCTCGTTCGGCGTCTCTGGGAGGTCGAGGGTTGCAGTGAGTCCTTCTCAAAGACTAACAAGGAAGAGTTGGACTGTGAGACACATTTTGTAAAGAACGTCAATCGGCTACCCACTGGCCAATACTCGGTTCGTTTGCCTGTCAAACCCAATTGTCAACTGCTGGGAGAGTCGTATCATCAGGCTCGGCGCAGATTTTGTCATTTGGAGCGCAAGCTGAATCGTTCGCCACATCTAAGGATCCAGTATTCGGAATTCATCAAGGAGTACCTCGAATTAGGTCACATGTCACGCGTTCCAGCCGAGTCGCTTCATCGCTGTAGATACTTTCTTCCACATCATTGCGTTATGAAGGAAGACAGCACAACTACGAAGCTTCGAGTTGTTTTTGACGGCTCAGCGGCTACCACTACTGGGTACTCGTTGAATGATGTCCTAATGGCAGGCCCTGTTATTCAACCTAAAATGATCCATATATTATTGCGTTTTCGATCGTATCCCGTTGCACTCACTGGAGATATTTGCAAGATGTATCGGTGCGTGAGGGCATCAGAAGCTGACAGCTACCTGCAGTGCATATTATGGAGGGATACACCCGAAGCTGAGCTGGATGTATTTAAGCTTGAGACTGTAACCTATGGAACAAAGCCTGCTTCATTCTTGTCTGTGCGCGCTATGCAGCAGCTTGCCAATGATGAGCAAACTGCTTATCCACTTGGGGCTGATGTATTGCGTCGTGATTTTTATGTCGACGACTTAATTTCTGGAGGCAGCTCAATTGAAGAAGCAAGAAATGTAATGCAGCAAACGTCGGACATTTTGGCTCGTGGGAAATTTAAACTTCGGAAGTGGTGCTCAAGCCATCCAAGCGTTCTTGACGGCGTGCCGGATGCAGATAAAGAGACATTTCTAAACTTCAATGATGGCAGTGACATCACAAAGACACTCGGTCTTGCATGGGATTCAGCATCTGATCAGCTGCTCTTCGCTTACCTAGCCTTACATTCGCAGTCCAAGCCTTGCAGGCGATCGGTGTTATCGGCCATCGCTCGATTCTACGACCCCCTTGGACTTGTGGGCCCAGTAATAACTAAGGCAAAAATCTTCTTGCAGCAGCTTTGGAGAAATAAGCTCGATTGGGATGAGAGTCTTCCTGCAACTTTGCACACAACATGGCTTGACATTTGCAATAATTTTGGCAGCGGTCATAGGAGCGCCTTTCCTCGGCTGGTCTTACTCCCGGAAGCAGAATTAGAGGTCCACGGGTTTTGCGACGCTAGCATCGACGCTTACGGGGCTTGTATATACATAGTATCTAAGGGACAGCAGTGCACCAGCAGACTGCTTTGCTCAAAGTCTCGAGTGTCTCCGCTAAAAACGCTTACGGTACCGAAACTTGAGTTATGTGGAGCAGACCTGTTGTCACGCTTGATGGACGAAGTATATCACATGGGCGTGTTTAAGGGCCAATTTTATTGCTGGTGTGATTCTACCGTTGCACTATCATGGATAAGTGATGAGCCTGGACGGTTTAATGTATTTGTTGCGAATCGAGTCGCAGCTATACAGGAGCTCACCTCAGCAATGAAGTGGCGTTACGTACCTACTGCATTTAATCCCGCTGACATGCTTTCTCGAGGTGCATTGCCCGCCGAGTTGAACGCTTCAGCACTTTGGTTCAGTGGCCCTAACTTCATATGCAAGGAACAATCCGAATGGCCAGCTTCCGTGGTGCCCGAGAGGACTGCAGCCGAGAGACGGAAGACTGTTCTTCTCATGAAATGCCCCGTCCATGACATTTCTTTCGATTGCAAGTATGCGAACTCCTTTGTTCGATTGCAGCGAACATTCGCATACGTATCCAAGTTCATCTGTAGCAACCGTGGCCCTGGTATTGCTCTTGCAAACACACAACACGGCACGCAAATACTTATGCGTATGATTCAGCGAACTAATTTTTGGAAAGATTTCAAAGAGCTTCAAAGCAAGGGCAGGGTGCATCCAACTAGCTGCCTTGCCTCCCTGTCGCCATTTATTGATAAAAATGGTTTGTTACGTGTGGACGGTCGTCTCAAAAACTCTTCGTTGGATTTTGATAGCCGACATCCGATTATCTTGCCCCGGAATCATCCGGTGACGCGTGCCATCATCACGCAGTTCCATCAACGAAACTTGCATGCTGGCCCTCAAGCTGTGCTAGCGTTGATTCGGTCCCAGTACTGGCCAATTGGTGGAAGGAAAACTGTGGCCAATGTTATCCAAAAATGCGTGATATGCTTTCGCGCCAAGCCTCGTCTAATGGAACATATAATGGCGGATCTTCCTAAGGATCGCGTTGAAGGTTGTCGTGCTTTTACAGTCACTGGAATAGACTTTTGCGGACCGTTTTGGTACAGGACTGACGTGCGAAGTAAGGCTCCAGTAAAATGCTACATCTGCATTTTCGTTTGCTTCGCTACGAAGGCAGTCTGGATGGAGCTAGTCAAGGACTTGACTACAGCTGCATTTTTGCTGGCTCTCAAGCGTTTTATATGTACGCGAGGAAAGCCAAGTCAGATTTGGTCTGACAATGCCACAAACTTCGTTGGAGCCCGCAATGAGCTTCAGGAGCTAAAGCAGCTATTCCTGTCAGATGCTCATCAAAGTGCAGTAATGAATTTCTGTCTGGTCGACTCTATCGACTGGCGCTTCATCCCTCCCCGGTCCCCTCACTTTGGTGGATTATGGGAAGCAGCAGTAAAAACCGCCAAGCATCACTTCTACCGATCTGTTGGACCCTCCATCCTGGCCTATGATGAGCTGCGCACTCTGGTTTGCCACGTCGCTGCTGTTATTAATTCAAGGCCTTTAGTTTCAATTTCAGAAAATCCAGCAGACTTAGACGTACTGACCCCAGCTCATTTCTTGAATGGCGGCCCTCCTACATCCTTTAGTGAGCCTGACCTAACGAAGCTAAACTTCAGCCGACTGGATGGGTGGCAACGCGTGAGCTATCTTCAGCAGGTCTTCTGGTCGCGCTGGAAAAGGGAGTACTTGACTCTTCTTCAGCAGCGATCGAAATGGCGAACTTCTCAACCTGGATTGGCAATCAACGACGTAGTTCTCATTAAGGATGAGAATCTGCCTCCGCTTAAATGGCCATTGGCAAGAGTAATGGAGCTCATCCCTGGAAAGGATGCCGTCGCCCGAGTGGCTGTCCTGAAAACGGCCACTGGAGAGACTAGACGTGCCATCAACAAGCTGTGTCTGCTGCCAACGGAGGAATCTGTTGAAAGTCAGGATTTCAACGGGGGGAGTATGTTGGGCGCAGCACCAGCAGCACAGACGAGCGGTCACCTTAAAGAGAGCAACGCAATTGGAAGAGCAGCTGTGCATGTGGCTGCTGCTCTCTCTTAGATAATCGCTGCCCTTCATGCTCTCCCTTTTCGGTCTAATTCGCACTCTCCGTGCATCCGCATTGTTAAGCTGGCATATATAGTTAGTAGTTGCTTTTAATAACCTTTGGCGGACAGCACGACACTTTGGTCGCTTGCTCGCATTTGCTCATTAAGTTTATAGTGCTCTATTGTTCTTGGCTGATCGCACGGCATTTGGTCGCTTGCATACAGTGTTTAATAGCAGCAAGTTGTTATCTGGCTGATCGCACGACACTTTGGTCGCTTGCACACAGTGTTAACATATAACTCAATAAAGCATTCAATAATACAACAACTGGCTTATAATTAAAATTATAACATACATAGCCAACGAAAAAGCTCGTTGACTCAACAATATGTTTATTAGATTTATGTTAGTTTCGTGTATATTTATTTTAAATACCCTATCTTTTTCCTCCTCTGTATTCAGTTTTAGACTAAATTAAAAAAGTTATTAATGCAATTGTTGCAGTCATGTTTTACACAACTTTTATCAAACTCTATTTAATTGGGTATATTCTCTTTATATAGCAAACAGAAAATATTCAAAAAATTAAAAGTGAACGACTTGCAGTTACCCTATTATAAATGGAAGTACATACACAAGCAATTGAGGTAATTTTATCACAGAATAAGAATTTTTGAGCTATTGGATGATATACAGATTGGAAACGATAAAGATTCATATATATATATCTATAAATATATACATAAGTTGGCCAGCTCACTGATATCAACTCAATAGGTCTCCCTGATTAAGCACATATTTCTTCTTAAGTTTATATTATAACTGTTTATGCTTTAACACACCACAACATACCTTACTTGCCCATTTTCTATGTACAGGGTATTAAAAAACATATAGTCAAAAGCAAACGACAACAATAACTTAGTTTGGCTAAAAGCTTGTGCAAACGTTAATTGAGTTTACTATGCGGATACTGGATGCTGGATGCTGGATGCTGGATGCTGGAAACTAGATGATAGCTGCGCTTTGGCCGGGCTTAAATTGATGGGAACGAGGCATTGCACATGCAGAGCGCGAGCTTGCTAAACTTTGATGGCCGAAAATGCAAAACTGCTGACGAACTTGTCACGCGCAATCAGCGTGCGTGGTAAGTGTTCTAACCACGCCCATAACGCCCACCTCTCCACCGCCCACCGACCATAAATTATGGAACATTCAGTTTTTGTATGCCTACTATTGCAGGCACACTTCAAGGTCCATCCACTTGTCATGCTTAATGAAATTCTCCTATTACGGTTTACTAGATTATCTGACAGTTGTCAAAGGCATAGCTGTCTCTTTTACTCTCTCCTCTCTCTCCCTCTCTCGCTCTCTCAGTGCTTGGCTGTCAACAGCATTTTTAATTAAACTTCAATGGCGAAAGCCGAAAATTCATAATCAACCGTCAACGAAACGTGCATAGCTTTAATGCTGTAGGAATTAGCTGTAGCTTATAGAGTTACATATTTTGAAGGTTTTTCAATCGACTTTATTTTTGCAAAAGGCTTACCTCAATCAAAAAATAATTAAATCGAAATAACAGCTGAACTGAACTTTTAATTAACATTTAATTGTGTTAATCAAAATCACTCACTTAACCGCAAAATGTCAGCCATTGGAATTTCTTTCGGCCGCTTGTTTTCTCTCTAAAAACTGGAATTAATTAATCCCATTGTTTTTGCAATCAATTTATAATTCAAGCCACCAAATGCTTGAGCGATTTAATTGATTTATATATATATCTACATATACGTAGCCAGCCAGGATCACGTCGTCGACAACAGTTGCACGGTTATTATAATCTATCTACGGGCCTCCAATTACTGAGAAAAACTATGTGGCAAAACGGGAGCAATCAAAAAAATGATTTTGTCAATTTAAAGTATACCCTGTAATTTGCAGAATTGCGCTGCAAGACTGCAGACAGTTTTTGACAATCACTTTGATTTAAAAAAAAAATTAAAAAATTCCAACTTTCTAAGGAAAATTATGAGAAATGTTAACGAAAAAAACATTTAAAAAAAAAAATTTTATAAATATGTCTTAATGTAGAATTAATAAAGAACTTAATTTAATTTGCCCTTTAATCAAAATTTTTAAAAAATATTTCCTGAAATTTCGATAAGTTGATTAATACGGAACTAATCTAGAGAATATTCCACATATGTAATATGTTAGGTCTGGAAAATTAGTTCAGTTTAGAAAAAACATTGTTCAAAAAAGTATCCTCACTTTTGCCATAGATTAATATAAGATATACAATATTAGACAATATTTAATGATTCTATAAAGTATTGTTTTATGTATTCTTAGTATATTATTATATTATATTATGTTTGCATATAAAATAACATAAAATTTCATATCATTACATACTTCTACTCAAGTTGACATCATATTTTTGTACCGCTGTTAAAATTACAGGGTATAAGTTACTATCTATCTCAGATACCTTGTAGTTTTTATATAAAAAATAAATATCTAAAATATTACAAAATAGTCTATAATCAAATATTTGCACTCAGCTAGATAATACCCTATTGCAGTGCTGTTAAAATTAGAGGGTGTATTTTGGTAGCCATATATATATATATAAAAAATCATAAATATAACTAAATATTCTATAGTCAAATATTTGTACTCAGCTAGATAACATCCTGTTGTAATGCTGTTAAAATTTTTTTTATATATAAAATAGATTGTAGTTTATATATAAAAATATCTAAATATTCTATAGACAAATATTTGTACTCAGGCAGATAACACCCTATTGTAGTGCAGCTCAAATTACTGGGTATAAGTTACTATCCATCTCAGATAAATCGTAGTTTATATATGAAAAAAAAAAACTAAAATATTACTAAAGTAGTATATAGCCAAATATTTTTGATAACATCCCATGGTAATGCTGCTAAAATTTCAGGGTATCCTTACTAAATATGGTGGCGCTGGCAACGCTGTACAAAACCATTTTGTAGCCAATGCAAAAATATCAAATACTCGTATTTGCATGCTCAACTTTCGATATTCCTTTTTGTGTTGTTTGATTTTGTGAATCGCACTGATGAGGGTCACGCTGCGTATGTTGAAACCTATGTGTGTGCGTCTGCGCGTGTGTTAAATTCCACACGACCCGAATATTTGTCAAATAAATTGGTTGAATTGAACATATATACGCATATATGTACATAAATGTATACAAAAGTTTGTAAATTTATGGTTTGCTTTTTACATTTTGCTAATTTTCACAAGTTGACAAATAATTTTTTTGTTGCTACATGCTGTTTGGCACATGCAACATGCGACATTCAACATGTGTGTGTATGATATTTGAATGCGAATTACTGTGTTTATAGATTGTAATGCGCTTTAAACTGATTGACAATGACAATTTGCATATATCGAGCAAATGTGCAGGTAAAGCGACGATATCAAATTCAATTTAAGTAGTCGGAATGCACGCATATGTGCACATACTTTTCCATAGCACTGTTTTTGCCATGAACTAAATTCTCTATTTAACGATGGCCAAATTGAATTAGTATAGTTGAACATTTGACAGA
This sequence comes from Drosophila gaucha, assembly GCA_035045545.1. Lineage (NCBI taxonomy): Eukaryota > Metazoa > Arthropoda > Insecta > Diptera > Drosophilidae > Drosophila > Drosophila gaucha. The sequence goes on from JAWNOY010000252.1 coordinate 5,617,671, forward strand.
GCCGTGGCAAATCATTTTCCATGGAACATTAATTTATTGTCTGCATAAATGATATATATTTAGCAATTACAGTTCAATTGAAATAATAAAGCCTACTATTGTTTTTTTTTTTAATTTATTTAATATTATAGTTAAAATTTCTATTACTTTCTTTAATATTTTCCCATTTAAAGCTGAATTATTAATAATTTTCGTATAATATATATAGTATAATATGAAATATTTTAAAAGAATTCGCTCTGCTTTAAAGCTTTTCAATATTGTTCAAGCAAACCAGTTCATTTTTTGACCCAAATAAAGGACTTAAGGCCTGGCTTACAGTAAAATATATTCTGCGACGCAAATTTTTAATTAATTGAAATTTAAATTTAGCTCAAACAATGAAAAGCTTGCGTTTACATTCAAGTATAAAGCATAAGAATGTATTTAACTGGCATTCAGAGCAACATTTTGCTTTCACTTTCCGTTTCTTTGTTTAAGAAGTGCAATTAAAACGACTTTCTCCACGAGCCAACGACTTTATTATCCAAACTAACGGTTCCATTCGCGCCAAGTAAATATAGAGAGCATGGTAATCTTGTTACGGTATTATAGCCCCGGTTGGCCATAATGATGATGTGCAGTTTGCTACGGTTTTAACTTTCACGAGCTAGCGCAAATACGCATCATAAAGACAGCACTCATACGCCTCGTGGTACGACATAAACTACAACAGAGAGGCGAGGCGGAAGCAAAGGAGAAGGAATTTGTGGCACGTGTGCATATTTTTAATTATGCGGGCACACAGTGAAAACTAGCCGTGAACAAAGTTATTAAAAACAACTCGACTGCAGTGTAAATATTTGGCTAACAAAGCGAGATTCGAGCAACCAACAATGGCTTGCCATCTAATCTCTGGCTGACCATCTTTTGATGGTCGAGTTGCTCAGGCAAATTGCCAGGCGATTTGCACGGCGATAGGCAGGACTCAAGGACTCAACGACTAGTATTGTATTAAAAAATACAACAACACATCAAAAAAGAGAAGAAGAAAAAATGATAGCAAGGAATACGAGTTGTAATGCCTTGTAAAGAGCCCCGCAAATCCTTTATATAATCCGGCTTTGTGCTTTGTTCGCTGATAACCTAAAAGTGTGCAAAGCCGAAGAAATGTTTACGAAGTACGTCAACTATACATGAAATTAAGGTCGCAGCGCATCATCGGATGTTAGAAAATTGCTTAATTTTCGCAGCGGGGCAAACCAACAAAAAAAAGCAGACAAATGAAATAAACCTGAATATAAATCGTTCGAGCACAGTCGGATCCCGGCAAAAATCATTATATGGCTCATTTGTTTGCGCCTCTTCAAGAGCTGCTTATTATATTCTGATTATTTTTGGCACGCGTGTTGCCCCAACAAGGAACAGATCAAGTGGAGAAGTGGTGGACTCACAGATACTCTGTAAGCAGACATAAGTGTTTGGACAGATTATGATAACCCTGAAGCTTGTTAAACATTCAAGCCAAGAAATTTATTGAAATAAAAGCAAACTAAGAAGGACTGAAATCACCATTTAAAACTAATATTCAAAAAGTTAGCTGAATTTTCTTAATAAATCAGTCAGCAAAGTCAGCTAATTATCTTTCAGTCAATCATTTAGAAGTCTATTTAGTCATTGAACAGTCATTTATCTCTCAGTCAATTATCTTTTAAGTTTTTAAATTTCAAAAGATTTTATCAATCAATATATCTATATACTACCAATTTGAACTCTTATAGTTCCAATAATTGCTGCCTGAACCAAACTGATTCAACCAAACTGAAACATTCAGTCTAACTGTACCTATTCATATTCCATCATGCCTTAACTTAATCACACCGAATGCAGGGTATCAACAAAACACAACAAAATAGCATTTTCAACAGAATTTGCCCAGTTGTCCAGTGGCTCGTTGTAAACAAATTCATAAATATACATATATACATATAGACATACATAGCTACTACAGCAAGGCTACGTTCCGGCCTAAAGAATGGCCTGTGCCTGCTTTTCGCATAATTTTTTCATTTCATTTCCTGTGTGAGTGTGCGTGTGTATATTTCTTGATGGTGGCAATGCTTGTTTGGCCTGCTTTGTCCATAATGAGATATCTCTATTTCTCTTTTGTTTCATTTTACTTTTGTATTTTTTCTGTATTATTTTTTCCAGCTCAACTGCTCGTCGTTTTTCTTATTATTGCGTGTGTGTGTGTGTGTGTGAGTGTTGTTTTTGCATGCGGTAAATGCCGTTGGGAAATTCGTGCAGCGCAAAAAATCTTTGGGCTCAAACAGCAATGATGCCGTCGACGTGGCCTTATTAATTAGAACACGCGCTCCACTGTTATTTATTTTTTTATTCTCCCCCAGATCTTCAGCTACTGCAACCTCACCCGACTTTCCCCTTTTTTGTTTCCCCACACAGTTTTAGGTAATTTAAATTCATTGCAATTTTCGGACGGTTCGAGCGTCATTTGCATATGAATGACAACAGCAGAAGCTTTGCCAAATGAAAGCTTGCTCGAAAAAAGGACACAGTTAGGTGAAAAGCCAAGGGAAGTGTCCTGACCATCATATTTAATAAGGCCGTTATTATCTTTAATCAACAGCCTAAAAAAATCACTGAGGTATATTTAATAAAGATGCGGCCTGATACACATAGGCTTGGGAAACTATGTAAGACTACTAAATTTATTAGAGAAGCTGTCATTGTCATTGTTATGTCATTGTCGTTGTCATTGTCATTGTCAGTGTCATTGTCATTGTCATTGTCATTGTCATTGTCATTGTCATTGTCATTGTCATTGTCATTGTCATTGTCATTGTCATTGTCATTGTCATTGTCATTGTCATTGTCATTGTCATTGTCATTGTCATTGTCATTGTCATTGTCATTGTCATTGTCATTGTCATTGTCATTGTCATTGTCATTGTCATTGTCATTGTCATTGTCATTGTCATTGTCATTGTCATTGTCATTGTCATTGTCATTGTCATTGTCATTGTCATTGTCATTGTCATTGTCATTGTCATTGTCATTGTCATTGTCATTGTCATTGTCATTGTCATTGTCATTGTCATTGTCATTGTCATTGTCATTATCACTACCATTATGATTATTATTGTCATGCTCATTATAATATTGTCAGAACTATTTATTATTATTACAAATATTATCATTTGTGCTGTCATTGTCATTTTTATATTATAAATTAGTAATAAATACTAACAAATTAGACATTAGAATTTTCTATACTTTTTTCTCAAATTTATTGATTATGTACATTCATGTCATCTCGATAGAGCCAGCAGTTGAGAACAATAGACAGAAGTGTGGGATTGTAACTAAAAAAAAAATCGATGAATGGAAAATTTGAAAAATTAATAAAATTAGCCAAGCAATCTCAGTAGAAGTGATACACCAGGGAAAAACTTGAATTGAACGGAAGTGCGAATGTGTACCAAAACGTGAGACTGGCTGGATAGATATAATAATATAGAGTGCAACAAAAATTTCATATTAGTTCCAGTATAATGTCAAGTGCTGCGTCTCTTGTTGTACGTTCGATTGCGGAATTAGGATGATGCTTCTGCAGCAGCTGCCTCCTCGTTGACTTTAATAATTTCTTTTTCAATGGTCATCTTTAGCTTTTGCAGATCAACGTCCAAATAAATTTTGCGCTCATATTTGGTGGCCAGTTTATCGATGGTGCCGCCCAAATGGTTCTTGAATATCTCCATAATTTCATTGTCGTTGGGGCCGAGCGTCATACGGCCATTTAAGCAGCGCTGGAACTCATCCTCGGCCAGCGCTTCGGCGAGCTTGTCCTCAATGGTATCCTGTTGCTTGCGTATTATCTCGATATCGGTATCAAGTTGGGTCTTCTCGCGGTTGAGCGCCTCAAAGTTGAATATCTTCATTTTTAGCTCTTGGGTTAGTATAACGCCGGGATTCAATTGACGGGCGAAAAATCGTGGCTGACTGAACATTGCAGGCGAGTGAAGAGGTCTTCTTCACGAAACCAAAATTGGGTATTAAAAATAATTTTGGTGTGAGTTTCTATTGCCTTGACGGGAGGCAGTAAATTTTCTTGTTTTTCCAATACAAACAATTACTTCAACAACTTGATATGCTCTAACTACAAAAGCCTGCCTGGTAACAGAAGTTAATATATTATATATAAACATATACAAATATTTATATATATATATATATATATATATGATGTTTATCTATTTGCTGCGGAACCTCGAGCTTAAATCTTCATTAACGTTTCGCACTGCGAATTCGAATGAAATTAAGGCCGCAGCAATCTCATTTCCGGGTATTTTTCGCACAAAAACTCACACACACACACACACACACACACACACACATACATACATAGACGGCACAGCGAGCGAGAGGTTGCGTGTGAAAGAGATGTTGCAAATTAAATTGCGTATACGCACAGTTGCCACTGCGGTAGCTGCGGCCACATCAACGCGCGTCGTGTTGACTCTATCGTTAAGTGCATAAATTGAATAATGCGTCGCAGCAGCAGCGGCAGCAGCATCTGCAGTGTCAACTCTGCCACCGATAGAGTTGCCAGATCGTTATGTTTGCGCTTTAAATTTATTGAATTTCCTTTTTGGCGGAAAAGCGAGCCACATAAACCATTATTTTATTACTTTATCTATCAGTGCAAGCCGCTTGGCAGCCGGACAACTGCCCGCAAATTTACCAAAATTTCGTTAGCTCTTCAGCTGCCATAAACGGAACTATTTGATAGATATATATAAAGATATATCCATATATATATATATATATATATGCATATTTATCTAAGCTTCAGTTGGTTTTTTATGGGCAATCGTTTGTCTTTTGGTCAGCACATTCAATCAAAGTTATTTGAATGCAGTCATGCGAAATGCAAATGAAATGCATTTAACAAGTTGTTGCAACTGCTGCAACTTACTGCAACTTGCTGCAAGTTGCTGCAGCTTAGCATACAACTTAATTTACATTTATACCCACAGATCTGGCTGGCGGCAAGACCAAATAAACGCAAACTAAAACTTTTATTGACATTCGCCAAGACCACAAAAGAGAGATAGAGAGAGAGAGAGATATATATTTGTTGTTACTTACTTTGTTTTGGGTTAAGCATTAATGCCAAAAGATTCTTCTACATATAGATTTACGCAATTGTCAGACAGAATTGCTTGCATTTTATATGCTGTATAAACAACGGCTTTGGCTTCACTTAAATTAATTAAATTGCAAAGTTAGACGAATTTAGCTTCGACTTTACTATTACTGACTGACTGACTGAACGATTGACTGACTGAGTGATTGACCAGACTGCAGTTTGTAGTCAAACATTTACCTTTCACAGACAGCAGCAAACTGCAAACTATTTTGCTTGTCTTTCACAACTATTTTAACACTCTGTCATAGTCCAGCTTTAAACATATTATATAAATATATATTATATATATGTGTATATATATACACCCAACTCACTTTTTACACGGAATTTGTATACACGCTTTTGAAATAGTTAGGTTCACCAATTACAAAAATACACTTTTTACCAGCATTCTTTGTTCTAGCACAAATCTCTAAAAAAAAAAATTTTATTTTAATTTTTCCATGTTGCTTTAAAAGTGAAAGTTTCGTAGTAAAAAAATCTGCTGTGTGTGTTCTGAAATAATAAATCTGTCTAATGCAATTTGGTGGCGAAGGTTTTAACAACATGCAGGCGGCTAAAATCGATTAATTAATTCGAGAGAGCCCTTTGGAGAAAGACGATTTATGCAAACTTGTAAAAAGTTACAAAATGGATTTTTATGCCTAATTTTCTTAGTAATATAGAGTTCCTTATTACATCTTTTGCACGGTTTTTTTTTTAAAAAAAATATTTAGTTTTTTTTTATTTTCAACGATTTTTTAAAGTTGTGGAACATATGTATCCTCAAATTTACCATTTCCATTTTTAGGAAAGTATGTACCTTATAAATCTAGAGTTGACTGTATACTATATTAAAATACATATACAATGAAAGATCTAGTCGCGGAGAGCTCCCGCAGGCGGACATCTCCCATAGCCGGAAGAATTCTATAGTCCCAAGATTTTTAGCATGATTTTCATACAAAATCCGTTCCCGTGGCCGAACACTCCCTGAACCGGAAAAAAAGTCTCTCGCAGACGGACAAAAAACACTTTTTAATAGATCATAATTAGGTTTAATTTAAAAATTTGGAAAAGACAATTTTTGAAGATTTTTTAAAAGTAGATAGTTCTTTACCCATAGAAGACAACAACATTGAAACTAATATTACTAAACAAAGTGACTTTGAACTATGCGATTCAGATCAAATTATTATTATACAGCCAATTCTTTGACATATTCCGCAGGCGGACAAAAACATTGGAACCGTGGCTGTCCGTCCACGGGAGCTTTCACTGTACATCTACTATAGCTTCTCTTTGTACAGTCAGCCAAAACAACTATTTGTGCAATCTGTCACAGCCCTACTTATATAAAGGTATAATATATATAAATATATATTTTAATACATATACATCTACTATAGCTTCCCTTTGTTCACTCAGCCGAAAGTCACGCAATTTACTGTAAATATATATATATTCATTGGCTGCGATTTCTTTACTTTGACAACTTCATTCTGATGCCTTTTCGCTGAATCACTGCACAATTTTGTCTGTATGAAGTACTGAGTTATTAATGGAGAGGACTTTAAGTTTAATATTTAAAACATTTTTTTAAAGTATTTAATATCTGAAATATAGCTAAGGTAATCAACAAGTCACTTTTAATATAGGCTTTTTTTTAAATATTTTATGTATTGAACATTTTTAGATTTGTTATAAAATTAGAAATTCGTACTTGATATTCATAATAAAATTAGCAACAATCGAGATTGAAATTATAATAAATTGCTCGCAATATTAACAAGTTGCATATGTCAAACAATTGTTAAGTGTCGCTTGAACTATGTGCCGAAATCTAATAAGTGTTTGCAAATGAACAAGCTGAAGTAGATTTCACTAAACCAAATTGTCAGCGATAACTGAAATTAATTGCAATTTCATGAATTGCATTCGAGAGTAGTCGAGCCTGAACATTAAGTGAATAAATGACAATGCAATCATTCAATTATTTTAGAAATCTACCAATAAAGCACTTTACGCAGACAAACAGACAGACAGATAGAGGCAACTCAAAGCCATCAATACAATTGGATGCCACAACTTCAGCTAATTTGCTCAACGAGCAGCTACTCACAAAAACAGGACGAAATTTTGAAGGTCGCCTCTCCTCACTCCCCATTTGATTATGATAAATGGCCGCAGCGAGCATATTTCACAAATGTGCTGAAAAATGGAATGAAGCGATAATGAGGTATTATTAATATCATCTGGCGACTTATTTAGTGACAAAGCGAAATTATGCAAAGTTGGACGCGACATTGACGACGGAGTATCCATCGCCGTCTGCTTGAGACTTAACCCGTTCTTCGGGTCTCTGCGAAGATACAAAAATAAAACCAAACAGAAAAAATATAAGCCCCGGCACTCTGGGCGCTCTTCAAAGTGTCAAGAAAACAAATGACGGTCAATTTCTTGTGTTTATTTTGCAGTTATACTCATTGCAAATGGGTAAACAAGATGTTCTGGTTATGTGGGATAGTTTGTAACAGACAAAAAAAAAAAAAAAAGATAAAATACGAAGTTTTTCTAGCTTTCTTAGTCTATCTAGCTGTCTATATAAAAAAGTCTAGTTGAGTAAATATTTTTATATAGAAATCGATTTCAAGATTTGTTTTCTCAAGCATAAATCAAGAATTAAAAAAGACTAACTCTGCAAACTTAATATGTAAGTCTTAAAGTATATACAGACTTCAAATATTAGTTTAAATTAATTTATATTTATTATTATGATATTAAAAAGAGAAAACAGCATGATTATAGAGCAACAAAAAAAACTCTATATTATAACTAGTTACAGGATAGCTTCTAGTTCTGCACTCCCGACTAGAGTACTCCCACTGGTATTTTTTTTTTATTCCAGACCAGAGAGTCTGTTAATATTGTATATATATCCTGGCTAAGTTTTTGGTTGGCAAGTGGCAAGTGTTAAACTTTTCGTATACGCAACGCTGCCTCTGCTGCCACTTGACAGGAAGGCGCATGGACGAAGGACGTAAAACGCAGCGAAGCTTAAGGCAAATATCCATCTAGGACAGGTTGGTAACTCGAGAACATAAAAGGGATTTGGGCTGTGCGTATTAAGAGCACAAAAGAATAAAATGAAGCCTATTAAAAACGAAAGGCAAGTATTACATCTACCCCGATGCGGTCTCATCATAAATATATACATATACACATATATCCCTTATACCAATATTCAAAAGCAGCGTGCTTTAATTTGTTTTTTTTTTTTGTCATCGCAGTTGCCAAGCAGCGAGCTTTATTTTTATTTTTAATCATTTCCCTGGCAGATCTAATGACAAAAATTAATACACATAGATAATGGGCTTCTGGTTTGCCACGTTTTTTAGGCAATACTTTTAGCTATTTTTCTGCAGGCTCAGCAACGCCCCTCTCCGTCGTGGTCTCCAGACTGTGCGCGTGTGTAATCTGCTTAGTGTCATTTAATTGCGAGAGCTACTTTAATTAGCTAATCAACAATTTATGCATCATTAATTATGCTATGAAGCTCTTGTAATTTCTCTGGAAAATATATATACTCGTATTTATATAGGAATCTATTCAATCTGGCAAATTATTTTAGCACGTGATTGCAACTCAGATAGCTACAAACAAGAAAATAAATTTATTCTTCATATATTTTAGATTAAAGCAGATTTGTTCGTTTGTCCTTAATATGCTGACCAACAGATGGCGCCACTTTAAGTCGTTTAAAATTTGGCCCGCTTTGCCGTTTGATTTCATTGAACGCAAATTTCTTTAAGATACTCGAAAAATTTTTCAGTATTTCTTTTTCAGTGATATTGGATATTCTTATATTCAAATTTAGATTCAAGCTGATTTATTTATATTATTTAATTATAATTTAATACACTCACCAACAGATGGCGTCACTTTAAATAAATTTATTTTTATTTATTTTTAAAATTTCTTTTAATTAATATATTGAAATGTAAAATGTAAATTTCTAATAAATTGCTATGCTTATAAACAAGCTTAAGTCTACAAAAAGTTCTTATCACTCTGACGTCATTTAAGGCCAACAGCTATCAGCACTTACTAACTTATCGTCATAGATTTTCTTTATTGGGCGATTCGCTATTTTGCATATAAAAGCAAACGCAGCTTCCTATGCTCTGAACAGCAGGAATAGCTCTTTTTATATACAAATATAGCAAGCCTCAGCAGTTTTTAGAAAAAGCATTTTAAACTACAAGCAATTCAAGGATTGACAGGAATTTTCGAGGAGTGCAACTGAGCGGAACTGGAATTTGTTTTATTTTACACCCGCACACACACACATACACACACGCACAAACGAATTGTATACAAAAGGGATCTCAAGTGAAAAATGTTTATAGAAAAATTGTACTATATATAACTAAAGCTTGGAAATTAATTAAACTCGCTGTCAATTCAGGGCAAAGCACAACATTTTGTATTGCGAAAAAGCGTTCGTAGGCCTTTTCAATTTGCCTGCCAGGCACAAATGGTCGAGCCGTACAAAAATAGCAATAAAATATGGCCAGGGTGATAAGAACGATAAGGAAACTATGCCAGAACCTCGGCTAAATGTGTGGCAACAACAAAAGCTCACAACACACATATAAACCATAGAAAGGTGGCAGACAACAACAAACCGTCGCATAAATCAAAACAAATTGCAAAGAATTGTGCACAATAGCAAAAAAAAGCAAGCAAAAACGTTGAAGTCAAGCTTAAGCGACTGTATGATACTCGCTCACGACTGTGATTGGAATATGCATTTTTTACTCACACAATTTATGAGTCTATCTGTGAGGTGAGGTCAACACTGGCAAAAAAACTGTGATAGATATATTTTTTTTTAAGATTTGCCACGCCTATGGAGGACGTACATATATAAAATATCTTGACACTGTATAAGACAAAATATATACAATATATATTCGAAAACTAAGGTATCTCGTTTTTTTTTATTTTAATTTTTAATTTGATTTTTAGTTTTTTTAATTTTTAAGTTTTCATTTTTGTTTTTATTTTTTTAATTTATTTTTTTTTTATTTGTAATTTTATTTTTTAACTTTTATTTTTATTAAAATTTGCTACTTAATTTTTGTTTTAATTAAAATTTTGAACTTAATTTTTATTTTGTTTTATTTTTGCTTTTATTTTATTTTTATTTAAATTAAAATTTATTTTTTTTTTCTTTAATTAAAATTTTCTATTTTATTTTACATATTTTTTTATGAATCAGGGGTTTCATGAAAAATACGTACAAATGGAAAGGTGAACGCACCAAACCAATGAGCTCTTTTCAATTCTTGAACGAGTATGCTAAAAAAGGAAATATATGAATGTATAAAAATCGTATTAAAATAGATGCGCTGACAATAAAAAGCACAATGCACATAGAGGAAGGTACCTACTCATCAGCTAATCCTAACGAACGGCGAATGCCCAATGCGAAACGAGGTTCGCATGGTCGAATGAATCAGAGTCAGAGTCAGGAGGGCGGCAAATAAGAAGGCTGGCAAAATATAGATAGGCAGCATATGGCAGGGGGATGTAAGTTGGGGGAGGGAAAGGGGGAGTAAGAGTAAGGCGAACGTAGCTGAAAATGTCGTCGGCCCATAATGTTGCTCAATCATGTAAAACATGGGCAATTAGCAGCGAGAGACAGACAGACAGCGCAGAAGGTTCCGATGCCAGCGACATAATGCATTGCCCCAAAAGTGGGCGTGGCTTGGCATTGCAGTCCATTTGGCGTTTTGCAGGCATATTGAATTTCACTTTGGTAATTTACGTAATTGCGCAACAGCATTGCGAGGGAGAGAGAATGTGTGTGGGGTGGGGGTGGGGGTGGTCTTGACAGAGAAAGAGGAGACCGACCAGCCACATACATAATTGCAATTATTATTAGTTGGTTGGTTGGTTGCATTTGCCTGTCTTCCTTTATTCTTCTTCTTCAACGTCGTGTGAACGTCCGCAATGCTTTGCCTCTGAGCTAATTAAGTGGGATAGAGGAGGGGGAGGAGGCGAGATTTGTGTATGCCCCACATATATTGTAGACAACGTAATTGCAATGCGGAAAATTAAGCTAGGCAACTGATATACAGTTGACTGGTAGATGAACAACATGATAATTGAAGCGAAAGCGTGAAAGCAGAATATCAAATGTGTCAAGCGTGTTGCAGTAGGCTGTAGTCGGGAATCTAATTAGAATTGATATGCTATAGTAAGCCGGAGACAAGTAGACATTGAACATGCTCCAAATTCGATCTTCGGTTTCAGCTGGCTATTAATATGATTCAGTTTTAAGCCTTTAATTTGGTGAAGTTTCATTTATGTGAGTAAACTCAACTAAAAGTGAAAAAGCGAACCAGTTTCTCTAACTTCTCTCAACACAAAGTCCAAGATTAAAGCTAGCTGCTGTCTATGATTGACAACTAATTCGGCAACACTTAAGATAACAATTCTGCGAATGTTTCACATGGCATAGCTTCAAATATAACAAGCGCAAAATCAATAACTGTTAAGCACATAACAAGTGCGTTAACTTGGCAAACGCTTCCTTAATTTGACAAATTTATTATTAACAAGAATGCTCTAGTCGGAACTGCCCGACTAGCAGATGCCCTGAACCAAGTCTGAGGTGGTGTTTTATACAATCTAGCTTACATCTTTTATCTATACATATTAACATATGCGAGCCACACACACGCACACATATACACATGCACATACAAGCACGCGCGCCGCTAACTTAGTTTATTTAGCGGTTACACTTGGGCTGCATTCTGGGGCAGCACTATGAGAAATATTTTGTTAAGTAACTTCGATTCTAAATATACTTTCTTAATGAAATTTTCATGACATAATATTGACATCCACATGTGTGTATTTGCAAAAATTCAAATCCCCATTATTTAAAATAATAATAATAATGGGAAGCGGTATCCATAATCTGAAATAATTATAATCTGTATTTTTGTCACTTAAACCTACATAGTAAATTTGGCTCTAGCTTATATGGTCTTTAAGTTATGTATGGCCTATGAACGAGGTCAAAATATTGATTTTTATAGATAATAAGGAAATAGGATGAGTTATCGAGAAAAAAAGAAACTTGTACCGCATATGGTATGCAAGAATATATATTTCAAATTTCAAATCTCGACTCAGCTCTTCGCACTGATCAAGAATATATATACTTTATAGAGTCTGCCACGCCTCCTTCTGCCTGTTACATACATTCTCAGAAAACCAATCTACCCTGAACCCATTGAAATTGTATTTCAAAGACTCTGCTACCATAGCAACGAACAAGATACAAACCTGATATGAACTACAACCTTGTCCTAACTACAAATGTTCCGAGAATTTCTCAATAGATAACAGAGGAAAAAAACACATTCACTGTTGCAAGAGACTTTTGAGTATTTCATAGAAGCAGATAAGATAAACTAAACTTGAACTCGGAAATAAATTTTTGTAGTTTTGATTAATGCACGGAATGGGAAATAGAATCAATAGATGTTTATCCATTCTGCTCCACAAATTCGTTGCCATGGAAATAAAGATGTGAATGTTAGTTTCGAGTTTGCTCAAGAGATAAACTGATTTATGTGGCACATATTTGCTTAAACCATCATAACTTTAAGTAGCCAGTACTTATGCGGAATTTCCACTACCACGCCCCCATCCGCCCCCTTTACAACATTGTTGGGAAAGGGAAAACAAATCGCTGCCATCAGTTCTGAGCGCAATGTTTAAAGAGCGTTTTAAAATTCAGCGTATGCTGCGTTTGTTTTTGTAGTCTTTGTAATTGTTGTTGCTGTTGCTGCTGCTGCTGTTGTTGTTGTTGTTGTCCTTGGTGCTGTTGTTGGATGGCATGTCTGTATATTATTTCATACGCACGCTGCTTAAGCATGGCAATAAATTTTGCGAAAATTTTCATATGCGTCGTCAACAAATGCGCCAAACAGAAAACGCACGCAGAGTCCTCAGACACCCACCCCCACCGACCACGTTCCCGCCCACTCTCTCCCACTACTGCTGCCCCACACTTAACCCACACCCATAACACGCGCTACTGCGGTTACACAGGCAATGAAGCATGCTACCAAAACCGAAATGTAGCTGACATAAGCCTGGCTGCCTCGCTGCCTGCCTGCTCTGCATCCTTTGTTATGCTGTCCTTCCTCTGCTTCTTGTTCGTTCGCTTCTTCAACTTGTTGTTCTGGCTGGGTTTTTTTTTTGTTATTTTCAATTTAAGCGCCCAACATGTTGCATGCCACATGAGGCTGGCGTTTTGCTACCCAAAAACCATTTAGTGACAAATTAAGTGCGCTCATATACGTGTTAATTTCCAAATGCTGCACGTTGTTTCTTCTATAGGGAAATTACGTATACGCCGTGTGTGTGGCTTCTGAGCAAAGAAAACAATATTCAACTGCAAAATACTCGTTCACGACTTAAAAAAACAGAGAAATTCATTAAGAAATAGCAAAGTTTTGGATTGACCAAAAAACATTTGAAACTATCTGTGGAGGAGGTTACATTTATATATGTATATGGAAATTACGTATACGCTGTGAGATAGAAAAAGCATAAAGTTTACAGCTGCAACTAAACTTGATACTAAAATATGATGAATTTGCTAAGAGACTTGAATTTGTACAAACTTATTTGAAACTATCTATAAAAAGGTATTTTGAGATGTTGCATTGACAAAAAAACATTAGATGGAGGTTACATGTATACTAGCTTTTTTATAGGGAAATTACGTATACACAGTGTGTGACAAATGTGAGCAGAAAAGTTATACATAATAAACTTTTGAACGACTGTTAGATACTAAAAGGTAATGAATTTGCTAAGAAACTTGAATTATTACAAAAATAATTTAAACTATTTATAGAGAAGCTAAAATTTTGACTATATTTTGATTTGTTTTATGGGGAAATTACGTATACGCCTTGAGAGCAGCGTGTGAGATATGGGAGCAGAAAAAGTATATAAATTACAACTGGAATAATTGCTTAATACTAAAAGATAATGAATTTGCCGAGAGATGGTAAATACTTGTATTTGAATTATTTAAATTAATTTAAGAGAGGTTTAGATATTGACGTCGCTTTAATCTGTTTATGGAACGGACAGTAGGTAGGAAGTGCTGGATCCCGTAGCTCCTGCCTTGTAGATCGCCCTCCATCCAGCTTAAGCGCGCCAGCTTAAGTCTAGAGTGTCGAATTGCTGCAGTTATATGGGATCTAAATGTCAGTCGTTTATCCAGAATTATACCTAGGTACTTAGCTTCCTGGTCGACATGTAGGTATTCGTTATTCAGATTCACCGTTGACACCTGCCCCCTATGTTCTTGCACTTACTGGGATTCAGCTTCATGTTCCACCTGCGAGCCCAGGTTTCAAGCTGGTATAGATATTCCTGAATTCCAGAAGCAACTTGACAGGGCCTTGGCGCAGAGTATAGGAAGCAGATGTCGTCAGCATACTAGGCGAGCAGAGATTTGCCTACAGAAGTGTCAGGGCTAGGGACATCAGCGGTGAATATGTTGTATAGTAGCGGCCCGAGCACGCTTCCTTTCGGTACACTAGCTGTCATCTTGTGCGGACTTGAGGATGAGGTTCTGACGATAACCTGAAAGTGCCGATCATGAATATTTCTGATAACTTTTGAGCTTATCTACTGAAAAGAGTCTGTTTTAGCCTGTTCTTTCTAATTATAGCTAACAAATAAAGAAGAATACTATTTTATTTTCGATATTGTTGACATAGCTAAGACCTTCCATACATTTTTTAATTGTTTTATCATTGAAATTCAAGAGTATATAATTAGAGATGGGCGTCGGGATCGGGATTTTCGGGAATCCCGCGTGTCCCGAAAAAATTTTCAGGATCGGGCGGGATGGGAAAGATTCTGCAAAAGTCCGGGACGGTCGGGATAAGTGCTTGATCCCGAAATTCCCGCGGGTTCCGATAAAAAAATTATTAATAAATAAAATTGCCATTATTTATCAAAGAACAAAAGAATGATATTGACGACCAAAATAATTCTAATATAAATCCTGTTATATTTATGAGAAATTGAAATATTTTATTATTTTGACAACAATGCAATAATTTGTCATTGTTATAAATGCTTGCTAGGCAAGTACTTAATGTTCCAACATCTTCGACAAAGAGTGAGAGGGTGTATTCTACTTCTAGTAGAATTTTGGAAGAAAGGAGAACACAGCTTAGAGAATAACATTTTGAGAAAATATTTTTTTTAGATAAAAATTTTATCTATCATAAGAGTTCTAAGTGTTGAAAAAAAATTTCGGGAAATATCGGGACGCGCGGGACAAAATGAAAAATTTGTCGAGACAATCGGGCGGGAAAATCAAAAATTATTTCGGGATGGGTCGGGAACGAATTTCTTTCCCGATCTTATCTCTATAGCATTTTTAATTTTCCATTCAACTATCGCCTATAGAAAAATAAAAATGCATATACTCGCTTTTCAGCTCTCACGAGCAGGCAGAAGAAAAACGCAGCTTAACGCAATTTATTAAACATTTGCGCACAAATTGTTTATTTTGTTGCCAAGTTTATGGCCAGCGCCAAATGCTCAATGATCGAGACCCAATTTATGAGCCCAACAATCGCTGCGAAGCCATTTGAGGCTCTGCCTGGGCATAATTTCTGCTTCAGTTTGAGTTTCGATTTAACTGTCGCGCTTTATGCGACAATAACAACAACAACAACACCGATAAAGTATTTTCGGACATTGTAGTTGTTGCGCTTTATGACAATGTGGCAAACGCGGCAATTGCCATTAAAATGCAGACCCCGAGTGCATTATGACTTAATTTTTATGCGACATGTTCATAACTTTTATGTGCTGCCAAAAGGTGCAATAAACACCCGGCAACATTTACCTCATCCACATCCGCATGCTTTTCCTCATTCACAGCGTCATCAAATATTACACGTAATTGGCCACTTCAACGGGTCACGTCGCACTGTCTGCCCCTGCCTCAGGCTTCGCCTCTCTCTCTCTCTCTCTCTCTGTTGCCCTTTGCCCCTTGCTCGCTTTATTAGGCAGCTGCCACAAGTTGTTGGCGGTTTCAGCAACTGCAACCGAAAATGCGAATATGTGACAATAACAGCTGCTGCAGCCATTTAACAAATTGCATTCCATTTGAGCTCAGAATTTATCCTGCGGGCATTCAACGAGAAACTAAGAGAAACGAAAACTTAAACTCGATTGCTAGTGAATTCTCTTTGTTAAACAAGACTTTCAAAATGGATGGACAAATTTTAGTTGAAAATATAGCAGCAGCTTAAATATATAGTTTAAAAGTGGGAATATTCATTTAGAGATAATTATCAATATGGTAAGTAATTCCAAAATTAATTAATTTTCAGCAAATTAAAGAGATTTTTGGCTATATTTATTAATATTTTTTTTTTAATTTTTTTGCGAAGGTCTTGGTCTTAGAATAATGTCAAGTAATAGAAGCTTTAAGTCCAAAAAGATTAGATATATACATAATAGAAGCATGAAATCTGGAAAGATAATGTATTGGCATTTATATATATATATTATATTCTTTTGTAGCCTTTGTAGACCAGAGGGTTATGAATTGTTACACAAGCAGATAAAGGGCTCGAATCCATTGAGTTCACTTTGTTATACAACAAACAATTATCTAAGCAAACAAAGTTAGATTGTCTTCATAAGCGATAGTTAAAAATTAAGAGAAAAAAAAATCTAATTTAGAGATCAAATTTTAATTTAAATTCTAATATATATATATTTTTTTTTTATTTTTATATATTTTTTTTTGATTTGGTATTTTAATCGCATTAATACGAAATATAACTCGCTTTACTTCATCGATTTTTAAAATCTTACCATATTGATATTTGTCTCTATATATAAATGCGCTTTAGAGTCTTAGACAAAAGCAGCAATAAATTAAAAAAAAACAAGTAAGAACGTTGCAGTCGGGCGCCACCGACTGCGTCAGACTCTGTTCCTGTTAAAGGTGTGTGCTCAATAAATATGTAGACCGTCCGTCTTTCCGTATGTTTGAATGCGAGATTATTGAGATTCCTTTTTTGAGCATGTCTTTTACATCAATTTAGCTACAGTCATACAATTTTACATATAGCTTTTTAAAAATAAAATACTATTTTGGTTTTTATTATATATTTTGGATACTGGCTCCACATTTCACAAAATCAATTTAATAAAAGTTTAGTTGCAAATAAAGCCACATTTACATTTTTTTTAATTTTTTAGGTAAAACCGTATTTTTAATAAAATATAAGGATTTATGCAGAAAGTTTTATCAAAATCCATTAAGTAACATAGAAGTTATAATAATAAAAAAAAAAAACATTTTAATAAATGATAATATCACGCGGCAGCGATGGGAATAGAACCTGGGTCACGCGCTTCGCATGCCACCGACTCTACCCACTACACCACGGCGTCTCTTGTGCCAAATTGAGTTTGGTGTGTTGATTTGGTTAAACAGACTTGCCCCAGTTAGGTCAACTAGAATTTGTTTTAATAAATATAAGGATTTATGCTGAAAATTTTATCAAATCCATTAAATAACATAGAAGTTATAAAAAAAAAAAAAATAAAATTTTATTAAATGATAATATCACGCGTCAGCGCTGGGAATCGAACCTAGGTCACGCGCTTCGCATGCCACCACTCTACCCACAACACCACGGCGTCTCTTGCGTTGCTATGTGCCAAACTGAGTTTGGAAGTGTTTTGATTTGGTTAAACAGACTTGCGTTGTGGTAGCGAAGACCCTGCTTCAATCCCCAGTTAGGTCAACTAGAATTTGTTTTACGGAGGCTTACATTATGATTATTATTATTTTTTTTTTTTTCGTAAATTTTAATTTCATGAACAGTAACCCACATGTCAAATTTGGATGCTCTACGTCTAAGACTGTAGGAGATACAGTTTTACCCTATTTGCCACGCCCCATATGGGCGTAGCTATATATAACATACATTTTTGGGTAGAGGTAGGATACTAGTATATATATTCCAAGTCCCAACTCTTTGACGGAAATATTGCCGAAATTATCACGGTTTTAGTAAAAGATATAGTAATTCCCGATTTGCCACGCCCCCAGAAGACGTGGATACATAACTTTTGACATATCTTAAGAGGAGGTCAACAGTATCCCACATGCAAAATTTGGACGCTCTAGCTCCAAAACTGTAGGAGATACAGTTTTATCCGATTTGCCACGCCCTTAATGGGCGTAAATATCTATAATATATATTTTTGATTCCGAGTGATCTACTTGCACATGTATTCCAAATTTCAAGTCTCTAGCTCTTAATACGCTCAAAATATTATAAGATTTATACAAATCGCTATATATATATTCCCGATTTGGTACGCCCCCAGGGGGCGTGGGTATATAACTTTTTGATCTAACTTAAGGGAAGGTCAACAGTAACCCACATGCCAAATTTGGATGCTCTAGCTTCAAAACTGTAGAAGATATAGTTTTATCCGATTTGCCACGCCCACAATGGGCGTAGATATATAATCTATATCTTAAAACGTCCGCGTGGTGTACACGAATATATATTCTAAACCCCATTTCTTAGACTGCAATATTGACTAAAATAACAGCGTTTTAGTCTTAATAGATATAGCATTTCCCGATTTGCCACGCCCCCTGTGGGCGTATCGGAAAAATACTCAAACTTGATCTGACGCGGATACACACGAGTATATATTCCAAATTACAAGTCTCTAGCTTCTATAGTGTCCAAATGCTGCGCGTTCATACAGACAGACGGACAGACGGACAGACGGACAGACGGACAGACGGACAGACAGCAAGACGGACATTGCACAAATCCAATAGACTCTTTTTCCCTTTGGGAACAGAGTCTAATAATAATAATAATAATTTTTTGAGCTGTTAAGCTGTTATTTTAATAAGCTGTTATTTTAATCTTGTTTAAGTAGGGTTCGAACCCCATTTCTGATGAGTTGTGTGCCAATGTATACCCCACTGGCTACATGGTAATAGGATAGAAAGAAAAAGAATGGCTTTTACCTAAGCTAAAAGATTTTTGCTCTTTTAAGCTCGAAGATCTATATCAAATATAATTAAAGAATTGTAAACCTTAGATCCAAAAAATAAATAAAAAAAAATATTACAAAATTCATATATATATATAAAAATCCAAAGATTACAAATACGAATTTTCATTGCAATGCGTTCAGGTTTGGCCTATTTCTATATTTTTACTGCCTAGCGTAAGTAAATAAATAAACTATTGTTAAAAGACTTAAAATGTAATACCTTGTAGAATTAAGTGAAAACTAATTTGCGGAACATTTCATTATTGTGGAATGCAAGTGAAATGCTAAAATGCTGGACATGTGTAAATGGTCAAGAGGTTTCAAAATTGCTTGGCCACAATGGCCAATGGCCAACAGGACGTGTTTCACTTTCGCACAGAGACTCCAACATAAATATGCAGCAGTCCGACAAGATATACATACACACATACATACATACACATATAAATATATATGTATATCCGTTGCTATGTATTTTTAGTGAAATTCAAAACTATATTATGCTGCTGGCCACGCTCCGAGCACTGAAACTTGAAACGCTGCACTTGGGGTAGAACAAACACAGCTGGCAGAGGAGCTGAAATATAGGGAGGAGGTGGAGGAAGGAGTTGCGACTCAGACAAAGGCAGAGTCAACTGACCGAACAGTCGGACCGAGTTGGACTAAGTCACGTCACGAACGTCAGAAGAGGATGCTCATTGTTTGCAGACGTAAGTAAATGTACATAAAATTTATTTCAGCTCATGTGTTCAGTGTGTGGAGATGTATCGAATGAGGGGGCACAAGTGAAAGGGGGCGGGGCCATGGAAATATATGCAGATGTGACCAGTTTCTTGACTTTGCCCTTTTTGTTTTTGCAATAAACATATATAAAGATTTTATATGCGAGCCAACAACCATAACAGTCAGTCACACACACACACACACACACACACACACACACACATTTATATATATACTCTCAATCAATCGAAAATCGAAGCAAATGCGCTGCATTTGCTCAAATTCAATTTGTTTTTTTTATGAACAAAGCCTTAAAGCGTCGCAGACATTCGAATATTGATGTCCTGCTTGAAGAGATTGATAAGCAGCTTAGAAGCCAAATTTTTGCAGCATATATATATTTTGTGAACTTATTTTAAAGCTGTTGAAGTTGCAGTTAAGCTAAAAATGTAACTTTGTAATCAATAAATTTAAGCTTCAGCAACTTTTATTTATGACCAAACTAAGTTTATAAATTTATTAAATCCTAGCAAAAGGGTATATTAATTTTAGTCAGAAGTTTGGAACGCACAGAAGGATGCATCTGCGACTCTATATATACATATATATTCTCGATCAGCAAGACTGAGTTGATATAGAACTGTCAGTCTGTCTGGCTCAACGCAAGTCTCCTGCTAGTGTATTAAAACCAGGGACCGTAATCATTATAAGTTATATTATAAAAATCACATGTTAATCACGGTCCCTGATTAAAACTACAGAGTTGAAATTTTTGCACACTGGCGTCTTCTTCCTGCAGCATTGTATATATCGAAATCATCCGAATGGGATGACTATATCATATAGTTCCCATAGGACAGATAGGTTTAAGGAAATATTTTTGTAGAAAAATGTTTGTCGATATTGAAGTCTCAGACTTGAAATTTGGAATATATAGCCGTGTTCTCCACCTCCATACAAAAATATACATAGTTAATACAGCTATTCCCAAGGGTCGTGGCAAGTAACACTATATCTTCTACAGTTAAAGAAAATTTGGGAAGTAGGCTACTGTTGACCTCCCCTCAAGATCGATCAGAAAGCTATATATCTACGTTCACTAGGGACGTGGAAAATCGGGAAGTCTATCTTGTGTTTAACATAAATCCTCTAACATTTTGGGCGCTGTTAGAACCAGAGTCTTGAAACTTAAAACATATATTAGTATGAACCACACTCATACAAAAACATATAGTATATGAAGCTACGCCCATAAGATAGATACCCAAAAATGGACATTTGTTCCTTAAGCGCAACTGCTTCGAAAAAAAATATATGAAATTATGTACATCCGCCTCTTTGGGGCGTGGCTAATCGGAGAAAACTATATCATCCAATGTTATATGGCTAAAGCCCTCCTCTATAAATTGACTAAAGAGCATATAGATCCGCCTATTGAGGCGTGGCAAATCAGTCAAAACTGTATCTTCTACAATTTTATAACTAGAGACCTCAAAACGATCACATATGTCAATCTTGATCTCTTCTGGCAATTTGGAGAAAAATATATATGTATATATCCTTTACAATATCTAGGGTATTACCAAACTAAAGCATGACCGAAGTTAGTCCATCCCTCTAGTTTTTACTTTTTATAGCAGCTTAGGAATTTTATAGTTTTTTTTTAAAACAGTATCTCAACATTTTTCTTTCTTAAAACAAAAGTTCCTTTGTTGGACATTATATATTACTTTATAAAAACACATATGAGCAATATAATTTTTTTTTTTTGTTTTTCAACTAAGCTTTACGAATGTACTCACCGCATGAGAAGTTCACTAGTATTCTATACAGACATTCAATTGAATAGCTTTTCAAAGCGTGTCAACAGTCAAAAAACTTTCCACGATGTTTTGCAGCTGCAAATAAAGAAAGTTTCCACAATATATATATATGTATATACATGTCTATTGGTAGTGCGATTAACCTATATATACAATATGTACATGCGTATTGCGTATATCATTACAGTTACAGTGCTGCATACGCGTCGTATGCGTAATATTGCTGCGAACCTTTTTCTAACTTATGCAAATGCAAAGCAAAAAAAAAAGTGGAGAAAACAACACAAAAAACTAAAAGTAATAAAAAATGCTAATTTTATGTTATTGTTGCTGACTTTGAGTTGGTCGCCAGCTTTTGTGTTTTTTGTATTTTTCTTTATATATTCAGTGTTTTTTTTTCATTGCTTTAAAATTGTCGCCGTCATTATCCGTTGTCGTTGTCTTTTGCTTGCTTTTATCTTTGACACAGAACAGGAAATGATTTATGCAAAATGGCCGACGCGCAAATAATTTAAACTTGTCCCAGACACACACACACGCACACACACACACACATGTCTAGTTGACTAACACAGCACATTTGCAAGGTTTTTGCCTTTCTGCCCAGTCATTTGAGCTCATATCCTTTGGCTTATTGAAACTTCCGTTGCCGGATATTGAACGCTTTATTTATGCGCCGCACACACACACACACAGAGAGGGAGAGAGCATGAACTTGTGCTCACTTAAAGCGCACTTCAGCTAATTGCCTAATTGTAGCTTAATAAAAAATCAAAATCGCATTACATTTTCAGCTCAGGCATGGCGACCCACTCACTCACAAGAAAAACTATATAAAAAGCCAATCAAATTGATTGTATTTGATGGCACTCCCAAACACACACACACACACACAGAGAGCCCCTCCTTAACAAAAGCCCTAGGCATGAGCCATAAATCTTGAGCGCACTTGTGTTGCCTCCTTCTCAGCACTTGGTTCTTCCTATCCGCCTTCTGCGCCCTTCAAGGCCACCTTCGGCGGCAGCTGCAATCGCCTGAGTGTCCTGCGAGTGTTTGGCATGTCCAAAATGCACTGCAAGAAAAGAAAAAAGCGAAGGAATGGCAATAAGAGAAATGCAAGAACGGAATGCTGAGCATGAGTAGCAGCCAGCCACCCAGATGCAGCGACATATTTATGCTCTATCCCCTGGCAGCACTTTCTAACAGATTATCGCATTGGGTTTACTCTCTCTCTCTCGCTCACAAATAGAATTTGGGAACTTTTTCGAAAAACGAATCAATTTCAAGTATTTTTAAAATATGAAATTCGCACAGCAATGCGGCTTATGTAAACCATTTTTAGCGAAGGGAAGTTGTGCAAAGAAAAGACTGTAAAAGTTCAGTTGAAAATCGCTTAAAGGCAATTTTATTGTCCTTAATACATTTTAAGAGTTAAGGGTGAATCTTTCTCTAAGGAATGCATAAATCAGTTATTTGTATGTATGCATAAGATATATGATATATGTGTATCTATACGTATGTTTAACAACTTGGAAAATAAGTACAAACATGTATATCAAAATCTTATTAATTAATAAAAACCATATTTTCATTATTATATATTTATATTTTTAAAAAATTAGAAATCTTGGTAAATATACAAATTAAAAAAAAATACAAAGTATTTTATATATATTCTTTAAAAATAAATATTTTTATATATATAAAAAATAAAAATTTAAATTATTAAATATACATACATTTATGAATATTTGAAAAAAAAAATTAATAAATTTGACAGGCTTCTTCATTTTTTCCTAATTTCGTATACTTGTATATGTAGTCAAGTATATTGTTTTAAGCAATTTTTAATATGGTTGAAACTTAGCTAATGTTAATAATAATATAATAAAAATTATATATTATATAATAATAAAAATTATACTTGCTTATATATTAAAGTATACGAAATTATAAAAAAGAAAAAAATCTGTCTATAATATCATCCTTGCAGATTGTTTCTGTTTTTTTAATCGTTAATAAATTAACACTTTTTATACCCTGAACCCATTGAAAATGGGAAATCAGGGTATAATGGTTTTGCAAAAAGTATGTAACAGGCAGAAGGAGGCGTGGCAGACCCCACAAAGTATATATATTCTTGATCAGGGTGACGAGCTGAGTCGATTTAGCCCTGTCCGTCTGTCTGTCCGTCCGTCCGTCCGTCTGTCCGTCTGTCCGTATGTATGAACGCGTCGATCTCAGAACCTATAAGAGCTAGAGACTTCAAATTTTGCATGATGGTCTGTGTATACAGCGAAAATATCGAGTTTGTTTTAGATATTCGATAAATTTTTCCGTTTCAATGTTATCGATTTAAAACGTTATCAAGATTCAGTTTTTTGACCATAACTTTTACATATTTTTAGCTACGGCTGCAAAATTTTGTTTTTAGCTTTCTGTAAATAAAATACATTTTCTATTTTTTCATATTTTGGATACCGGCTCCACATTTCACAAAAAAAATTTATTAAAAAAAAAAAATTATCAAAGCCACAATTTAATTTTTTAAGATTTTTTAGTGAAAACCGTATTTTTAATAAATTAATAGCATTCAATGCAGAAAATTGCATTCAAATGCGTTAAGTAATACAGAAGTTATTAAAGGAAACATTGTATAAGCACGCGGCAGCAGCCTGTAAGTGTGCACACATACATTCAAATCAACTAAGCAGTAATCGGCGAGCGTGCTTCTGTGTGCATGGCATGTATGTATATGTGTGCATGTATATACAAATGTGTGCATGTGTATATGTGTGCATGTGTGCATGTGTGTATGTGTGCATGTGTGCATGTGTATATGCGCGCAGAGGTAATATGTATAGATAAAATATGTAAGCTAGGTTGTTTAAAACATCAGCTCGGACTTGGTTCAGGGGATCTCGTAGTCGGGCAGACCCGACTAGAGCTTTCTTACTTGTTTTATAATAGAAATTTATTTTAAATTTTTTTAATGAAGCTTTAGGTCACGTAATATTAAATATAATAAATATATATACTACAAATATATACTTTTCTATATGTAAATATACATACTACAAACATATACTATATATAAATATATATACTATATGCAATGCTATATACTATAGGAGAATTGGCAAGTTACTTAAATTACTATATATACTATACATAATCTAGTTAAGTTGGCAGTTCTCATCAATTATGTTTCGATTTTTAAATTACATTTTTAATTTTGTTAGCATAAGAGATTATTTCATCACAATTTCAATCTCTCTGAATGAATAACTCTTTTAAGAATTCAAACCTTATTTCAATTTGTTTGTGGAATTGATTGTTTTTCTGGGCATATTTGAAAATGTTCTAAATTCGTTTCATGATTACAAACAAATTATATAATCGTGCTTGTCCCAAATCAATTTTAATTTAAATTTCATTTCATTTTTTAGATATCACAAACCTTTCTATATAGGATAGACTGAAAGATCATTTAACCACGTATTATTTAGCTATCTTTATGAATAGACTACAATATATTAACCTAGTACTACAATTTTCCTCACTTATATAAAACATTAAGCAACTTAATACCTGAAACTATTTACAATCAAACAAAATTTAAATACATTTTATATTTAAATATAAATATAATAATATTCACAAAATATTCAAGAATAAATTACTTAAAACCAATTAAAACAAATATAATGAAAATTGTGTTAAAGTACCTCAATGCGCCATGCTTAAGTTAAGTCGGAAAATAATAATGCTCTCTTCTAATCTGTAAAGCGAAAGTAATGCAACTAAGAGCAGGATGAAGGAATCTAGTTGTACTACTTTCGAGGCGCTCAGGTTTGTTCCCCCCGCCCTGCTCCTGCTGGCTGGCATTTTGCTTGGCTGCTTTTTCGTTGTTGGGTGCATTAAAAATAAACGACTGTGGGCAGCGCTCAATTTGGAATGAAATTGGCGCAAATACCAAAAATTTATACAATGGCAAATGCAGCAGCAGGAAAATAAAGAAAGGCAAAAGGAAAACAGGCCAAAAAAAGAAAAGGAACATAAAATGAAAAGGAAAACACAAAAAAGCGAAAAGCAGCAGAGCACAAATTGAAAAGCCATACAAATCAAATTGCGTGGGTGTGTGTGTGCTTTTGTGGGTTATATAATTTATAAGCGGCCATCAGGAGTGCTCATTATGTGGCACAAAATAAGTAAGTGCCACTCGGTTTATACACAAAGTAAACAACGTGCCAAAATGCCTGACAATGTTCGCTCCACCTCAATTTGCCCCGCTCGGGCCTTTGCCTTATGTGTGTGTGTGTGGGAAATGCATAAAAGTGACCAGCACGCAGTGGCCATAAATGAGCCTTGAAGCACACTCACATATCTTCCCTCTCTCTCATATATACGTATATATATATATGGCACTTAAGTTTGTTACCCAGCTCTCGATTTTATATGACCCCCAGACCCTTAACCTTTCGCATGCTCCCATTGTCTTTTTGCTCGATAATGCAATCAATTTGGCTGGCCCGTTTCGTTAGCTCAATTTCTGCATAGAGCACGGGGGCACATTACACAAAGCATTCCAATAATTCTGGTACTTCGAAGTAATTTCCACAGGGCTGGCAAACAATCTGCAGTTTGCTTCAATGGCTTACAACATTGTTTGTAGATTGAATCAATTTTTCTGACTCTGAATACTACTGCAGCAACAGCATTAATTTGCGAGACTGAATGGGGCTTCAGTAACTGAATTTGAGGAAGTATTCTAGTTACATAATGAACAAAAAAGAGATTTAAATTCATATTCAAAAATACTAAAAAACTTAAAGTTAAATCTAAAATATCAAAAAAAAATAGTTAATGAAGTATCATTCAAAATATATAATAAATAAAATATTAGAAATTCAGTTCATATTCAAATAATATACAATTACAAAAAAGAATAAATCAATCAAACTAAAAAAACTAAAAAAATATAAATTTCATCTAAAATTTAAAATAAATTAAGCAAGTATTATTTAAAATATTTTTAAAAATTCAGTAAACATTCAAAAGATATTAAAATAATAAAAAAAAGAATAAATCAATCAATCATCAATGTTTACATGTTTTATAATAAAAATCAATCATGCAGGCTTTTGGGTAGCATTTTTATTAAATTATATTTTGATAATAAATATTTAATAGAAAGTCTGAAAGTATATCTCTTGCTCTTCCAACTTCATTGCAAAAAATTTAAAAATGATTTTTGAGAAGGTTTTCTCTGCTAGTTGAAATTCACTTTAATTTGCCAAAAGTCGCTAAATCATATTCGCTAAGCAAATTTATGGCCAAAATCGAATCGTTATCCAAATATATATTTCGAATAATTTGCTAATCGATTTGCATCCCTGAAACTCGGCATTGCTTTGGTATAGCCAAAGCAATGCTGCATAAATTATTGCCAATGCCGAGTGGAAGTTAATAGACTTTTCGCTTGTCCTAATGCAAATAGAAGGACTGTGGATGGTGCAGCGTGGGTGATTGCAAGAATCAAAGAAGGAAATGCATAGAATTTCGCGCAAAATTTAATTACTGCGAATTTAAGAACTGCGAACTGAAAACTGAGAACTGCCTCAAAAGATGCGCTCGACAGTCGCTGCCATCCAGCAGTTCGGCTTCGTTTGTTTATGCATATTTTAGAAGGCGAGGCTGCACATTAACTGTAGCATCTGCAGCAGAGGCAACAGCAGCAGCGGCATCTGCAGCATTTGGCATTGTTGTTGCTATTGCTGCAACAGTTGTGCAAACATAGCGCCCAATGCGCTGCCTTAATGACGCGCCGCCCTTTGACCTTTTGCGCGCTTACGCTGGCTTACGAAACGAACTTCGAGTACAACCCCGAGGGCAATTCGTTTGCATATTCATTGGTCAGTCCCACTTCCCATTCAACTTCCCAACCCGATTTCGTCTCGCTTTGAGCGTAAATATTCCAAGCACTTTAAACAATTCATTAATTTACATTTACAAGAGTTCAAGTATTTCGCGTAGATAACAAACTACAAAACAATTGCGCAATGTCAATTTGAATGCGGAATTATAAAATTGTAGTTAAAAGGAATACAAATCCTAAGATTCATTTTTTTAATAACAGGAATGATGTGTTGATAACTATAGTTTTCATAATGTAAAGGTTTTTATTCATCCATTTCTGTGATTATTCTGATTAAAAATTTGAGTTTTAATATTAAAAATATTTTTTTTTTATATTTAATATGTGAAACTAGATTAAGTTGCTTTTTCTTATCTTTTTTAAAGGTTTCTTTATATAAATGTTAGCTAAGCAGCTTAAAATATTTACTTGAGCAAATATATAATATATTTTTAAATATTTTTTATTTTATTTTGAATATAAGGAGATATTTTTAAAGTTTTCAAAATAAAAATATATAAACATACATATATCCTTAAAATATCAGCAAATACTTTAAGAAGCATTTGTTTTTGGTATTTGATATTCCTAGAACTTAGCTTTTTATTAAAATAAATATTTTTTTTTTTATATAAAATTGTGAAATAAAATAATGACAGAAAAGTCTAACTATCCATTCGTATATAAACCATCAAAGTTGTACCTTATATTAAATAAATTTTTAAATATTATATATTATGTAGATAAACTATTTAGCTATCTTTAAAAAATCGAAGAAAATACTATAAATATCATAAAATCCAAATAATATTATAAGATATTCAAAAGATAAAGATTTGTACAAAAATTGAAAATTATATATAAATGAAGAGACCAAAGTCGAAATATCAGCAAATACTTTCACAAAAAATTGTTCTTTTGAGGTATTCAAAGGATCTGTGTTATTGGTTTTTATTGAAGGAAATAGCTATTTCGCTAATTTTAAATAGTAAAATGAAAAAATGCAGAAAAGTCTTCCCATTTGTTAAATATTTATTATAATTAATTATAATATATTGAGCATCACTTTACTTCTTAAATTCATATAAATTATATGGACTAAATATTTAGCTATCTAAAATTGTGAGCCTCAAAGAAAATCGGAATATCATAAAATCCTATCACAAATAATATAATAAGATATTTTAAGAATATCCGTTTTAACCTATTTTGCAAAATAAATAACAATTTTTGTTTGTGCATTTTTTGAAAAGAAATAAAGAGACAAAAGAATTCCCATTTCGGACTGTGATATAATTGAGAAACGAATTTCAGCAAGCATTTATTGATATTGATTACACATACACGCACACAAACACAAAGCAATACACACAAACACACAAACTGGTCATGCAATCATTTCAAGCAATTTCCTTCTGCATTTTGCATAGACCGAAGCGAAGCTTGCTGTGAGGGGCAGAGGGTGGTGGGGGGCGTGGCGCCCATTTTGCCGTCTGAGCCGAAAAGTATGCTACAACTTTTTGATTTATATAGAGATTGATGCAGAGAGGTGTTTTAGCACATCAGCAGCACACAAATTAAGCAGAAAATAACAATAACATTGGCAAGCAGTGAGAGCGAGAGCGAGAAAGAGAACGAGAATGAGAATGAAAATGAAAACTCATGATGGTCATCATTTTCAAGCTAAATGCTTTCGCCCATTGCCCCGGTAATTGCCAACGAACAAAATGCCTTTGCTTTCTGCTCTGTGCAATTTTCCCATTTGCAGTGTTTAATGGAAAAATCAAGCCATCAGTTTTTCAGTGTGCTTATGTTTTCCCAGCTGCAGCATCTTCTTCTACCCATTCACTCTGCTAATTGCAACAACAATTGCAATGCAGCACTAACTGAATCTGAAGGCAAGAACTAGGCCATAGATATACACTCAGCGAGACAGAGAGGAGGCAGAGAGAGCTGCCACGCCCCCTCGGGCGTTTGGATAACAAGCTGGGTGCAAATTTTACAAATTATAATCGTCATTTGTCATGATGCTGGAACTCAACAAGGACACCGACTCGGACTCGGACTTGGTCTGTAGCCAGGCCCAGGCCTTCACCCACATCGCATTTTTATTGACACATTGAAATGACAAGGGACACGACGACAAAGACAGCGAGAGAGAGACAGAGAGAGAGAGAGAGAGAGAGAGGGAGAGAAAGATAACTACAGCTGAAAACTGAATTAGCAATTCAGTTAAGTTCAATTTTTCTGGCTCATAATCCAGCTCAGGCACGTCGTCTGCAACGGACTCCAAAGATTTCCAGCCCGGGACGACATCTTTGCAGCGTATCGAATAGCATGCCGCCAAATGCATCACGCATTGTTATGCTCAGATCCTCGATATGGCCGATGTCGCAGTAAGCCATTAGTCCAGTGCCCAGCAGCTGTTCGCAAGGTGTTCCCGCCACCAGGTGTGGCTCGTAACGGTAAACAGAGACGCAGAGACGCAACTGCTGACGTTGCAAGAGCAACGGTATCATCGCTCTCCAATTTACCTGCCTCATATCCAAGTCATCCTGCTGCTGCTCCTCTTCGAACAGCAGCTCTAGCTCATTGCGCTGCAGGAGTTGTAGGTGAAAACCAGGCCAAAAGCAGACGAGCAGCAGGAGCTTTAGCCAGACGAACTGCATTTTAGTTTTCTCTATTATATATTTGTTTTAAATTTATTTTTAATGTTTTTTCTTTTCAGTAATTAATATCACGTTTGCTCACTTCGAAGCTCGCAAACAGACTGCGAACTTCGAACTACGTGACTTAACGTTCCCAAGTCGGGAGTCTTATAAAGTCGGTCAGAATTCGATAGCTGACGTTTTGTGTGGGGCATGAGGATTGTAAATAAAACAAACTTGCGTCAGTCGAACTCGATTTCGAACTGGAATTACCAACTGCGTCAGCTTAGCTTTGAACATAGAATCGAAATCGAATTCGAATAGTTAACTAGCAGACGTCATAAATCGATTGAACCCGATTGAACTTGAATTCGAATAGATAACTTGTCAAAACTAACTTTATTAAAAAATATAGATAAATATACATGATTCAATCTATAATCTCATTTGATCTCAATATAAGCCAATAAATGGATCTAATAAAAAGGTTCAATTCGAACTAGAATTGAAAAACCCCACTGTACTATAAAATATAACAAATATGATATAAATATAATAAATAAAGTTCGATCTTGAAATCGAATTAAAATTTAAGTCATTTTTCAAGTTTTTATTCCAAATAAACTTTATAAAATGTAAAAAACTACAAGGTTCAAAATCTCGCTCACTACCTAAAAAAAAAAAAAAAAATATTAAAAAAAAAAATAAAAAAATGTTAGTTCAAATTAAATTTTAAATCAATTTAAAATTTAATGCTTTGAAACTTTATTTAAAAATTAGAAAATAAATCTTTAAATTTTATATAAATTTTCTTTTAAGATTTATATAAAATTTAAATAAGTCAGATCTTTTAATGACAAATCTTTTTTCAATATATAAAGCACATATGTAGAAATTGTGCAGCATTTTATCAAACCAAAGAGTATTTGCTAGTCGAATTAGCTCGCACATCTGCCATAATAACTAAGTTATAAAGTTGTTAAAATGCAATTTGATGATTCATTAAAAAAATCAGTAGACTCTGCTGAGAATCAACAATATATATAAATTTGAGTCTCTAAATATGCGTTGCAGCAAATGCGAATGTTTCAATGTTTAACTTGGTTTTAATTTCTAGATGGCAGACATGCTACGTGACTTGTGAGCGATTTCAAATGCAGCACGTGGCATGGAAAAAGTATTATTTGACCAAAGCGTAGACCTCAATTCGGAAGAATATACAAAAATTAAACGGAATTTTTAAAAATATTCAACAATATAACCAAATATAAGTCCTTAAGGATTTAATTGAAAACAATTATAAAAAATAATAAAGTAAAGAAATTTTTTAAAAAAATAAAAAAATTTTATATATTTTTTAAAATTATTTGGGTTCTAGAAGAGCTCTTGATTAATTTGATGAAATAAGGTCAATCGGTTATTGGAATCGTAAGTTCAGTAAGTTCAACAATTTATGAACGACTTCATCTTAAGAGAAAGAAAGTTTTATATATCCACTCAACCTGTAGGATTTCCAAGACAAACTGGGAAATACTATAAAGTGTTTAGTATAAATTATAATATATCTTATTGGCACTAAAGATTTGAAAATTGAAATATATATTCGTATAGAAAAATATTGAAATTTTATTCAACTCTCTACATTTTCAATGCCAATCAATAGTAGGCATCCCAAAAAGCTCAAAAAGCTACAGGTTATGGGTTTCGTTATTTGACCTAGGCAAAGCCTAAATTGATTATAAATATATAAATTGAATATTTTCCATAGATAAATTTAATAATGAATTGATGTTAAAATGCACTCAATTATCCATTTGAAATCATTTATTTTTAATTCAGCAAAGAAATTCGTAGTTATATTTGTGCAATTGAAAATGAACGCGAATAATTGAGCAGCAAAAATCGTGATAGATATCCAAGCACGAACAATTTAATATATATCAAATTATTTTTGACCAACGTATTTTTTTTTAGAAAAGAATTCATTTTCATTTTTGCCAACGCCAGCAACAGCTGCAAAATAATATTTGCATAGATTTTTATGCTCGACCCATAAATCGCTGGCAAAAAGTCAAACTAATAAATGTCGAAAGGACATGCAGAGACGCATTACACAACTAATTGGAGCTGTAGCAGGGAACAGGGAGACGGGAGGCGGCATTCGGGTTTTGGCTTTTTGGGCACCAGGATATGGCTGCAGCTGTTGCCCGATAAAGGGGTGAAACGTGCCAGCTAAAAAAGGGTGATCAAGTCAGGTTTGATAGACTAAAAGATACCCTGAACTCGACGACGAGAGTTCACATTAAATATATTCTTGCTTCCATTCCTATAATCTTATTTTTATATACATATATACCCTGTAGATTGTTTCCGTCAGGTGTAATAGACTTAAGAATACTCTGAACTCAACGACGAGACTTCACATTAAATATATTCTAATTTCCATTCTTCTAATCTACTTTTTATATTCATATATACCCTGTAGATTGTTGTCGTCAGGTGTGATAGACTTAAAAATACCCTAAACTCAACGACGAGACTCGATATTATTTATTCTATCTTTCATTCTTCTCATCTACTTTTCATATATATACGCTGTAGATTGTTCCAGACGGGCGTGATAGACCTTAGAATACCTAGAATACTAGACTTTATAGCAAATACTCTAGCTTTCTTCTATACATGCTGTTTTCCTTCTTTTACCCCCACTCCTTCAAAGCAACTCTCATACTTAAACCTATATACCCTTTCTACCCATTAATCTATAAAAATGATATGTAGAAAGCAGACGTATTTTTAAATTATAATTTTTTAATAATAATAAAACGAACAAAAAGCTGCAAATTCAGCTGCGGTTGCTGTGCGAAAAGGGGCAGGTCTTGGGGGGGCTGGTTTACTGGAGCGCTACGTGGTGTACGCTGCCATCCACAAAATGGCGTTGCGGCCATTTGCCATTTGCCATTCGCCGTTGGCCGGAAACAAATTACAGCAAACAATTTAAAAAATGTTTGCAAAGAACACGAACAAACAGGGAGCAACAACAACAAAAAGACAAGTGGAACTACACAAAAAGGAGCGACAGACAGACGGAAACGTTATCTAGGCAATGGAAGAGACAAACGGACAAACGGACAGACGGACAGACAGTCGGACATGCTATGGAACGCTTGGCCAAACAGCAGCGCCCAAGATAAAAAGTCCCTTTCAGTGCCAGAGACGATGTCCTGGAACTAGTTCCTGCTGCTGCTCCCGTTGCTCCTTGTGCCCCCCTTTCTCTACTTCACCTTCCGTTTAACCTTTTCGTTTCACTTAGTTAAGCAAAAAATTTTTATTGCCAAAATGCATAAATGAATAGAAAATAGTTACACAAACCAAAACAGGGCCAAAATCCACAGCCGCAGCCGCAGCCGCAGTCTGAAGAGCTGGGCTAGCCAGGACACTCACACGGACACTCTCACACACACACACACACTTGCAGTCTTTGATTTTTTTTATGCTGCCCTTTGCGCTATTTTTAGAGAGTCTCTCAAAGCACGCTACGTGCCACACCTAAGCCAAATGTTAACCTCAGCACTAAATCTGAGCTCGTCTAATAACTTGGACTGCTTGTTTGTTTTTCATAATTTTGCAATACTCTAAGATGGAGTAGTGTAATTTGGTCATGAAGTTTGGATATTTTTGAAAAAAAGAGGTTCAGGCTGAATCTCTATAATTTTTCTCTTATAAAAACGAAGATTAAACTGAATGCACTTAACAGTATTAGATATTATCATGGGTTATATAATAGAGGATAGAGGATTATAGATAGATAGTGTATAAAAAGATAATATATTGATAGAGTTTAGATGGATAGCTTATAGATAGATGGAGTATAGATAAATAGCTTATATATAGATAGTGTATAGATAGATAGCTTATAGAAAGATATAGTACAAAAAGATAAAAAGATAAGATATTGATAAAAATAAATGGATAGCTTATAGATAGATAGCTTATAGATAGATACAGTATAGATGGATAGATTATAGATAGAAAGTATATATAGATAGCTTATAGACAAATAAAATATAGATGGATAGCTTATAGATAGTTAGAGTATATAAAGATAAAAAAATAGCTTATAGATAGATGGAGTATAGAAAGATAGCTTATAGATAGATACAGAACAGATGGATAGCTTATAGATTGATAGAGTATATATATGTATATAGCTCAAAGATAGAATGAGTATAGAAAGATAAAAAGATAATATATTGATAGAATATAGATGGATAGCTTATTGATAGATAGAGTATAGATGGAGAGCTTATATATAGATAGAGATTAAGAAGATAAAAAGTTATTATATTATAGACTATATATGGCCTATATAGATATACATATATATATGGTATGGACAGATAGAGGACGGACTTATTGCTTTCAGATAAATAGAGTTTAGAAATTTAGTGTAAACATATAAGAGTAAATTTTATTAGATATTAACATACTACGGATATATCGAGTACCCAGAGATAGAGTATAAATATCTAGCATATACATACAGATACAGCATTAGTCTTTCATATTCTGTAGTCCAACTTTTTTCTCCTAGTTATAGCTGTTTGTTTCACCTCGTTTGTGAAGTCAGCCAATTTTTTCTTTTACTGTTGCTTTTGGGTCTGCAATGATTTAGACATTAGATGGGGGTGGAGCAAATGGCAAAAGGCAAACGTAGCTGCATGGCCGAGCCTTCAATCAGGCAGACCAAGTACTTGCAACACTTTGCTACCCCCCGCCCAACCCCTTGCTCATCAGACACATGCGTAACTTTTTGCAACATTTCAATTAACAAATAATAAACAAGCTGGCAACAAAAAGCGCCTAAAAACACACGAAACTTGCACTGGAAAAAAAAGAAGGAGAAACAAGTACAAAAAGTTGTTTCGTAAGCAAATCAGAAAGTCATCAGAGTGCCAAAAATAGGCAAAAGCTCCGAAGCCAATTTGCATTTGGGCCGATGAGGAAGAGCTAGGTCCAAGGGAAAGTTCAACGAGCCTGCCTTCGCACATTGCCTGAGCACTTTAAAAGTAATTTATCCTTTTTAATACCCAGTAAGCAGTGTGAATAAAGGGGTATATTAGCAGAAGTAGGCATGGGCGTTAACTCTAGCATCAAAGAGACGAGTGGATATGATTTAGCATCAACTAAGTAACGGCTCCTATGAGTTTAAGTAAAATCGATAAAAATCGACTTATATATTTTATCGATTCCTTATCGAAATGCATGAAGTTTTGCTTAAGTCACTAAGTATTAAGAGTATTAACAGTTCGTAGTTGGCTACAGGGTATCTGTTTATCGGTTACACCTTCATTAGTGTGCCCTTTTAGTCAATTTTTCAGAACTCGACATGCCATTTGCATAAAACTTGCATGTGCCTCAAGTCCCGTTGGCATAAAATCCACTTTGTTGGTAGCATCAAAAATTGCAACTGTCTTCAGTTGTTGCAGTTGTTGTTGTTGTTGCAGTTGTTGCAGTTGTTGCAGTTGTTGTTGCTGGCATTGTTAATTGCAGCGCTGCTTACGGGTAAGTTTTCAATAATGCGGAAAGCATGTAGCCAGAAAATTCCTTTTGTGCATCAATCTCTAATGACTTTCCTTTGTTCTACCCGAAAAAAAAGAAAGTAAAGAAAATCTCGAAGAAAATGTAAAGAAAATGTGTCAATTTGAGAACTTACTTAGCCAAAGTGCCAGCCAAGTTAGCGTGTAAATATATGCTTAACGCTTCACATTGAGCGGATGAGCCGCACTTGAGTGAAAGTTTTATTGAACCACTAAGCACATGGGACGAACACCACATGCAAGCAAAATTGATGAATGAACAAAAGAAAAGAAGTGAAGCCGGCAAAAGAAGGAACAAAGAACTTTACAGCTGCCCGACATTGTTTACAAGTGTTGGTAATTAGGTGAGGGAGTCGCCTCTGCCCATAATTAGCTTGTAATGATGATATTGCGGCCTTGCTTTGCATTCACTTTCAGTTCGATTGCCAATAGATAGGCGGCTCCCTGCCATAATTAACGGCCTACTGCACACCCTACGCGCACTCAATCATGGCTAAATTCCGTTTGGCTATAAGCAAATAAATCTGAAGGCACCAATCAAGACCGTAATTAATGAACAACTGGACATGAGGAACTCTGAATACCCTACTTAGTGAGTTTCTTTCTGATTGAAGCATAAAAGTAACTAAATCAAATTCTATTTCAACATTTCAGGCAACGATTGGTTGTGATTGACTGATTGATTCATTGGCTGATGTAACAGCATAAGTAAACAAAACTACATTTTGCAACGATATGATATATGAATACCCTATGAAGGTATAAAGGTAATCTGTGTTTTCTGAATGATTGATTACTTGATTGACAGACTGATTGCTAAGGACAGACAAATAAATGTAACTCTTATCAAACATCTTGGATGAATACCAACTTTTACTTTAGCATGCGGAGCTCTGTAGATGCAACACTGTTTTGATTGATTGATTGACTCATTGATTTATTAGTCTCAGCAGTCATAAGAGAAATCTGTAACGACAACTTATTTATTGTATTGCAAATAAAACTCTCAATCCACTACGAAGTTGTAAATGTTGGCTCTGACTGATTGATTGATTGATTGTCTGACTGACTATAACAGTCTCAGCAAACATAACTGAATTCTGCAACGATAACTTATTTATAGGGTAGCATGTTAAACGCTCAATCCACTTGGAAGTTGTAAATGTTGGCTCTGACTGATTGATTGATTGACTGATTGAAGACCATTATAAAAAAATGTAGTTCCAAGTTATTTTTCTAAGCAAATACCAATTTATAATGGGGCACTCAATGCCCTGAAGACCCTACACTAAATTTTTGGTCTGACTGATTGATTGACTGGCTGATTGAAGAATATACACAAATAAAACTGCGACAATCTATGTATAATAGAACTTGCATAACTTTGTATATACTAAAAATGTATCAAAAGCAAGGTAAACTGAAAATTCTGACTGATTGATTGATTGACTGACAGACTGACTGAAAAGAAGTAAAGAAACAGCAAAAGTTAAAAGGCTTAATGTGAGTAAAACATTTATAAAGAAAAAATTATTTCCTTTCACAAGATGCTGGATTGACTGACTGATTGTAAATTAAATGCTGAGTCATAGCTGTAAAAGCTAAGAAGCTTAAATAGTATAGGCTCCTCTTATACCTATCAGCTATGCCCTAAAGAATGTTAGGGTATTATATACACAACTCAACGCACGATTTGCATTTGCAGCTAAAGTTAAATAACTCAACGTATGGGCATCTGAGGGCTTCAAGCACTTCTAGCTAACACATACATACGCAGATATGCACACATACATATAACCAAACAAGTACAGAGCTGCATATTCGTATTTGTTTGCGTTGCGCGTGAATGAGCCAATGAATGATTGGAAAACTGTGAATGATTGAAGGCTTTTGTCTGAGTATAATTTAATTAAACAAATCAAAGCAGGGGATGTGTTTGTGAATTTATGTCTGTGTGTGTGTGTGTGTGTGTTTACCGGGGCTGTCAAGTGGGTGTTGTTAATACTCGTTCACGAAGTGAAAAAGAGTAGATTGGATTGAAGTTGGAGACTTGGAATTTTGAATATGAACTGTTTAAAGTCGTCTAAGAAAGTGTAAAGGAGCGTCTGCTGTGGGCGTGGCCAATCGTGAGTTAAACTAGCATTAACAATTTTAGAATTAGATTCGTCTAAACATAGATTTTTTCAAATATTTTCATTATTTTAGGAGCGTGAAAGAGTATTATGCAGTTAGTTATGCTCAATTGCAGCATTCTTTATTGTTTTTTTTCCGGTAATTGAAAATGTGTTCAGCGTTTGCGAATAAATAGCTGAAGGCGGGGCAGCGACCATTCAAATCCTTAAATAATTAACAGCTCTTTGCACGCTTCCGCATATTTGTTAATGCTTATATATATACAAACATATATGCATATATATGTATATATATATATATATGATTGTCATTGTTTATACACGTATTTAATTTTGCGAATTTATACGAACATTCTGTATATGTTTGGGTAAACATATGGTTTTAGCCAACATTTTGGGACAACGCCGTGCATAAAGTCAAATATATTAAATGGCTTTTGAATACCTCAACATTTATTTTCATATGCTCTTAGTGAAATTAGCTAAAAGCCGGCAAAAATTATTTATAAATGGGGTGCTAAAAATAATTACCATATTTTATGGCATTTTTATGATAATTGAAAGCGTTTTATGATTTATATATATTTTTTTAAATTCGTTTGCGTATTAACACATTTGATTATTTATTGCATAGTTTAGGCTTAAATGCAATGCATCTAAAATTTATTGGTATTTTTTTTAATCTTCGCTTGATACTCTGTTACATTTTAATCTTTATTGTTAGGTTTTTAGCTATAAAAACTATTTGCATAGTTTGGATGGAATGTAAGCAGTTTTATATTAGCTCAGCTTTTGCATATTTAATGTTTACCTGTTAACAGAAAATGTTAACCACAGTATTTACATTGCTAACAAGTGAGAATAGTCTAGACGGGAGTGCATGACTTGGAGATACCCTGTTTGGAATTCATTCTTTTGCATGTGAAATATGGCTATAAACTAGAGGTATAATTTTATTTCTTTTAAAATGGGTTTTACCGATTCTGTTGATGTATCTTAAGACTGAAGTAAGTTTTTTTATGAGAATATTTATCTTAAGTATAATGTCTCTAGCTCTTAAAATGATTTAAATTACTTTCATGATTTAGAACAAAATTGGATCTTGATATTAAGATATAGTAAAAGATCAACGTGCAATAGTCCTTAGTTGATCTTTACCAAGAATATATCATATCAAAAATATATTTATATATGTATAACTAACATAATTAAGCCTGCTTATCCAGTTATAATTCAGTTCAAAGTATTCAAACTTTTTTATATATAAAAACCTATAGTTATTTGTAACTTATGTATCTGATGTTTTAACCATAAAAGAGCCTTGATAAACGTAACATTAATCACAGCAATTAAAATTCATAAAAATGCTATATAAAACCGCAAAAATTTGAAATGCCAAATGCCAAATACCAAATGCGAAATGCGAAATGCATTGGAATAATTGTTAGCTTGTGTTAGGCAACGATATAATAAAACCTTTAAAATGAGTGTTAAATATTAAATGAGAAATGCAAAAACAATTCCATTACAACATTTTATGCAACCTAATGGCTGTCACATTCCAAAATGGCGCTGCATCCGGAGACAAAATGGCGAATGCAGCGGGCAGCGGGCAGCAAGCAGGCAGAAGCGTGACCTTGTACAAAAATGGAAAGGCAATAATAAATGGTCCTTCGTTAAGTCCTACTTCTGCCAGAAACACATGCTGAGCGAATCTTCAGTAAAAATGGAACCGGTAAACAGGGTGTCAACAGAACAGGGTGTTTCATTCAAAAACTAGCTAAACAGAGTCTTTGTGACTATTGACTTTAATCAGCTTCAAAAGCTTACTGTTATGCACGGAATTAGTCTTAAGTTGAAATTAACTCAAGAAGATAAATAAGAAGATATCGCTATACCTTCCCTAAAACTTAGATACCCTCTTTCACTCTCTAAGCAGGATATAAGCAAAAAACAATTAAAAAAGTTTATAAAAAACTCTAAATCAATTAAGAATAAGATGTACTTAGCTAGTTAAGACTCTGCCATATATCGACTAAGGTATTCATGCCTCTTGGAAATATATAAGCATATGTGTATTAGAGGGTAGTCTAAAAAGTTTACGTCCCAAAAAAAATATAATAATATAATATTATATTAATATATTTATTTATTTATTTATTTAATTGTTACAGAGAATTAATTCTAAATAACAATTTATTATAAAGCCAGAGCAGCAAAGGCTTTCTGGCAGATATTAATATAATAATATAATAATATAATAATATAATAATATAATAATATAATAATATAATCATATAATAATATAATAATATAATAATATAATAATATAATAATATAATAATATAATAATATAATAATATAATGATATAATAATATAATAATATAATAATATAATTATATAATAATATAATAATATAATAATATAATAATATAATAATATAATAATATAATAATATAATAATATAAAATTATAATAATATAATAATATAAAATTATGATAATACAAATTTATGAAATTAACTTTAAATGTTTCTAACTTTTTAACTTCATGTTAAGTTTTGCAATCTTTCAGACATCTCTCGTATATATATATATATAGTTTATACTAAATATACTTAAGGTATTTTGCTTTTACTTAGAACTCCCTTCCATACAACCCTCTAGCATCGATTTTTCTGCTGTAGGATATATAAATGTGAAATTGGCTTAAATTGACAGTTTGAAGCGCAATTGTAGAATAACAAAACGTAAGAAAGTTTAACAAAAAAAGGAATCATTTCTAAACTTTTCGCTCCTTTGACAGTCCCCGAGCTTTAAAACTTTTTGCAAAAAAATCGCTGGAAAAAATCACAAAAACTATTTGCGACTTATCGCCGAAAAAAGAAAATATGGGCCATTGAATAAATATCAAAAGCAAATGGTCATAAATATTTCTGATCAGCTTTTCATGCCCGACTCCCTTTTTTCTATGCTCTTCTTTTTTTTTTTGTAGCAGCCGCAATATTTTTTTATGGTATCTTTGCACATGGCGCAACGAACAGGAAAAAAAGAACGAAAATGCTTATTTTTAGAGAGATGCGAGACACGTTAAAATCATTTATGCCGCTTAAAAAGCCACAAATGTCGGCTGACATCCCGACTGCCCGGCTGACAGCTGAGCAATGTGGACTCTTTTTTTTTTTTTTTTTTTGCAAAAGGGATTTGCACGGCTGTAAAGCGAGCGCTGAAAAGTGCGAGCAACAATACTCGTACATAACGTATACTTTTTACGACAATAGAAAACGCGACGAGGAGCTTTACGATGCCCGCATCATTTGATTTTATTGCAAATGGGCCGAAGAGCGAATCGCAAGTGTCAAAAAACAAAAATGAAAGACGAAGCAACAAATATTAAGAGAACCAAAAAAAATTAGAAAGAATGAAAGAAAGAGTATTGTAGACTAGAGAGTGCTTGACTAGAAGATACTCTGTTAAAGCGAACTATTGAAGCTAAAAATGGAAAATTTATGACTGAAATATAATTTGTTGATTTTTTCAATTTTGTCTTTTAGATTTTTAGAGTGTTTAGGAGATTTCAAATAAGCTAAAAAAAAAACTATCCCACTCCGGAAACATAAAATTTCCACCACAGTCTTCATTTTATAATTTTGGAAACGCGAAATATTTTAGGTTTTTCATTTTTTTCACTTTAAAAACTTTATTTAATTTACCAATCGAATTTTAAAATATCATAAGTAATAAAATGAATAATTTTATAAATAGACCTAAAAAACCTTTCGATTAATTGCACTAAATGTGATCTGCATAGAGCATATGAAAAACTTGTTAGATTAATCTCTTACATTATGCAGACAAACTGAATTATGATATGGATATAGCTAAATCGATTCGACTAATATTGCTGAAGAAAAAGGCATATACTTCTTAGTTACTTAGTTAATACATTATAGGGGTAGCAAATCGATATTTATCGACTTGCAGAAATCAAAAAAGTCAAGAAATTCGATCTGTTCGTGACATATGAAAAACTTTTAGTGTATCTCTCCCGAAATTGTTCCAAAACGATTTTTGGTGTCGTGCGGGTGGGGAAATATTCTAAAATAGTTAGCGACGGTCGGATAAGTGCTTGATCATAAGAGACTCTAGAGATATACTCTGAGACGGCGGTATTCCAGAGATATCCGTTCGGTAATCTTAGAATCATTCCCAACCAGCTTGAATATATTTAATATAACTTATATAAAGACGTCATATAATTATTTGGTCAACATCATCTTTCTTATTACCCTTGCGTACAGGGAATAAAAATACAGCTAACTTTTTGGCATGTTTTGAGGTTTAGTATCTACTTTTATCATTTTATCTATATACTTCTTAGATTCATCTTTTCAATGCACAGAGGCTATTAGAAATAAGCCAAGTTTTTCTTTGCCCTGTCTCGTGCCGTGTCATGTGGTTCGGTTCGGTGGCGTATGAGCAATGCGAATGGTGGCCCCGTCCTTGAGCCAGTTGCGCGGCCTTTTGTTTGTGATTAATGCGATGATTGTGACAATGGCGCGAATGCAGCGATGCGCAGCACGTCAAATGCAAATAACCGGCGGGCTGAATATAATCAAATCGAAAATGGCAACAACATCAAAGTTGACAACAACGACGGAAACTGCAACAGCAAATGAAACAATACACAGAGCCTAGCTCCAAGGGCTCCAAAGGATGAGAGAATGGGCAGGATGGGAGGATGTGTCAAGGCCAGACGAATAT
The DNA here is from genome assembly GCA_035045545.1 of Drosophila gaucha. Taxonomy (NCBI): domain Eukaryota; kingdom Metazoa; phylum Arthropoda; class Insecta; order Diptera; family Drosophilidae; genus Drosophila; species Drosophila gaucha. The sequence continues at coordinate 5,660,641 of JAWNOY010000252.1, forward strand.
CAATTAAATTATGGAATACCTACTGCAGCTGTACGTACACAGGGTGCAAAGCTCTTCATGCATCTGCTGCTTCTGCTACTCGAAGGCTTAACAAACATTTGCATGTTTTTCCATTTTATTGACATTTTCTATTTGCCGACGGACAGGACATGAAAAGGACATAGCCGGGCTGCAAGACAGTACCGGAAATGCCGAGACATACCGAAAATGTATATGCGACAGGTTATTTCTATTTGTGCCAAAACATTTCATACTTTGGCATGTCACATTAGCATAGATATATGACATATGTATTTGGAAAATGGGTTTAGCAACTGCATTTCCAGTTTAGTTTGAGGAACATTTCGTATTTTGACTTTTTATTGAAACAGAAACAAGTGGCTGGAAAAACAAGACGAAAAGCTATAAAAATAAGCTGAAGACTGGAAAATAAAAGGAGATTGATAGATTGAAAGAGGAAGATGTTAGCGGGAAAGAAACACAGACAAAAGGACAGTTTGGAGGAAGAGATTTGATGAGAATTTGAGAGAGTGAGAGAGAGAGAGAGAGAGAGAGAGAGAAAGAGAGAAAGAGAGAGAGAGAGAGAGGGAGAGAAAGGTATGTGATAAAAAGGGACAGAGAAAGAGAGAGAGACAAAGAGAGTGAGAGTGAGAGAGAGAACGATAGACAGATAGACAGAGCAAAAAAATAGAGAGAGGGAACGATATATAGAACAAGAGAAACAGAGAACATCTCATAGGAATGTCTTGGAGTTTATAAGAATCCAATATAAAAGCAACTGATTTTCCAACGACTTAATAAGATGTGAGATCATAAAAAAAAATGCATTATGTACAAATATGAATTATAATTAACATTTCTGAAATCTTTAGGGAGGAAACGATAGAATAAATTCAGAGAGTAAGAGACAGATATTAATAAAGAGATATGTATAAAATATTTATATAGTAAGAGAAAAGTTTGGTAGGGATACATTAAGCTCATCAGAATCACATACAACGACATGGAGAGCGCGAAAAAGAGATTGGGTAAAAGCGCCATAAACAAAATGGCGTACAAAAGCAACAAGCAGCAGAGAGCATATCCTAGGCATTTCTTAGTTCTTTTCTTAATTTTATGAAAGTAGATGTTGCCAAAGATTAAAAAGTTAGTTTTAATAAAAAAGTATTATAAAAGAGTAATACACAGTTGGTAATACCCGCCAGCCGTATTAAAATGTATTAAAATGATTTACTTTCAGACGCCATTTTTTATTTTACCAACTTCATTTTTGCACAGAAAAGAAATTGAGGCACCTGTGACACTTGCAACTGATTAAGCTTAATGTAAAGTCTTGAGCACAACTTATTATTAAAGAAAATCACGTTTGTGTAACGCGTATATACTTAACAGCAATTAATTACAGATTTTCACTTAATTATTTAAAATATTTGACTCGAAAAACTGCAAACGAAATTTACTAATTTTTGCGGTTCTTATTGAAGGCAATTCGTCGATACTTGTGGCGGTCGCGCAATAAGCGATATACTCGATCGATATGCTTAGAAATGTGGCGGCAATTTTTGATATTACGAATTATTGTTACAACGGAATTCGCCAAAAATATCGATAACAGCGCAGCTGTGTTGAACATTAAATTAGAGTTACCATATTACAAGCAAAATGCGAATGCTAAGTGTGAAAACAAAATAACTTAAATACATTGTATTACATAACATTACATTGAATAATATTACTTAATAAAGTTACATGATAAAAATAATTTAAACATGAATAAATTTAAATGAAATGCATGTTACACATATTCAATTCGCGCGCCCCATCTATCGATAGCCATCAGCTGTTTGCATATAGTAGTCCGAAGCAACCCTGCTTTTGTTTTGTTTCCTGCTTGCCCAAGGATCAACTTATTAGAAGTATAAACATAAATAGCTATTAGTATAATTAAAATGTCAACCTGCACAGCCACCGAGATAGCAGAGAAGCGCCGCATTGCACTGGCCAAGCTGCAGGCAAAAAAAAACCAAACACCAGCCATCAATTCAAACACGAAGCCCGCAACAAGTGTCAGCGAACAACTGGGCGCGAAGGCTGCGTCCAATTTTTACAAATCGCCGCCTCAAAATAATGCCAAGGCAGCGGCAACTAACACCAACAACAATAGCAGCCAAAACAAGAGCTCCGCCTTTCTGAACGCTCTCAAAGCCATAAAGACTACGAGTACGCGTGAATTGAGTCGCGCCTCCGCTCATCCATATCAAAGACCCAATGGAGCAAGCAAACCCGTTCTTTCGCTCAGTCCGGAGAAGGATCAACCGCTGGCTCCTGTTTTTACGAAGTCAATTAATTGTAAAATATATTTGATAAGCGCGCAGCGTTTTGCTGTCGTGCCTTCAGGCTACCAGCAGCAGTTGATTGAAGTCTTCAAGAATATACCCAGTAAATCGTATGATGCACAAACCCGCAACTGGGACTTCGATCTCAAGGATTACCAGCTGCTGCAGCAGCACGTAGGAGATCTGAAACCTCATGTCGTTATTGGAAGTATACCTAAGAAAATCATTGAGCTGTGCAAGCAGCGCATAAAGCCATTGGAGCGGAGCGTCTTGGCCTCCATTGAACGGAAGCTGGCCGAGAAGCTGATGCCCTTCCAGGAGGAGGGCGTGTGGTAAGAGAACTGCTCTAAAATTGCAAGGAATATCTACTATATGCATCCCTCTTACAGCTTCTCCATAGCTCAGCAAGGACGCGTCATGATCTGTGATGAAATGGGCTTGGGCAAGACCTATCAAGCTCTAGCTGTGGCGGACTACTTCAAGGAGGATTGGCCTTTGCTCATCTGCACTACAGCCAGCACCCGCGACGCCTGGGCTAAGCATATAACAGAGCTCTTGCCATCCGTGCCGGTGCACTGCATCCAAATGCTGACCAATAGCAATATGTATGTAGTTGATGCCAAGATTCTGGTAACCAGCTACAACATGATGGAACGCTATATGGATAAGCTGATGGAGCGGAAATTTGGCTGCGTTATCTACGATGAATCACATACCTTGAAGAACAGCAAAGCCAAGTGCACGGCCGTAGCCAAGCGGCTGGCAGATCAGGCCAAGCGTGTAATCCTGCTCTCCGGCACGCCCGCTCTCTCTCGTCCCCTGGAGCTCTTTACGCAGCTCCAACTCGTCGACAATCGCTTTATGAACTTCATGGAATTCAGTAGGTCTAGCTAATCTATATAGTTATACTCTTTGTAATATATTTTTAATTTTGTCAGCCTCCCGCTATTGCGATGGCAAGCAAACGCATTTTGGCTGGGATGCCAATGGCCAATCGAATTTGGATGAGCTAAAGGTCATCTTGAAGCTCAAATATATGCTGAGGCGAACCAAGGCGGAGGTGCTGCCACAGCTAGCTGAAAAGAATCGGTAGATAATATAATTACATTCCAATTCACATATAATTCATATTTCCTTTTGCAGTGAAACAGTTGTGCTTGATCCTGCCTTGATTTGGACAAATGATGCTGAGAAGAGCACTTGCCATGAGCTCAACAGTGAGCTGCAAAAGGCCAAAGGCAGATCTCGAGAGGAGCTACTCCTCCGTTTCTATGCGCGCACAGCGGAGGTCAAAACAAAAGCTGTCTGGTAAATGGGAAAAGTCTTTAAGCAAACTCAGCTGCAGCCTAATTTATTTATATTCTAGCGCTTATCTAAAAACTTTGATTAAGGAAAAGATGAAGTTCATCATCTTTGCACACCATCGCGTCATGATGGATGCTATAAGCGATTGTCTAAGTGCTTTGAAGGTCTCCTACATACGCATCGATGGACAAACGCGCAGTGATCTGAGAGCCGACTTCGTGGATACCTTTCAAAAGAAGAGCAGCTGCAAGGCTGCAGTCCTCTCGCTAAAAGCCTGCAACTCGGGCATAACGCTAACTGCAGCAGAAGTTATTGTATTTGCAGAGCTCGACTGGAATCCTAGCGTATGTCTTAGCTTAAGCTCAATCGTAATCCTGTTCACATTATTCTCCTTTCTTATAGACCCTAGCGCAAGCAGAAAGTCGCGCCCATCGCATTGGTCAAACCAAGCCCGTCGTCTGTCGCTATCTCATGGCCAATCAAACAGCGGATGATACCATTTGGAATATGTTGAAGAATAAGCAGGACGTGCTGAGTAAAGTGGGCATCTTTGCCGAGAATCTGCAGCAGGCCACCCACACAGCAGCGCCCACAATTGTAAATTTTTAAATTCTTATTAAACTAACTTTAACTAATTCCCTTTATTAATTGCAGTCGAACAAGATTGATCAGTATTTCTCGCCAAACAAAGCAGCAGCCAAGTCAGAAACAAACTCAGCTTCAGCTCAGGTCGAAAAGAAGCCCCCAGCAATGGATAGTGAACAGGATATAGCTGCCTTTTTCAATGAAGATGATGATGATGATGCCTTTAAGGACTTAGACTTTTAATGGTACAGTTATATTTTTATACATTTTGCAGGTTTTTCTTTATCTAATCATAAGAATGAATAAATCATGAACTAATTTTGATGGTACAGCTATATTTTTATAAATTTTGCAAGATTTCTTTTATTATCCGTAAGCATGAATAAATCTTTAATTAATTTCGATGGTATAGTTATATTTTTTTTACATTTTGCAAGATATTCTTTATCTTAACATAAAAATTAATAAAAATTTGATGAAATTTATAAATATTTTTATAGTTCACTTGTTGTTTATATATTTTAAAATAAATTTGAAAGAAAATATTATGTTAAATGTCAAAATATATAATATAAATATAATGCATAATATATAAAATATCAGCTATATTTTGATAATATAACAAAACCTAAACTAAATTTAAATTATATTGGGTCGTTCACTAAGTAAATTCGTTTTCTTTACGAAAGATGGCAAAAGGTATTAGATCAAAATGGGGAATACCTAATTTCATAAAATGTTTTATAAAATAAAAAATTCGTGTTTGAATTGCACTAAAAAAAAAAGAAACGTTTGTGAACTTATTTTTAGGGATTCGAACTCTTGTTGTAGAACAAAAAATGTCTTCTTGTCTTAAGATATATTCAAACCATTGTTGTTAATAGAAATAAAAAATCTCTTGTTGTCTTAAGATAGGTTCGAACCCTTGTTGTTAGTAGAAAAAAAGTCTTGTTTTCTTAAAATCGAAATTTTATCAAGAACAAATATTTTTATTTATTAAGTTACAAAATGTATACTAAAAAATGAATAGATATATTATATAATAAAAATAGAATATATTATATAATAAAAATATTTTTTAAATATATACTTTATTTTTATAGATCTATACTATAAATCTATTAATGAAATAGTATAGATCTATAGTCAAGACCAAGATTAAATGTGTTAAGTAAAGAATTAAAATTGTAGCTGTAGTATATATGAAAGGAAAAACATTCCTTAACTATCCAGACAGAGTTATATAAATTTACAAAATTAGCTTAAGAACAAATATATATATAAGAAAATACATCTTTTTACTATCCAGATAATTTATATAAATTTGTTTAATATTGTTTGAAAGATATATAGAAAAGCTTAAGTAGTAGAAGACCTACTTATAGATATAGTACTTATATATATCTGATCAGTTAAAACAGCTCAAAAGCTAAAGTCTTGCTTATATTATCAACCTAGCAATTCCTTCCTGGTTTTAACATAAAACAAGGCTAAATCTTAGAGCTAGCTTAAGTTTATTTATAAAGTTAAGAACACATGAGATAAACAAAAAAGATCCTTTGCGCATGCCCACAAATTAGGTAGCTAATCCATTTGTAAGTGCCTTGGCAACGAACTCCAAACAACAGTCGAGCAAACATTTTGAATTGACTCAAAAAACAAATAGTATAAACAGAATATATATATCGAGGCATGGATAGCTCATTGGGCGATAATGCGGAGCTGGCGGGCGAGGAGGAGGATGTGGGCGACGACTTTAATGTATCTTTCATGCAGGACATCATCACACTAGAGTAAGTTAGCTCTATAAACCTCTTTTTAACATTTCGATATATAGAAATCCGATTCTTGCTTTAGTCACTCCTTTGGCTACGATTGCAAGCGTTTGTTTAATCTGGTTTTGGTAGATGATGATACTTTGGTCTTTGCGTCCGGCAACTTTTTGCACTACTTCAGCATATCCAAGCGTGAGGTGACGTTTCGGGAGACTGTCTTCGGCTGTGGCATAGGCTTTATCACAGTAAGTACTTCCGACTATAATTAGGCAGATGAAATACTTTTCATTCTTGCAGAAAAACGAACGGCCGGAGTTTAGCAATCTGTTTACTGTAGCTGAAAATGGACCCAAGCCTACGATCTTCATCTATGAGTATCCCTCGCATGATGTTCGCATCAAGCTCTTGAATGCAGCCAAGAGCTGCTTCACTGCCGGCTCCTATAATTCGAGCGGTGAGCTTTTCGCCTCGCAGGCTGGCTATCCGGACTTCATCATCACCATTTGGCGCTGGGAGAAGGCGGAGGTGGTGCTGCGTGCCAAATCCTTTCAGAGCAATATATTGTTCGTTCACTTCTCCGAACATAACCCCATTTTGTTGTGCTCCGCCGGCTTCAGCCATATCAAGTTCTGGAAGATGGCGAATACGTTTACGGGACTAAAGCTCAAGGGGGATCTGGGTCGATTCGGCAAGACGGATTTCAGTGATATCTATGCGATGTATATGCTGCCCGATGAGAATGTCATCTCGGGCTCCGACTGGGGCAACATGCTGCTGTGGGAGGCGGGCCTCATCAAGTTCGAGGTCTGTCGTAAGGGTCGCAAGCCGTGCCACACGAAACCCATCACACGGATAACCATGTCGAATGGCGAGGTGACAACCGTCGGCATGGATGGCTATGTGCGCATCTGGTTCTGGGAGACAGTCGACATAGCCGATCCGCCGGAGGATGATCTCTTCGTTGAAATCGATCCCATCTATGAGTTTAAAATATCGGAAGTCGAGTTACGTGGCCTGCAAAAGATCAAACCTTTCGATAACACCGATTTCGGCTATTATGCGCAGGATGGCGGGGGTGGAATTTGGTTCTGCGATATCAATACGTATGATGTGCCTAAGCCACCGAAGCAGCTGTACTCCTGCGTGGGCGGACGCGTGCTGGCTGCCCAAATGTCAGCCAAATCTCCTCACCTTCTGGCCCTCTCAGAGACTGGCAAAATCTTTGTCTACGACTTCGAGCGAAGGAAACTGCTGTTGGACAAACAGTTTGCTTCGAACGGGGTGGACATACTTTGGCTAGACTCTCAGATCTCTAGATTCGGCACGGAGCTAATAGCTGGCTTCGAGGATGGCATACTGCGACAGCTCTTCCTCGATCTCAGTAATCCAGACAAGACCTCCATTCATCTGGTACGCGCCTATAAGGCACACACATCGCCCATCACCTGCCTGGGGGTGAATCGTATTAGCACCCTCTTGGTCAGTGGATCGGCGGACAAGAGCATGTTCATCTATCGAATGGACAACGATGCCGAGAAGTTGGTCGATCTGCATCCGCTTGGCTTTATTGAACTCAAGGCCGTGCCCAATTGTTTCCACTGGCACCTGGAGGAGACCTCGGTGGTGCTGATTGGCTGCAAGAGCGGCGAGGTCTATGAGTATAACATTCGCTCCAATGTCACCGAGCAGGAGACCTACCTTAGTTACAATATTACGGAACGGGATCGTATGCGCAGCACCCGCTTCGTCTCGGTGAAGAGTCGCATACGACGGGAGCTTAGGCGAGAGATGATAAAAAAGCGCAAGGAGCTGAAGAAGGAACGCAAGCTACGGGAAATTGATAAGCTGAAACAGGCGAATCCGGGTCTTCAAATCGATATGGATAGCGCTTTGGCCGACTCGGAGCCGGACGAGGAGGAGGAAGCCCTGCACATACCCGCCATACCCAACCGCGTCATCTGGCTGCGCTACACCAATCGCAACACCATCTGGGTCTCCATGGCGGGCTACGATGCTGGCTACGTCTACGAGCTGGACTTTGATAGCCCCGAGCCGAAAAAATGCACTTTGATCACGGATGCCGATGACATTGAAATACACAGCTACTATATTCTGTAAGTGTGCTTGAGAGTAGAGATGGGATCGGGAAAGAAATTCGGTCCGACCCATCCCGTCCCGAATTAATTTTTGATTTTCCCGCCCGATTGTCCCGACAAATTTCTCATTTTGTCCCGCGGGTTCTAACATTTCCCGAGATTTTTATACCCTGAACCCATTGAAAATGGGAAATCAGGGTATAATGGTTTTGCAAAAAGTATGTAACAGGCAGAAGGAGGCGTGGCAGACCCCACAAAGTATATATATTCTTGATCAGGGTGACGAGCTGAGTCGATTTAGCCCTGTCCGTCTGTCTGTCCGTCCGTCCGTCCGTCTGTCCGTCTGTCCGTCTGTCCGTCTGTCCGTATGTATGAACGCGTCGATCTCAGAACCTATAAGAGCTAGAGACTTCAAATTTTGCATGATGGTCTGTGTATACAGCGAAAATATCGAGTTTGTTTTAGATATTCGATAAATTTTTCCGTTTCAATGTTATCGATTTAAAACGTTATCAAGATTCAGTTTTTTGACCATATCTTTTACATATTTTTAGCTACAGCTACCAAATTTTGTTTTTAGCTTTTTATAAATAAAATACATTTTCTATTTTTTCATATTTTGGATACCGGCTCCACATTTTACAAAAAAAAATGTATTAAAAAAAAAAATTATCAAAGCCACAATTTAATTTTTTCAAATTTTTTAGTGAAAACCGTATTTTCAATAAATTAATAGCATTCAATGCAGAAAATTGCATTCAAATCCGTTAAGTAATACAGAAGTTATTAAAGGAAACATTGCACACATACATTCAAATCAACTACGCAGTAATCGGCGAGCGTGCTTCTGTGTGCATGGCATGTATGTATATGTGTGCATGTATATACAAATGTGTGCATGTGTATATGTGTGCATGTGTGTATGTGTGCATGTGTGCATGTGTATATGCGCGCAGAGGTAATATGTATAGATAAAATATGTAAGCTAGGTTGTTTAAAACATCAGCTCGGACTTGGTTCAGGGGATCTCGTAGTCGGGCAGACCCGACTAGAGCTTTCTTACTTGTTTTTTCAACATCTTGGAGGATAGATAACATTTTTTACTTAAAAATAATATCTTCTCAACATTTTCTTCTCTAAGATGTGTTCTCCTTTCTTCCAATATTCTACTTGAAGTAAAATATACCCTCTCACTCGTTGTCGAAGATGTTGGAACATTAAGTACTTGCCTAGAAAGCATTTGTAACAAAGGCAATTTATTGCATTGTTCTCAAAATAATAAAATATTTCAACTTATCTTAAATTTAGCATTACTTATATTAGAATAGAATTCATTTCCTCGTCAATATCATTCTTCTGTTCTTTGATAAATACAGGCAATTTGATCTATTACTAATTTTTGTATCGGCACCCGCGGGAATTTCAGGATCAAGCACTTATCCCGACCGTCCCGGACTTTCTCAGAATCTCTCCCATCCCGCCCGATCCCGACTCCCATCTCTACTTGAGATTCTCAGATCTCTTCTCTACATCATCTTTGCATTCACTTTTTAGCGAAGACTTCATTCTGTTTGGCCTGATGAACGGAAGCCTGCGCATCAACCATATAAATCCTGAGGACTTCACAGATCTCTCCGATTATCGCACCTATCCCATGCACGATGCCCTCAAGGGCACCATTCCCGCTATCTTAAGCAGCTATAATGGCAACTATCTGGTGAGCATTGGCTTCGATGGCAACATCTTCTTATACAAGTGGAGCGGGCCGAAGTATTATAGGAGTTCGCTGAGTGTGCATCTGCCGGGTTTGCCGAGTCCGAGGACTTTCGAGGATATTGTCGATCCTGAGACTCCATCGCTGGAGCAGGAGAAGATCAATGCGGAGCTGAAGCGCCAGCAGGAGGCAGCCGAGGCACATGATCGCGATGTCCTAGCCAAGATTGGGGCACTCCAAAGCACTTACTTTGAAATTATCAAGCGAAACGATGAGCTGCCAGCTGGATTGCGTGTGTCGGACAAAGAACTGCTGCTGGATGAGCGCATCACGCGACAAATCCGAGATGAGCTGCAGGCCGAGCTTGACGATGTCCGCGAAGACCTGGCCTACGATCTGGAGGTTGCCCAAGTCGGCCACAAGAAGCTATACAATCATTTTCTCAAGTGTTTGGATCACGTGCCCTTTACCGTAACGCCGCTCTGGTGAGTCCTTTAGCGTTTTTCAATACATCTTTCTTATGTCATAGTCCGCAGTGCCAACATCGATCCTTTATCCACATTTCGCCTGGAGGCCCTGGGTGAGGAGTTCCAGCAAATCAAACGCGACATTCAAGAACGTCTCAAGATGGAACACGATATGCGGTAAGCATGTATCCAACCTCTTAAGCTCCTTATTACTCTTCAACCCATTTCTGTAATCGAAATATTTATTTTTATTGTGCACACAAGCAGCAGAGAGAGCGAGGAACTTGTGCCAGAGCAACCTGAAGTGTAAGACTATCCAACTAAATATTTAGATTATTATACAGTCTGTATTTTATTTGAGGTATAGCCTCTAAGTTCTCGGATTCGTATTTCCTTACTTCCATACTTCCATACTATGGGAGACCTTCCTTACTTTCTTACTTCCTAGCTTCCACTATGTGAGTCCTTTCTGGACTTTGCTTCCTTTTTTAATTCCTTTCTGACAAAAAGTATTGTCAGTCCTGTCTTCCTTTTTGTGAGTTCTTTCTTTTTGTCAGTTCTTTCTTTCTTTTTGTCAGACCTTTCTTCCTTTTTGAAAGACCTTTCTGTCTTTTTGTCAGTCCTTTCTTCCTTTGTAACATTCCTTTCTTTCTTTTTGTTAGTTCTTTCTTCCTTTTTGTCAGTCTTTCTTCTTTTGTCAGTCCTTTCTTTCTTTTTGTCAGTCCTTTCTTTCTCTTTGTCTTTTTGTCAGTCCTTTCTTCCTTTTTGCCAGTCCTTTCTTTCTTTTTGTCAGTCCTTTCTTCCTTTTTGTCTGTCCTTTCTTTCTTTTTGTCAGTCCTTTCTTTCATTTTGTCAGTCCTTTCTTTCATTTTGTCAGTCCTTTCTTTATCTTTGTCTTTTTGTCAGTCCTTTATTCCTTTTTGTCAGTCCTTTCCTTCTTTTTGTCAGTCCTTTCTTCCTTTTTGTCAGTCCTTTCTTTCTTTTTGTCAGTCCTTTCTTCCTTTTTGTCAGTCCTGTGTTTCTTCCTTTACAGGAATATTTGTTTCCTTTCTTTACTGCCACTTTCCTTCCGTCCATTCTTTCATCCTTTATTTTGTTTCCTATTACTTTGTATAAGGTATATTTATCCCCCTGTTTCTTTTAATAATTACAATTTACTTTCTTCCCTGAGTCCCTTTTTACCTGGCTTCCTTTCGTCCTTCTTTTTTCCCTTTTTAGGACGGACAATTTTCTATTGACTTTTTAAAAGTTTACATATATATAATTATCAAATATATATTATTCATCAACCAGTTACATATCTTAGAATAAGACTTCCATCAAATAGATCTTAAAAATAAATCCTTATCATTCCTTAGCCTAACCGAGATAATAGCCTCTGATGAGAAGGAGGATCTAATGGGTGTTCCACCCTCAGAGACATTCTTCTTTGGCCGAGATCCGCAAGGTATTACGCCCCGGTTCAGCAGAAAGATGATGCGACTGCTGCATCGCTATCGGAACAGGCAGTTGTACGAGGTGCGTCGCATGTTCGACTGGGAAAAGCTGGAGCGCCAGAAGCCTGATCCGAATCGCAATCATCCCGACGACGATGCTCAGATAGCGGCCGCAATGCGAAATCTGGGTGACTACAAGCTAAAGATAGGCTCGGACTACGAGCCGAAGACCACGGAGAATCTAACGGCCAAGTACATTGAGATTGTGAATTGCAGGGAGAGATATTTCACGTTACTAGACTCATACAACCAGCAGGTGAGTTTGCTGCGCGACCGCAAAAAAGAAGTATTGGACGTAATACAGAAGAATCGCAAGCGATTAGAGCGAATACACGAGTATCTGCCGGAGAAGAATCGTCTCGAAATGCGACAAATCAACGAGATCGACTGGGAAACCGAGTATCCAGAGCTGAATCTCATCGAGCACTGCATGCCCGGCTGTGGTGTCAATGTCGATGATATACTTAATCTGGATGCCAGCGTCGAGCAGCTGATAGCCGCCAAGCGGCCACAATTGAGCGTAGCTCGGATAAGTCTTTACGAAATGGATTGCTTCGGTAAGCCGGCACTGCAAGAGGAGACCAATTACAAGGCGCTGCAAGTCTCCAAATTGTCGGCCACATTGCCAACGGACGAGATGCTCGTGTATGTAGCCGGTCTGCCGGCGAACACAGATCCCGCCTACTATGAGCTGGACGCTGAAGGCGATGCGCCCATGGTGCAGGAGATGCGACATCGTTGGCTACGCGTCCTGATTGTCGAGCAGCTTCACATGCTTGCAAATATCAATGAGGAGATTCGAGTATTTGATTTGGCCTTGGCGAACACACAGGCAAAACGGCTTTATGTCAAAACGGATGCTGAGTTTCTGTCCTCCTACCTGATCACGCTCAATCAGGAGCTTTACATACTGCGCGACAGCGAGGAGATCGAGACACAGCTGCTCATGAATGCCAAACAGGCAATGAGCATACGCAACGAACTCCAGATAGTGATTAATACCACTAATCGTCAGCTGGAGGATCTGCGTAAAAATATTGAAAAACTCAATGAGCAAATCGCCTTGCTGCAGCAAACCTTCATGAACACGGTGAAGGGACATAAGTTCTATGATTTTCTGCGTCGCATATTCAAAAAGAAATGGCGTCCACCGAAACGTGCCCGTGGCGATGACGAGGAATCCTCATCGTCCTCCTCCTCGTCGTCGTCCAGTGAGGATGGTGCCGCCGATGCCCAGAGCGTTGACTCTCTGGACATGACGACCATACGACTAGACGAGAATACCTGTCCCACCGCTTTGGACCGCACACTCTACGAGTGGGCCTTCACCATGCGCGCCGATCGACACGCCCTCGAGCGCGCCGTGGCCGAGAGTATTCGCGACGTCGACCAAAAACGTCGCGAGATTGCTGAAATGCAAAACAAAATGAAGTACCACGAGGAGGTCTACCAGCGGGAGAAGAATACGCTGCTTGAATTTAGGGTAGGTTCGGGAGTAATGAGATGAAAGTGTGGAGGGGTCGTTAGAGTGGAAGGAAAAAAAATTTCCTGTGCGATGTAGACCAAATATGCAGGTTATCTATTAGTCTAGCTAATATAATATTCCCTCCATCCTTATCTTATTGTTCCTATTGAATATGACTATACCGGAGTCCTGGGGTAACGAGATGAAAGGGTGGAGGGGTCGTTAGAGTGGAAGGAAAGAAAATTTCCTGTGGAATGTAGACCAAATATGCAGGACGTCTTCTAGTCTAGCTAATATAAAATTCCGTCCATCAGTATCTTATCGTTCCTTTGGAATATGACTATACCGTGGTCCGGGGGTAACGAGATGAAAGGGTGGAGGGGTCGGAAGAAATTTTCTAGTCCAGTTAATATAATATTCCCTCCATCCTTATCTTATTCTTCCTATTGAATATGACTATGTCGGGATCCGGGAGTAACGAGATGAAAGGGTGGAGGGGTCGTTAGAGTGGAAGGAAATCAAATTTCCCGAGGAATGTAGACCAAATTTGAAGGACGTCTGCTAATCCAGTTTATATAATCTTCCCTCCATCCCTATCTTATCCTTCCTATTGAATATGACTATCTTAAATCCTCTAATTCGCAAATCCTCTTGCAGCGCAATAGACAGCACGAGATCAACAAGGTGCAGATAAGCACGATTCTGCGCATGGATCAGCTGCAACATTTTCGTGAGGGCGAGGACTACCGGGATGTATCGAATGCCATTCTCTTTGATGCGGACATTCTGGTCGATCTGCGTCGACGTGCCGAGCAGCTGCACGAGGAGACGTTGGCCACGAAACGCTGGCATCGCATTAATTTCATTCACTTGCGGCGCATGAATCGGGACATCAAGTTCATGCGGTTCGAGATAACGCGCCTCGAGGAGGAGATCAAGCAGGCAATGATGAAACGTTTCGGGTTGATCATCAATCTGGATGAGCTGGAGGAGGAGGTGCTGCGACGCTACATCTTCGAGCTGGAGACAACGGCCGAGGAGGAGTTGCGAGCACTTGAAAAGGAGCTGAGGGAGAGACAGGTGAGTCCAAATGGGAAGTAGGAGATGCCGTTTACGGATTCTCACTTACGCCTGCTGCCAGATCGAACTCTCACGCTGCGAGGAGGAGTTGGTGCAGGAGACACAGAACAACACGGAGAAAGTGAACATACAGACGGTGCTGCGTGACCAGAAGAATGTGCTGGAAGTCCTGCTGGACGTGCAGGAGCGCAATTATATGAAGTGGGCAAATCCGCAGGTGCTTAACCTTAAATACGACATCGAGAAGCTGATGGGGATTGACAATCAGCTGCTGCAACAGATCGAGGTGGGTTACCTCAAGACTTGGTCTTATTTATAGCTAATCTCTAATCCATCCCTCGCAGTGCTTGGAACGGGAGATCTGTGGGCTGCGGCTGAAAGCCAAGCCTCTGCAGATCAACGAGCTGTTTCCGCAGCAGTCGGAGGGAGTCACCACAACGGAAATTGTTCCGCTCGAGAGCGAGACGGAGATATGTCCGGCTATACTCAATGTGGATGCGTATATGCTGCCACCGATGCCGGATGACTTCATCATGGATCGCGTTCACACGATCGTCCAGAAGAGCTTTAATCACTTTCTCGGCCGGCACACAACAGCGGAGAATGTAAGGAAATTCTCGCAGAGATCTTCGCTTTATCTATGCCAGGCTGCTTACAGCTTCCAAGGCAGATACACGGATCGCATAGCCGAGTGCATCACGGAGCATCTGGAGAGCATTGTGCCGAAGAAATATTTTATACACATCAAAGCCGAGGATTTGCGCAAGCTCTTCAACGAGGTGGTCGCCGTCTTCGACTACGAACGGAGCGACGTGAACACCGAGGAGCTGATCTCGGGCATCTTCGAGCATGCGAAGGACTCACTTTGCGGTCGTCCTGCCTGCGAGGTGGTCAATCGCACCCAGTACATGCTGCTGCACATGTTCAAGGAGCTCATCGAGGTGTTGCCCCTCGAAGAGTTCCAGGCCGATGAAACTATGCGCATTATTGTCGACATACTGGAGCGGGAGCCCATGACAGATCCGCGCGCCATCAATGTCGAGGAACTGATAGACATAACACTGCGCTATGCCCACGAGAACTTGCTGGATGGCATTACGGCGGTGCCCCTCCGTCAGCTGGGCAACGGCATACAGAAGGAGCTGCTCAAGAGACGCCAATACAAGCCACCCAATTGCCAGTCTCCGCTGGCAGTGAGAATCGCCAGCAAGAAGCCTGCGCCGACAACGGGACTTCCCTTTTAAGGCCAGATCCGATAGATTCCCGGAACTATTATGTTACAATGAAAATATAGAATCTATATACATATATAACTGTATCTATTGCTGTATTTAAGATATGGAATGCTTGAGCAATTGGATTAAGGAAGGAAATTTTATATGATAAAATAGTATAGCATGCCAACATATATCCCAATTGGGATATCGAACGAACAAATTGAAATTACAGTTGGAAACTTGATTATGATTGGATCGCAATCAGCCACTGTATTTTATATTAGAAGTTACTATAGCAGACTAACATATATTTCAATTTGGAAGTGCCATTTTGAATGGAACCCATTAAAACTCCAGTTGGAAACTTGATAATGATACCAAGTCAAACGAACGTTATGAAATTTTATAAGAATTCCAACATCGAGTATAGGACTTCTCTTTTCAGGCTAGACCCGAAAGATTCCGGGGATCTATTATGTTACAAATAAAGTATAAAGTCTATGCATTATATAGATATATTATAGATAAGGAATGCATACAGATCTAGCAATTGGATTAGAGAATTTAGGGTTTTATATTTGTAATCAATTTTTCGAATATAGACATCGAATACAGACACTGTATTTTATATTAGAAGTTAGGCAAATTTAAAATCCAGTTGGAAATTCAATAATTCCAAAGCAATCGAACGTTGGGAAATTCCATTTAAAGCTCCTACATCGAATAGGACTTCTCTTTTCAGGCTAGATCCGAAAGATTTCGGAGCTCTATTATAAGATATAGAATCTTTATACATATATATCCTTACATATTTCTGTATTAAAAATAGATACAGAATTCACTAGCAATTGGATTACGAATTGGAAAGTTATTGATTAATCTCAATTGGAACTTTTCCAATAAGCAAAGGAATTTTTGGATTGGGTAATATTATAAGTAGTATCATGCACATATATCCTAAATGGAAAATAGTTGTTTGTAAGGGCATTTTAGCTGTAACACATGAAATCCTTGCTATTCCAATAGGAAATTTTATAATAATTTCAAACCGATTATAGGACTTTTCTTTTAAGGCTAGACCCAATAGACGAGGGATCTACTTTATTTGTTTTCTGACTAACTGAAACATAGAAATCGAATCTAGTTGGACATATAAGTTGACGATTACAAAGCAATCTGATTGGAGTGAGTTCTGATTGGCAGATGAATTTGATAGATTTTGGGATTGGGGAGTATTAAGTTAGTAAATAGATTATAATGGGTATTCATTCTAGACGACGTTTCACCGCGTTAATTTTGAGTGGGAGCAGCTCGAGCATCTCGCGGACCACCCCAATCTCGCCCTGGAGCTGCTGCGCCGCCTCCTTCTGCAGGTCGCAGGCATCGATGAAGCGTTTGTAGTAGAGCAAGCATTGATTCAGCTGCTCGAGCTGCTGCTGGGGATGCGCGCTGATCAGCTTGTAGTAGAGGCGTCCGATGTGAAAGTGACCATAGAGCATCGTGCGCACCTCCTCGCCGTCCATGCCGGGCTTCCATAGCTGGCTGTCGGCGTTGTCCAAATACGATTTCACATAGCTCTCAAAATGCTTGATGGCCTTCAGGCAGCTCTGGTTCACGCGCTTAATCTCCTCGGGCGTGGGCGACTGGTTCAGCTTCATGGCGTCCAGGCGCACATCGAGTATGGCTGCGTGGGCTGAGCCCGCCACATACCAGCACTCCCGGCAGATCTTCAGATAGCAAACCGGATCGAGCAGCTCGAGGAGATCTTCCAAATATTTGGCGCGTCTCTTCTGCATCTTGGCCTGATTATCCGGCTGCTCCTCGAAGAAGGCGATGTGCTCGTAGGCCTCGGCAAAGTCCTGCATAATCTTCGCATATTCCGTGGCCTCTGTTTCAGCCTTATAGTAATCCTTGGCCACGTCCAGCCACTCGTTAATGAAGTGAAAGACCAACTTGGCATCGTCGAAGGTCAGGCAATAGTCGCAGCTGATGCGATTCTCGATGGCGGCCAGATCCAGGTCTGCAAAGCGATAGTCGCTGTCTTCTAGTTGCAGCTGCTTGGCTGCCGCAGCTAGTCGCTCCTGCTCCTGCTCCTCCTCCTCGTCGTCGCGCAGCAGACGCTCCTTGGAGGTCTGCAGCAGCAGCAGCCCGTACTTCGCCCAGCAGCGTGCCACATCCGCATAGCGATGCTTGAAGGTCTCGGTGACATCCGCCTTCTGCTGCTCGCTCATCTCCGGCTTCAGCATGCGCTCCTCGTGCTCCGCCATGATAATGGTGGCAGCAGCCAGATGATGACGCGCCTCCTTGAATCTCTCCTGGCCAATATAGTATTGGGACAGCGTCGCCGTGTTAAGAGCAAAATCAACGGCGTCGTAGGATTTGTATTTCAGCTGTCGATGGAGGGTTCGGTGGCAGCATTGGGCAGATTTCTCTGGTTCACCCAGATGCCCGTACATCTGGGCCATGTAGAAGCAGCAGAGCGTGTATAGATGCTCCAGCTCCTTGTCGCCGCCCTGGGCTGCCTGCAGCTCATCGGGTGGACTATAGAGATCGGCTATTGATAAAGCTGTCTGCCCGCTAGTCTGGAATTCCTCATAGCTCTTGTCGGCCTTCGAGAGCAGCTCCACAGCTCGCTTGTAATCCTGCCTGGAGGCCAGCACAATGCTCAGTTCGTTGACTGCGCCCACATAGGGTATGATGCCTTGCGGGCGATGCTTGTGCGGCTCCATCAGCTCCAAGCAGCGAGTCAACAGCAGCTCCCCCTCGCCGACTTCCTCAACGTAAATGTAAATGCGGCCGAGATCACGGCACGTGAAGGCCAGCATCGACTTGTAGCTTAGCTCATCATCGCCACCTTCCTCCTCAGCTGCTTGTATTGAGATTAGTTGCTCTTCCAGCTGGTTTTTCAAATCGAGGAGCACGTCGCGCGCTTTGTAGTGGGAGCGATAGGGATCTGTGGGTGGGTCAGTGCGACTGTCCTGTTCAACTAGTTGACTGGATTTCTCGAATAGCTCCTTGTAGTCGCTGAGCACTTCCTTTGGTATAACCATGTTGTATGTATTTTAAGTTACTTAATTTCGAAATTTTCAATTTTTATAGTTTTAGTTTTGACTCATTTTATGTTGCTTTTCATGTTAAGCTTAGCAATTGTGGCGGCTTAGCGATAAGTGTACTTACTTCAACAGCTGGTATTATCGGTACCAAAAATTAATATCGAAATTCATTGTGTACCCTTGCATATTACCAACACTGCCTGCGACTGTCATTATTAGTTGGCAATTGTGGCGGCTTAGCAATAAGTGTACTTACTTAAACAGCTGGTAAAATTAATATCGAAATTCATCGTGTACCCCTGCATGTCGATAAGCTGCAGTGCGTTCACCAGCACTGTCTGCCACTGTCATCCTTAGTTTTCTGTAAACTGCGAGAAACATAAACAAATAAATAAAAAATGGCTTCTGATGGCGAAGATATGGATATAACACCCGTGGAAAGTGAAGTTTCTGCAGCGGAAACTGAAACTGATACTGATGATGCGCCTTTGCCGGACTTGAGCACAGATGACGAGAGTTTAGAGGTTGAAGCTGTGCCCGTGTCGATCGACGAGGCAGAAATGGAGGAACTATTGGGACAACTGGAGGATTATACGCCCACAGTGCCCGATGCGCTCACGTTGCGTATTCTAAATAGCGTAAGTAGGGGATAATACTGTTTGTTAAGCTGTTATTTAATCATATGTTTAGTCTGGCTTCGGCTCCGTGGACCCTCGAATTGTTCGCATTATTTCAGTCTCAGCACAAAAATTCATTTCGGATATTGCAAATGATGCTCTGCAGCATTGTAAAACGCGCACAACAAACATTCAACACTCCAGCGGGCACAGTTCCAGCAAGGTAAACAGCTAACATTTTGTTATAAACAAATTAAACTTGAATATTTTGCTGCAGGACAAGAAGAACCCCAAAGATAGAAAATACACTTTGGCTATGGAGGATTTGGTGCCAGCTCTCGCCGATCATGGCATAACTATGCGAAAACCACAATATTTTGTTTAAAATAGCCTTAATTAACATAAATAAATCTAAATGAATAAATAAATATATACGTAAGCAGTTACTTATATTATGTTACTTGCTTACAGTTACCACATTCGGTTACATGCCCAAAAAACAATTGTTATTTATAATAGAGAGCAGCTGTTTAGTTTAAAATAGTAATAAATATCCTACAAAATATATATTTATTAAACTAACAGTTACTCATTTACTTACAAGTGTTAGCAGTTACCACTATCGGCTACCTGTATGCGGCAGCCCTAAGCAAACTATCGCATCAAACCAGTTGATTGTTCTTATCGATAGCTAACAGCTGTTCAGTGGCAAGAAGCAGCACAAGATGGGAGTGTTTTCGTTTCGTGTGGTATTTTATTCCCATTTATTTACGCGCTAAATAGTTGCAATTAATTGCTAAAAATACGCCAAAAAGTGTCAACAACACTGCGCGCTTACAATAAATATAACGCAAGCGCGTGGCTTCGATGAAAACGGCTGAAAACAGTAAACGAAAATTGACACAAAGACGACCTCCAATACAAAGTGGGAAAAATCGAACTTTGTGCGTGTGTGTGTGTGTGTGTGCGTGTTTAATAAGTAAGAATTTAAGAAAGCAGATCAAATAAATATGAAATGTTTATACATATTCATAATTAAATTGCAAAAATAAGTGAAATGTGGTTAAACAGCATTAAGCGTTAATTTAATAAGCGAGTTATCAACACCCATCCCTCCCACCCGTGGCAAGAAAAAGAAAAATCTAAGAAAATGGATTTGGATGAAACAAGCGACAATGGAATTTCCCTCGGTTTTCCTGAAGTGGGCACCTGGAATCGCACACACAATGTGCCGCTGGAGAACATGAAAATCGATGCACCCATGGTAAATACATACATATGTATACTCATATACACACATACACATACATATGTATTGGTTTTGATTAATGTGTCATGAATCAGCCGAGGACGAGGCTTTATCTGCTTTTCGTCTCTCTCTCTTTCTTTCTCTCTGATCGCCCGCTTTAATGGCGGCAGTCACTCGACGAACAAGTGCGCGATTGCTTCCATTTGCAGGCCTTATCAATCAATTAATGTGCTTTGGTCATTGACACACACTCTCTCAGTTACACTGGCCAACGTAGACAGCGATTATTTAGAGCGATCTTATTCGATTAATCGATCGTCAAAAAAAATACTTATTGTATTGAGAAATGATGTATGTAGTATCAACTTCAATACTGTATTAATCCGATAGTCCAATTAAACGTAGCATAAATTACCCTTCGATAACTATTCGATAACACACTCACTTGCGTAATCGATCTTAGTCTACTGTTCGATATTTATTCGATTGCCCAATCGATCTTAGTCTTACTAAATATTAGATTATAATTCGAGTAATCAAGAATTAAAATACATAGCAACAGTAATTTACTGTTCGATAATTATTCGATAGTACACCCATTTGCTTAATCGATCTTAGTCTTACTAAGTATTAAATAAAAGCTGCATATATGAACTTGCCTAATCAATAATTAAAATACATAGCAACAGTAAATGACTGTTCGATAATTATTCGATACTACATTCACTTGCGTAGTCGATTTTAGTCTATATACAATCGAATACTATTTGTTTGAAACACAATTATCAATGAATTTTATTTACATATACTCGCTTTATCAAGAATTTAAATATATATTTTCGATTTCTATTCGATATCCATTCGATAGTCGATGTATTTCTTCTGTGTCCGCTTAGTAATAATCTAAAATGTATAAAAGCTGCTCAAACCTGATAAATACTCAAAATATATCCTACAACTATTCGATATTAATAAGTAATCTAGCATGTTGACAAAATATACGATATTAAATCGATAGCTAACTGCGATACAAATGTGTTAACCATGCTTATCGAAATTTTTCTATCCTATTCGACCCATTTTTGGTAATATTTAACATTGTCAGAAGCATACTTAATATTATTTGTAATTATCGATACATATTCGATTGTATAAGACCTACGATTTTGATTATTTATGTTGTAACTATGTTGCAAATTGGGAAAGAATTTAGAGAATAATGAAGCAAACGAACAGTAAGACTTAAACAAGAAAAATCCCTGTTCGATAAAAGCTCGATTACTTTCCTTTAAAATGATGCTTTATCTGATATAAATTTGTACATTATGTTAAGTTGATGCATTTATCTTTGAAAATACTTTTTTGAGGAAATATTCTTATTCGATAACTAATCGATTAATTTCATTTAAATATTTTAAACAAAATCTTGTCTAGGAAATTCGATCATTTTTGTTTGTGTATCATTTTTGAACATAAATACGATTTATGATTCCTATGATTTATAAAAGACATTTCAGGGTTCAATAACTTTTCGATTATAAAAATTGAAATTCAAATTTTCGATCATTTTTGTTTGTGTATCATTTTTGAACATAAATACGATTTATGTTAAATACGATTTATGTTAAATACGATTTATGATAAATACGATTTATGATAAACACGATTTATGAAAAATTCGATTTATGTTAAATACGATTTATGAAAGACATTTTAGGGTTCGATAACTTTTCGATTGTAAAATTTTAAAGTCCATCTTTTCAAACCCAGCAATTATGTTTTTTGTTGACATCTGTAGGAAAATTGAGAATCAGTCTAGAGATTAATCGGGCAGGCTTTGTTTTACTTATATGAACAAACGTTCAAAATTATTTAAATACGGACAGATTTCAATTAAAATCTGTTTTTTGCGGTCTACGGACGCCGCTTTCGCTAAGAGTTTCAAAAGACCAAAATAAACAGACAAACATATATATTTTCGATTTTACAATTGATTTTAGCATCTGATAATATCAAATTTTAGTTAATATACTTAACACAGCCCCTCATTTACCCAACAGACAAATAATAATAATAATAATAATAATAATAATAGTTCTAACCAACAATAAATAATGCAAACTTTGAGAATTCTAATGCGATGCTTGAAGGACCGAAAGATACTTCAGAATAAGAAGGGCGTAAAGCCCGCTCGCCGATTCACGAGCAGCAGCAGCCTGCCCAACTTTATACTGGTCGATATAGAGGAGCAGGACGATTTGGAGACCGATGATGATATTGGCATACATCCGGTATATCCCATATTGGGCAATCGCTATTCCGATCTGTTCTATATGCCGCAAAACGTCGGCCCAGCCTATCAGGATCTCTTCACAACAGCCGATCAATTTGATCTGAGTAAATACCATGAGTCGGTCGGCTGGAAGGGCGTCAAGCCGATTCGGGCGCAGGTGGTGCGTTGTCCGAAACTGTTGCTGACCCACATGAAGCGACTTTTCACCATACCCTGTTCCAAACTCAAGGATCCCGGCAATTTTAGCATATTCAATTTATATTTTGACAGCGATGTAAATAGCGCCATCAAAGCCTTCGTTTTGATTGCCTCCCAATACTCCGTTGAATTCATGCAGGATGGCTATTGGTCGGATTTCGTCAATCCATTTACGGGTCGAGCCTATTTTCGACCCGCTGCGCGACGCAACAACTTCAACGTAAACCAACCGCGCTGCCTGGGCCACAACATGATCTTCAAGGACGTCCATGGCTGCACTGTCATCAAGGAGGCCAAGAAATGTACCTTCGCTGGCGCCATCTTCAGTGATGTCCCCGTCAACTATTTTGACTAAGTGGGCACTACCTAAAAGAAGAAGAAAAACTCCAACACAACACAACACAATATTTTTTATTACTTCAAAGAGAAACTGTTGCATGTCTTGGTTCTTTGTCTACATTAAAGATTCTATGGAGTTTGTCCAAAAAAAAAATGTATAAAAATATGAGTTTATTAAACCGACAAATCTATTGAGTAGTTGCTACTTCACGGAATAGGCAATTGTATTGTTTGCGAGGGTAGTTTAAAAACTTTCATTTATTTAGTTAAGATCGGATATGGTAGAAATGTAATAGATTTAAAGCCTTTTATTGTCTTTATATAGGAAATATGCAGTTAATAAAGCAGCGAAGGCATATACTGTATGCGAGGGTAGTTTAACACTTTCTTTTATTCACTTTAAGATCGGAAATTCTAGAAATGTAATAAGCTGAAGTCTTTTATTGTCTTTATATAGGAAATATGCAGTTAATAGAGCTGCGGAGGTATACATTATATGCGAGGGTAGTCTAAAAACTTTCATTTATTCACGTTAAGATCGGAAATGCTAGAAATGTAATAAATTTAAAGTTTTTTTTGTCTTTATATGCAGTTAATGAAGCTGCGGAGGCATATATTGTATTCTAAAAACTTTCTTTTATTCACGTTAAGATCGGAAATGCTAGAAATTTATTAAGTTGAAAGACTTTTATTGTTTTTATATGGGAAATCATGTTTAGAATTGATTGTATTTTTTACAAACTCGAACCCTATTTCCCCACTGATCTGTGAAACCTACAAAAAAAAAATAAGAAATCAATCATGATAACACTTTGTTAATTAGGTAAATCGGTAATTACTAACTGATTAAGCGAATAGTCAAGCATGACTAAGTACATTTTGTTGTATATCAAATCATTTTCATTTTTTCATTACCTTTAATAAAGTAAATTTAGACTAAATCGATTTACATTTTGTGATTAACTATTTTTAAAATATATGGGTATGTTTCAGATCGGAATTGATTTACCTAACATTTCTTAGCCTCAAACTTGAATACAATATAAATCGTATTTAATTTTGTTTACCTGTGGAAATATCTGTTTCACGCTATGTGTGTTTCCTTATCAAAGCGAATTTTTTAAAGATCTATGACTAAGTGAAGTATTAGCCAGAGCCATAAAAGCTGTGAGTAAGAAGAGTAACAAAGCATTGTAAATATATCTGTGTATAGAAAGTATATATAAAGTATTTGTATATAAATACAGTCCAATAATTCGCCCCCCGCTAAATTGGATACTTAAATAATTCGTAAACAAATTATGTCCCCTTGCCATTTCGAATTATCATGATTCGACTGAATATTTGTATATATTAGAGATGGGCGTTGGGATCGGGCGGGATGGGAAAGATTCTGAAAAAGTCCGGGACGGTCGGGATAAGAGCTAGATCCCGAAATTTCCGCGGGTTCCGAAAAGAAAATAATTAATAGATAAAATTGCTTGTATTTATCAGAGAACAGAAGAATGATATTGACGAGGAAATTCATTCTAATATAAATCCTGTTAGATTTAGGATAAGTTAAAATGTTATTATTTTGACAACAATGCAATGAATGGCCATTGTTACAAATGCTTGCTAGGCAAGTACTTGACGTTCCAACATCTTTGACAACGAGTGAGAGGGTGTATTCTACTTCTAGTAGAATTTTGGAGGAAAGGAGAACATATCTTAGAGAAGAAAATTTGTAGAAAATATTATTTTTAAGTAAAAAGTGTGTATCTATCATAAGAGTTCTAAATGTTGAAAGAAAATTTCGGGAAATGTCGGGACCCGCATGAAAACTGAAAAATTTGTCGGGACAATCGGGCGGGAAAATCAAAAATTATTTCGGGACTGGATGGGTCGGGAATGAATTTCTTTTTTCGATCCCATCTCTAGTACATATCAATATAGCCCAACAAAGTCCTGAACCCATTAAAAATGGGAATTTCCCTTAAAAAAAAATTTTTTTAAGAATAAAAGTTCTGTTTTGACTCATAGAAACTAAATTAGAATAAACAGCTGCTGTTTAGAGTTTTTTTCCATCTGTAACTCAGCTCTGAGTTTTTCCACTTGCGTTGCTCTAAAAGAACTTTAATTCCTAAAAATTTAGCATAAACACAAAATTTACTCTCGCTGTTTGCCCTTTGCTCAACTCATACTTTAACCCCTCTGATATATTAATCTCTAACGATCCACCTTTGCTATTCGTTATAGATATGGCTGATCTGCTCGCTGCTGACGACCATCACGTGGGTGACCTACAACAACTTTTACAACTCTCGTGTAATTGGAATGCTGATCACAAAGATCGCGAACCGTTGGTTCATAAAGGGCGCTTACTTCAAGATCGGATCTGTAGCCTTAAATCCGCTGGCTGGTAAAATAATGTTCCGGGACTTTGTCTACATCACATATGATTATACGATGCGAGTGCAGGATGGCTATTTCATATTCCGCTGGTGGCGATCCTATGTACCCAAGGATGTCTCCGAGGGTAGGTGTTAAAGGTCTATCTAAGGAAAAATTAAATTAAAGTATTTTTACTTTGCAGATCTCTCGCATTCGGATACTCGTTTGTCTGTGCAGCTGAATGTCTACGAGCTGCATATTTACAATCGCTCCGATCTTTATGATAAGCTGGAGAAGACCTTCGGCTTGGAGCCTTCGCTGCTAATACCCACGGATGTGGTGAGCAACGAGGAGCGCAATAAGCTCAAGGAGCACCACATGAATCTGGAGAACGCGAAGCAGAGCAAACGTGTGAATAGCGTTAAGAATTCAGAGGCCATGCAGGCGACCACTTGGCGGGATTTGATACCTGTCATCAAAATCGACATCAGCTCGGGTCGGTTTGTCTTTGGCAATCGTCTGACACCGACTACATTGTCCATTTCCATGGAGGAGGCGCATTGCACGTACAGCACGAAGCCCGCGGTTTGTCCGCTCGATCATTTTATGCACTTTGTGAAGGCCAAGGTGGAGAATGCCAAAATTCTATTCTGTCCAAGTCCGAAATATACGGGCTTGATCGACGAGCCGCCACGATATATGGGCGAGGGCTTCGTGGTCATGATGTCCAATCAAATGGACTTGTATTTCTATATGGATGAGCCTGGAGTAGTGCCGGAGGAGCCCGTTCAAATACTCTTGGCCAACGGCGATGAATCGGAGCCGTCGCCGCCCGTTTGGGGCATCAATGCACATTGCCTGAAAGGCACAGACTTTAGCTACGGCCCTTGGGCGGACAGACAGCGCGATCATCTGTACAGATACTTTTATCCATCCGACTGGAAAGAGGCCGAAGTGACGCCCACGCCGCAGCCAGGTGAACTGCGCACCTATCAATCGTTCGATGTGACGCTCTGTGTGCTGAATGAAGCCACAATCGATATACTCTTCTCCAAGGAGAAGGAGACAAATGCCATGCACATAACAGTGGGCCCCGCCTCCTACGTGGAGGTGACCATACCCTGGGTAACCCTCGCCGACGGCTATACGTCCAAGATACAGGGTCAACTGTTCCACGTGGAGGCCACCACCTCGCTGCAGTATCGCAGCTTGGCGGAGTTCGAATCGCTGGAGTATAAAGTGCGCATACATTATCCAACGAAATGGAATGCGCCCCAGGATTGGAACATCTCATTAGCTGGCTGCAAGACAACGGCATTTATTGTGTATAAGCACAAGTGCTTCTTCCAGGATCTCATCGAGGATTGGGCGAACAAAGCGAGACCCGACATACTTAGCTTTGTGCCCTACACCTGCAATTTTAATATTCGGCTCAACGAGTTCGAGATTCTGATGCTGTGCAACGAATACAATTGGATCGATTGCAGCAGTGCGAATCAGGAGAATAATCATTTGGGCTTCTGCGGCGATGTCTTTGAGATGAGCTTCGCTCTGCCCTTCGATGACTTTCTGCCCAAGACTGTGACGCTCAAGTTCTGGATACACGGCGAAGGACTCGACTTGAGCTTGTATGTGCCGGAGGTGTCGTCCGTGCGGCCCATTGTCCTGGCCATAGACGAGAACGCAAGACTGTTGACGCGCGAGGGCAAGCTAATCAAACGCCCGGAGCTCTATACGAAAAAGTGGCGTAAGATTTGCCAACGCAGCGCCGGCTGGATCGATTGCTGGGCCGTTCCAATATTAGCGCTGTCCATACAGTATGTCTATCATCCGGTGCCGCCGCTCGGTCCCGATCCACAGGCGGACATCACTACGCCCGAGAAGGAGGAGATTCTGCTCAGCCCGATGCGCATTCCGAAAGTGCGAAAATCCCCCGTCAGCAACAGCTGGCAGCAGGCGCAGCAAGCCGAGCAGCAGCAGCAACAAAATAAGTTCGATCCGGGCACCTTGACGGCGGATCAGGTCACCGTGGAGCTAGAGATCGGCAGCTCTGTGCTGATGGCCTATGGCAATGTGTTGAGGAATTTCATTAGTCTCAAGGAGAACATATTTGGCGAGGATCAGAGCTTCACGGACATGGAGCAATCGAATGTGAATAGTCTCAAGGAAGGCGGTGCTGCTCCCAATCCCAAGGATCAGCTGCTGGCCAAGGAGAAGGAGCTGGCCAACAAGTCCATATCAGAGACAGCTCCGCCCGAAGAAAAGCGCAAGCCATTCGATCCGCGTCTCTATCGTCCTTTGGAGGTCATGGTGTCCGTCATAGTGCATGATATACAGGCGCACGTGATGAAGAACTGCAATCCGGATGACCCACCCTGTCCGGTGGTGCTGATCGAACGCTTCGGGTTCGAGATGGACAAGCGCTACAATGAGACAACGCTGCAGGTGCTCGTGAGTCCCTCCTACCTGCTCACAGCCGACACGCTGCAGCGCCAGCAGCGGGAACAGCACATCCAGCAGGGACACCTGCTGCTCTCGGCGGTGCAGGTGCGCGGCCATGCGATGTTCAGCAATGAAGGCCGGGCTCTAGATGAGGATACCTTGGAGTACTCGTGGCTGGTTGAGGTGCAGCTGGGCAAGCTGACGGGAAAGCTAACGCTGCCGCAGCTGGTGAATGTGGTCACTGGCCTCGAGACATTGGTGCTGCTCGCCATCGACCCAGAGAACTGTCTGAAGTCGCCAAAAACTGTGCGCAATTGCCATCATGGTGTGCCCAGCAATCTCTGTCCGCACACCAAGGAGGAGAACAAATACAAATGCCCATCCTCCGAAGACATCAAATACAAGATGACGCGCGTTTCGGTGGATGCCGTCGACGTTTATCTCATTGAGAGCGGCACGGCTCTGCATGCCTGGATCTCACCCATACGACTGGCCAATTGTAATTTGCATGGACAGCGCGTCAAGTCTGGCATTTCGGGTCTCCTGCCCTCCATACTGCTCCGGCTCTTCATGCTGCATGCAGCCAATGCACCCAATAGCACTTATAATACCAATACCACGGGCAGCAATCGATCGGGCAAGCTGCGTCGCGCTGATCAGGACTCGCTCAAGTCGCAGGATGTGACCAGCAGCGGTCACTACGGCACTCACAAACCCGCCAGCAAACGCAGCTCCAACTCCTTCTCGCAACGGCGCGATTCACGCGAAGATTCCGCGCGGAGCAAACTGCGCGACAATGTGGACGCGCATGCGGCGAAGCGGGCGCCGGAAACATCGGAACTCTGCGAGAACTGGGTGGAGGTGGGCTGCACCTCACTGGGCCCCATACTGCTGGAAGGCGCCTCTGCGCTGCCCATACCCGATCACGAGCTGCATCTCGTGCAGCACAAGTGAGTGGAAACATATATAAACTCGAGGGAATTTTTGTAATACCCTTATCAATTGTAGAGGATATAGATATAGTTTTATCTGATTGCCAAAAATAGATCAAGATTGACGTATTTGGTTCTCTAGGTTGTAAAATTGTTGAAGATACACTTTTTACTGATTTACCACGCCCCTAATGATCGTAGCTATATATACTAGAACTTTTTTCTGGGTCTGTTTCATAGAAATATATGTATTAAGTTCACAACTCTGGCTCTAACTAAATTTATGTTAAACACTATATAGACTTTCCGATAAGCAACGCTCTTAATGGGCGTAAATATTTAACTTTTTGATTGATTTTCAGAAGAGGTCAACAGTACCCCACTTGCCAAATTTGGATGTTCTAGCTATGTTATTTCTATAATATGTTACTCGATTTGTCACGCCCCCAATGGCCATAGTTCCATATTAGAGATGGGATCGGGAAAGAAATTCGTTCCCGACCCATCCCGTCCCGAAATAATTTTTGATTATCCCGCCCGATTGTCCCGAAATTTTTTTTTTAACATTTAGTACTCTTATGATAGATAAACTTTTTCATTTAAAAATAATATTTTCTCAAAGTTTCTTATCTAAGATGTGTGGTCGTTTCTTCCAAAATTCTACTAGAAGTTTTTCACCAAATATATTTCAATTTCTCTTAAATGTAACAGGATTTATATTAGAATGAATTTCCTCGTCAATTTCATTCTTCTGTTTTTTGATAAATACAAGCAATTTTATCTATTAATAATTTTCTTATCGGGACCCGCGGGATTTAGCTCTTATCCCGACCTTCCCGGACTTTTTCAGAATCTTCCCCATCCCGCCCAATCCCGAAAATTTTTTTGACACCCTCGGGATTCCCGAAAGTCCGGATCCCGACGCCCATCTCTACTCCATATACTATTTATTTTTGTATGGGAAATAAATCCGATCTATGCTATGGGAGCTATAGTCGCCCGATTCGGCTGATTCCGAGATAACCAATGCCTGCAGCAGAATGCAGCCTATGTGCAAAATTTGAGCTCTGTAATTTGAGCTCCTTAATACTCTAGCAGGAGATTGCGTTGACGCAGACAGACGGATGGATAGACAGACAAAAAGATAGACAGACTAACGGACAGATAGACGGACGTACAGTCAGACAGATGTCCGTCTGGCTATATCAAGTCAGCTCGTCGTGCTGATCAAAAATATATAATACTTTTATATGGTCGCAGATGCTTCCTTCTCTGTTGCAAACTTCTAACCAAAACTAATAAACCCTTTTAGCAAGGTTATAAAAATACCTACTTCACTTATATGCAATGCTTATATTATTCATATATTCATATTATTATTCATATTATTCATATCTTCTTCTTAGCTTTCTGCGCGAACACGATGCAAAGTTTAAGCGTTTGTGGTTCCTCTGGTCGAACAATGGTAATGCTCTGAGCGCCGGCTCGGAGCCCTCACGCTGTGGCTGCATTGGCGGCTGCGCGTTCTTTGGCAGCAATCGGAATGGCCAGAAGTTCTTCAAGCCCACGGCACAGGATGTCCATGACAATTATAATATAGCGCGCTATTTGTAAGTAGCAAAATGTCTCTTTTATTGATTTATATTAATATATATTATTCCCACTTTCAGCATCATCAACAACAAGAAAGACTTTGGCTTTGGGGAGAGCATTTTGCATCAGGGTCAGCTGGTCTTCCACACGCCGCCCTACAGTCTGCACTGCGTTTCGCTCTATGACGCGGCCGACTTCAATGGCAAGGGCAAGTTGTATAGACCCACGAGTGAGCTGCGCAACGGCAGCTTGAAGAAATCGGAGCTTGGCTCCCTGCCCGATGGCGCCAAGTTCAAAATTGGAGCTGGCGCTGTGGAGAAGCCGGAACTCAATAGCAATCGGCATAAGTCGCGCGAGAGCATTGGCTCACCGAATACGCTGGAGCGGCGCAGCAAGCGTTATACATGCACACGACAGACGTCCGTGGAGGTGCCATACGCTCGCCTGCTGGACAGTCCGTCCAAGAAGCTGCAGCTGCAGCACGAATCCATGGAGAAGGAGGCTATCAACGCCAGCAGCCAGCAAAGACGCGGCTCTGATTCGCACAGGCTACGCGTATCGCCGCCCAAGACAAGCATCTCCGACTCAAGACTGACCGGTGAGGTGGCTATAGATGATGAGCAGGAGGTAAGTAGATGATAGAGAAAGAAAGAAGGTTTTTACTTCAATTACGACTCAATTTTAGATGCCCGATGAAATGTCCCACTCAGCGCCCCATTCGCATCCACTGGAATTTGAGATAGCGGACATTGTGCTGCATGGCGGGGATCAGCTGCCACGTGAGGTACAACGCACCATTTCGCTTACCTCGGAGAATCCCTCGGAGATGTTCTTCTCCGCCGAGGAAGACATATCGAATGTTATGTCACAGCGAGGCTCCATGAAGCAGCGCAGTGGCAATGGCTCCATTATTTTATCGGGCAGAAAGCGTTTCTCCTCCGATTTTAGGTAGATGCAACTTCATTGATGTTATAGAAATATTTATGTAATTG
Source organism: Drosophila gaucha (assembly GCA_035045545.1). Classification (NCBI taxonomy): domain Eukaryota; kingdom Metazoa; phylum Arthropoda; class Insecta; order Diptera; family Drosophilidae; genus Drosophila; species Drosophila gaucha. The sequence continues at coordinate 5,692,258 of JAWNOY010000252.1, forward strand.
CCTTATCTTGCAGCATTGGTGCTCAGAATGAAAATGGCAGCCACACTTTGCCCACATATCGCAGCGATCTGGAGATTCATCCATCCGAGAGCAACAAAACGCTGCCCAAGCGACCACAGAGCACAACAGAACTGGTAAAAATGATCGAGCAGATGCTACAAAAACATCCATATCTCTATAATAAGTCTTTACGTATTCCATTATATATATTTATATATACTGTACTATATACACATTGCAGCTTTACTGCTTTTAAGGTCTAGTTTATATTCCACTTTCACCAGCAAAAGTTTATAAAAAGCAGCCAAGTTCTCAAAGTACTACTAAAAAACTTATCATATATCTTGCATGCTTCTCTCTACTTAACTTTAAGCTATATTTCTCTATAACTCTATAATTGTTAAAAACAAAATCCACACCTAAATTCTATTCCTTTCCACAAAACTCGAAAATTTCGATTCATAACAACTAAACGTTAAAAAAATATATATAAATACGTAAAACTCATCCAGAACGAAGACGCGAGACGCATTCACGGTCTTGCCACACCTATAAGAAAATTAACAAATATATCATCACGACCCGAGTATCGACATTTTGTTCACGACGTGAGTAGTTCTTAGCAACAGCCAACCAAAAGTACAGTAAAACAAATTTAAAAACAATTCCTTAATCTTTAACATGTAGCACAACTAAATTTAAATACTTTCTTTTATTCGAAAATCTTAATGTTTAAATCATGTTTCATTAAAAAAAAAACAATATAAAAATAAATTAAAAAAAAGATAATCTTCGGTTCGCCGAAACTTTTACGAGGATTAGACTGAAAATTTTCCGAACTTAACGATAAGATAAAATATAAAAAAAAATTAAAATGTATTTATTTAAGTTCATATATGTTTTGGGTTAAGTCGAAAATTTCGCAGACCATCCTCGTAAATCCTTGCAAGCAGACTTCTACTTTTTAAAATTTTTACAATCTTAACTTTTCTTATATCTTTATAAGAAATTTCGTTTAAATTTCAACTCTCTGCAAGATTTTCGCATAGTTTGTTGCGTGCATGTCTGAAATTTTGCATGCAACTTGGAGCTAGTCTAAGTCAAAATGATTTCTAGTTTAGTTTTAAGTATTAGCACACACATACACACACGTACAACTTGCACTTTTTGCGCCACTTGGTCTGTCCACCTTTTCCATTTGATTTGTAGCCGTTTGTTAGGGATTATCTTAATATTTTCTAATTACTTTTTGGTTCGTTCTGCATTTCACAGGCGGATTCGCGTGGCTCGTCGTCGGGCACACCCTCGCTCTCTTCGAATTCTTTCATCTCGGCCATGTCATCGCAGGAGGATGTTGCCCTGGTCAATTTGCATCAGCAGGTCAATCGACCCATCATCGATTCCCCACTCCTGATGGCCAGCTACTTGAATCATTTGTCGCAGGTCAAGTGCTTCAATTGGAATGGTTGCTCATTTCCGCTCGGACCGGATGTCTTCTCCACACCGCTCTTTCACGAGAACGAAGATGGTGGTCTCACCTACATAGGCAGCAAAATGTTGCCACATTTCGATTTGTATTCCTGTTGGCGTGAGATCAAAGTGGTGCCACGCTATGAGAACTCCACGGGCAGCAACAGCTCTGCCACATTTTTGGGTGGTCCCAAGTCCCATCCCTGGGATCCCAGTGTCCTGCTTAAGGAGGAGGAGTCGGATAAGACCACAAATGGCTTCGACGACGGCGAATTTATGAGTCTTCAATCGGAAGGAGGCGCCGCCTGCACCTCAGTTGTGGCCAGGCTAAAGGGACAGCTTAATGTGTTCCTTACACCACTTCTACTGGAGGGACTCCAAAGGTAAGTTGAAAAGTTATGAAAGTAAGAAATAAAAATGGAAGACCTTCATCAAATTTAAATGTAGATTCAATCTACTCGTCGGTTTATTTTTGTCAAAGTTATGCAAGTTTGAAGTAGGGAACTAGACTATTGGGAAGTTTTATAAGCTAAAAAAATTTAAATTTTTTTTGATTTATGACATGAAATTTGATGGAGAATTTAACCTTCTTAGAATCACTTTTATTACTACTTTTTATACCAATTTAAACATCTTCTATCGAGTAATACTAAAATACCCAGTTTTTTAAATTTAAAAAAAAAGTTTTAAAAAATGTCCAATAAATTTATTGTTTAATAACTTGCAAAATGTAGACCTAAACTAGATCTTAAATCATAAAGAAAATGTGTTTAATCATCTGAATTGAGACGATCTATGAAGACCTTCCCTTACTTCTTTATTTTGACTGTCATATCAATATTTAAATGACAATCCAGCGATTTAACATATTTATTCGCATAATCTTATAAAATATATATAGATATATTCATAGAAACAAATTATTAAAACTTAACTTCGTTTGACACGCAAATGCGTTCGTTTTGCCAGCCGTATGGCTGCATTGAGGTTGCTCTGTCCGCCTTGGTCACGGGGAAACGAGTCCATCAACTTCTTGAGATAGCTTTCGTTGTTGTTCTGGATCGAGTCTTTAATTGTCAGCTAAATATGATGGAGCTTACTCACCTCGGCTGGGCCGTCGTCTGTTTTCCTAATGTTCTCTCGCTTGATGCGTTTCGATTGCTGATTCAATTGATCCTGCTGGAAGGGATTACGTTCATTGCTTAGCGGAAAGGGCTCATAGTTGAGCATTTCGCTCTGTTCCTTGTCCGTTCGCAGCTGGTGCTCGATGGGCTCCTCCTCGCTGTTGATGTAGCCCTCCTTCGTTTGGATAAGATAGCGCAATGGATCGCGCGCATTTTGCGATATGAAACTGCAAAGGGGAACGTGTGGTTCGTTGGTGTAACGTTTGTGGTTGAGTGGTGCGTGTGAGTCTGGGTTATTTTTATGCGGCCAACCTGTCGCCATCATTGGCTGCCAGTTCGCCGCCTTCATTGGCTGCCAGTTCGCCGCCTTCATTGGCTGCCAGTTCGCCGCCTTCATTCAGTTGCATATTCTCTTCCGGTTCTACGGCCTGCTGCTTGTAATCCTCCGATTTCTCCTCCTGCTGCTGCCTCTGCAAGTGAGCTGCCCTTGCCAGATCGTGTCGTTCGTAGGGCATCTTGAGTTGCTCCTCGTTTTGTTGTGGCTGTCCTCCCTCATCCTCGGGCACTTTTAGTTGAGCCCAACCCCTGTCCACTTTAGGCAACTCTTTGAAGTCGGCTCCTTCAGCATTAGCTACCTTGTCATAGTCCACGTTCGATATCTCCGGCAATGCATCATCTTTGCCATTCCAACTACCGAGTTGCTTGTTCAGTTTCTGGGTTTCATCGCGATGTGCCTGAGCAGCCAATCTCTCCAAGCTGTCCATGCCGTTAGGATCGTGCTCCACACTCACGTCGGCGAATTCGTGCATGCTTGGCCTCTGCTTGGATCTATGCTGAAGGCGCTGCAGACACATGGTGTCCTCTGGATCACATTGCTCAACCCTCTTGCACTTCAGCTTAGCTTCGCCTCTCTCTGACTTTGATCCATCCTCGTGTATATCTAGAAAACCGTCCAATGATCTGCACGAGGTGGTGGGGCATTTTCGTGTGGTTCCCGTGCACCGTCGTGTGGTGCATTTGGGTCGCTTACTGCATTTGGGCCGCTCGGTGCAGTCATCCTTTTCTTTTTCTTCGTCCTCCTCGTGGCAGCCCTCGTCTAGCGATTGTTTGCCCGACTTTAAGCCACCCTCCAAGTCCTCGTCCACATTATCCACATCGGCGTAATGCTGTTTCTTGGCCTGCCTATGGTGTTCCCTAAGGCTTGCTTGCTTTGAAAGGAGTAAATTATGGAGGGGTTCTTTTCATCCTTAACATTCGCCTACACACCCTTTAAGTCGAATGGTCCATTGCCAGCATCATCCAACAGTTTATTCAAAGCATTCAAATCATCCAGGGATAAGCCATTGAGTGTGGACTCCACTTCAGCATCGCTTAGACCATTTGTCAGATCAGGATAATCAGCCGGATCGAGATCCGCACTTCGTTCGGGTTTTATTTGAGCTTCCTGCTTGACTAGCTGATTAGCTTGAAGTTAGATAGAGATGTTTTCCCAACCTACCAGCGGATATGCTGCAATTAGGGTTAGAAAGGCACATAGCAAACCAATTCGTAGTAAAAACATTTCTGAAAACTTATGGCACTTAAATTTGTAGTATATTATATTTATATGCTGATCGAAGGTGAATGTTTTTTGCTTAGACTGCTCAACTGAGTTACAGTTAAAGCAATGGAGTAGGGTTTTGGGTTTTTTATTTGCTTTATAAAGTTAAATCTTTTATCTACATAATAAACCTTTGTTGTAAGAATCAAATAATTTGTCCTTCATCATAAATAGCAAGAAGGAAATATTCAATATTATGGTTTAAGTAAACACTTTTCTCCGGCTTCAATTTTTCTTATCAGGTTGTTTAAGAAGTTTCTTAAATATTCCATCTTGATCATTTATTAAGCTGCTTATCTATATTATAGCTTCTCTCTTCTGCGAGGGTATTCATTTTGTGGAATTGATAATAATTATATTTCCTTTCAGCTTCCCTTCTTTTCTTATCTTTAATCTGGTTGCTTAAGAAATTTCTTGAACGTTATATTTTGATCTTTTATTAAGCTCAAATTTTTATTTGACCTAAACTTCTCTCTTCTGTAGGGGTATTAATGTTATATAATTGACAAAACAAAAATTGTATTTCCTTTTATTTAACTTATTCTCTTTCTGCTTCAACTTTTCTTATCTTTAATCTGGTTGCTTAAGAATTTTCTTGAATATTATATTTTGATCTTTTATTAAGCTGAATATCTTTATTTGACTTAAGCTTCTCTCTTTTGTAGTCTTTTATTAAGCTGAATATCTTTATTTGACATAAACTTCTCTCTTCTGTAGAGGTATTAATGTTATATAATTGACAAAACAAGAATTGTATTTCCTCTTATTTAGTTAAATCTTTTTCTCCTTCAACTTTACTTATTTTTATCTTTAATATACCCATACCAATATACCTTCTCTATCTTATAAAAGTATTCAAGCAATTGGAGAAAAAGGAAATTAATTTTTCTTTTAACTTCTCTTCTTCCTGTTTACTTTACTTCTCTTAACACTTCTCTCTGGTATTCCCTGATATTTTAGAAAGTATAATTATATTTAATATTGATGAAGGACTAGCAATGTAAATTTTTATCAATTTAGATCAACCTATATATATTCTATAAATTTAAGTTACCATCTTTAGAATATTCATATAACAAAATACATTTCTCTATTGCAGAATGGTTGAGGCCGCTGTACCGACGATTCAGTCCATGCATCTGCTCTCTGTTGTAAATTTCATACACGCCTCTTGCATCGGCAAAGTGAAGAACGACAATATATTGAAACGGGATCAGAGTCTCAGCTACTGGTCGCAGGTCCATTCGAATTCCAAGCGTTCGACAACTGAACGTCATTTGCAGGGACCCGGGGATTCATTTCTGAGCGATGTCTACGAGGAGAGTATCTCGACCAAGACACAGGGATTGATTGTGCTACCCAAGGTGAGCATCACAATGCTGCAGTCGTCCATTGTGGAGGAGATTATATCGGTGGCAGCGCTCGACAATATGCAGGTGAGTGAGGGAACTATGAGAGCACAATTGAATTTCCACTTAAAACTATTCTTTATACAGGATCTCAGCTGCGTTTCCCTGCTGACGTTCTATATGGAGGGCATTTCGACCAAGTTTCATTTGGGCAAAACCACTCGCGCCTCCATGCACAATGTCTACATACAGCAGGCGGTTCAATCGGGCAGCAGCCATAAGAAAGGTGGCATTATGAAGGGCACTCGAGCATTGCTCGCACATCTCTCCTCACAGACGAGACCTGACAATGTTCAGGGCGAGCCCATACTCATTGAGACGTCGGAGAAGCAGCTTGAAGAGTTGGTTATTACACTCGACATTGGACGTGCGCATGCGCAGCTGCGTCGCCTCAAAACCGAGGGACAATCTTGTGCACCAGAGACTCCCATTATAGTAACAGCCATACCGGAGCACAAGAGCAAGGTGCTCTTCGAGTGCCTGAAGATGCCCGAGAGTACAGGCATTGAGAGCATTGGCTATATTATGTTTGAATGCGGCCTCGAGGGTGTTGGCGTTAAGATTGTAAAGCGTTCGCATTTCGAGAAGTCCGAGAACAGCAAAGAGGAGTTAGCCGAGATGACAGCTGGGGCTGAGGGCGTTGCCTCCACAGGAGCTGGCTTTAATCTAAACGAATTAGTTGCGGGATCGGGTGTTGAATCTGCACCGCCATCAGCAGATGCCAGTGGTGCCACGTCGAAAGCTGAAGCAGCTTGGCGTTTGATAACCAAAAAGCCACCCACACCAAAGACGCCCAAAGAGAAGTTCCAACATACGTTGGATACCAATGTTGCCAGCGAAAGCGGGGGAGAGCAATCACGCAAAGCAGCGCCTAAGCAGTCGGCGGATGAGGATGTGGAGAAGGCAGCGGGCAGCTCACAGACAGCGGGCACTCAAAAGCCAAACGCCGCTGGAAATGCAGCCAAGGATGGCTATGACAAGGCGCTCTCGAATGTCAAAGGCACCGACAAAACCTCGTCCTGTGTAATTGAGCTGAAGTCCGTGTGGTTTAACTTTGCGGCGCCTCCTTGTGTGCCCATAACGCGAAAAATTGATTTGACGCGTTTGGATTGGAATCTGTTGAGCACTGCCTCGCCGGCCATAACAGCCTGGATGAATCCCAGCAATCGACTGGCCATGAAAATTGTTTCCCTAATGAAGGTGCTGCATACGAGGCAAACGGCAATTGCTGCCTGCCTCATGGCGGACGCCATGGAGAACGAGAAGATTCAACGGAATCCAAAAATAAAGAAGGTGTGTGAAAAAGTAAATTTTATATACTATATATACTTATATATGATATATACAAACTCTCCCAATCAAACAGAGTCGCTATGCGAACAACTATACGCTGTTGTCGAAGACTTTGCAGGAGGATCCCAGCTGTCAGCTTTGCTACATTATGCAGAAACTGGTCTTGGATGAAGGCGTGCAGCGCATTGAGCAAATTTTCAAGCATGGCGAAGTGCCGCATCTGAATACGCTGAGACAGGTGAGTTTTCCTAACTCATATATAGATATATATCTAATTAACTTCTCCATTCAAACAGGGCATCATTGTACTAAGTCGTCAGTGGAAGAACACTTTGTACAATCCCATTTTGTTTGAGCATCAGTACAAGAATAAATTGGCTCGGCCGATCAATGTGACATTCTCGTTTCCACAAAACGAAGAAGAATGCGAGGCGGATGAGTGTGAAGGTGATGTTGAAATGGGCGCCTATGCGGGCGCCGGCGAGCATCCGGAAGAGAGTGAGAATGCATTATTACTTGGGCAAACACAGCATCATCGAACTCACATTGGTATTCCTTTGATTAACGCTGCTCAGCTGCACAATTTGCAGTCAACTCCCTTTGTTATAACTAATATTTATATATATAGATATAGGAAATTATTTTTTTTCGTTTTTTTTTTGTGCACGTGTCTGTTATTTAATTAATTTGTTTTGAGCCATGCTAAAGTTCTCTTTTGAGTGGAAGTTGAAGCACTCAACAGGCATTTTTGACTTGGCTTTATATGTTTTTTTTTTTCCTTTCTTCCTCACTTGACTTTCTATTCTCTTTTCTACTTCTGATACTCTATATACTCTACTTCTACTCCCTATACTCAATGTCTTCAATCTGCTTTAAGTGTTCATGACTTCATATTGTTTGATGCTTTGCGTTTGCATTTTGTATTCAAATATTCAATGTTTTCTTTCTTTCCTTCTGGCTAAGTTTTCCAATCAAATTTTTAGACTTCCACTATGTAGTGCAGTGTGCTTGATAATTGAAATATATAATTTATATTGATATATATCAAATTTTATAAAATCCTGAACTTTTTCAATAAGTTTATATATGAATTATTTTGTACACTGCACTCAATTAAATTCTATTCTGGTCTCTAACTCCACTTGAGTGCAAAATTTATATATATAATTTTATTTTTTAGTATAAAAACCTTTACTCAATGCTCTTAACCTTCCATATTTAGATAATACCCAGTACGGAGGCATGTCCTATGCCCAGGAAACAGCGCATCATGTGCCCGCATCCCAGAGATCGACATCCACATCACCCAATATACATCATACGCGTCGTGGGTAAGTTTTGATCTGTTGGAGAGCTTTAAATGTTTCTCATGCTATATGTGCTTATGCATGTTTCGTCAATTAATGCGTTTGCCTGTGTATGTGTTTTTCTTTTCATACCCAACTCTACTTAACCATCGCATAAATATGAATATATGTGTATGAATATATATATATATGATCATCAATATGAATATGTAAAGTCTGGGCAAAGTGCACAGCAAAGCCTCGAATTATTCACATGGCAATTCGTCTCGTTCCAGCATACAAATGTTGCCCATTATATCGGGTCTAGTGGAAAAACAAGTGCCAGAGTTTGGTAAGTGCTTAAATATATATAGAAATTAAATTTATATATTAATTTATATCATCTTTACAGAGTATGGCGCCTTGCAGGAGGGTTCTTTGAGCTCTACAAACTCTGTGAATAAGTTCTGGCTAGGTGCTGAGAATCACAAGGAGGATTTGTACTTCTGGATGGCCAAGCAGCAGGATAATAACAAAAAGAAAGAGCATGCCGCTGAGAAGGAGCATGCACGTCCAGCTCCACCCAAGCTGCCTGGTCAGCCACAGGCAAGAAGTGCTATCATGCAGGACTCGATTAAGCTGCTGGATGCGCATTTGATTTTCGAGCCGCTGCTCACTTGTCTAGGCGTAATGCCACAGCAAATGATCAACAAGTTCTCAAATGCAGACATCTCTTCGCTAGAGAACTTTGGCACAAATCTCTCGCTTATCGGCACCTTTGATTCGATACGGGTGGATATTGTGGTCAGCGAAGCAGGGGATACGAAAAACAATAGCAATACAAAACCCACAAAGCTCAGCAAGAAGGCAAATGGCGGACGAGCCTCTATCATGATGGACACGCCTCTCTTTGTGTGTGAGCGCGTGGGCGTTGAGCTGGAGGTGCTGAAAATGTCCGATGGCATGGTCGATCAAGCACGCCAGAATGTCATCTATATGTCCCGGAGACAGCTCAAGAAACACACGAGCACCGTCATCAACTTCAGTCTCAATGTGCGCTTCATTTCGCAGCAGGTGAATATGCCGCTGCTGCGACTGCTGCATCAGATCTGCAATATGTATCAGAATGTGAAAGATGCCCAAAACGAATTCCACGAGCAGCCCGATCAGAGTAAGAAGAGCCAGACCAAAGACGAGTGTAGTCTAGGTGAGATTTAATTAATGGGAGATCTTTATTAATCTGTACTAGAGATGGGCGTCGGGATAGGGATTTTCGGGAATTGTCCCGAAACGACTTTCGATATTTGTCGGGTTGGGAAAGATTTTAAAAAAGTCTGGGACGATCGGATACGTTCTTGGTCATGAGATCATGGTAAAAAATTCTATAGATATGCTCTGAGATGGCGGCGTTTCAGACCCGAAAGTTTCGATCCCGACGCCCACCTCTGTTTATAACCATATATCTAGATTCTCTTACTATGCCACCTTGATGTAGGGATGAAGCACTTATCCGACCGTCCTGGAATTTTTTACAATATTTCCCAACAAGCCCGAAAAATGTTTCGGGACAATTTCGGGTCCCGAAAATCCCGATCCCGATGCCCATTTCTAATCAGTACTAACTTGATTTATTTTTTTTTTTTTTAGCTTCCGAGCCAACGGATTTGTTGCCATTTGCGGAACGTTTTACTGGCCCTGGCGAGAGCTTTTCGGATGAGCGGTATGACAAGTTCAACGAGACGATGCCCACAATGCCAGCGGGTCGTAGTCGTCCTATTATACAGCTAACTCCTTCGCCCAATGCCAAGAATCGACCGCAGAGCTTTGCACAGAAGCTGCGCTCCACGGGCAAATCGGTGAAGGGCAAACTGGGCTATACAAATCTAAACGAATCCAGCTCTTCGCCGTTAAGAGACAGTCCAACCATGTCGTTCCACGAGCAGCACATCTTAAAGCTAACCACAGAGTCAAAGGCATCGTTGAATGGTGGCTGCGCAACGAGTGTCAGCGGAGACTACAACAACACGTTGACGAAGTCGGCGCCGCTGCTGGAGACGCCCA